>JAWZYV010002838.1:0-14759 GCA_038373885.1 Cheiracanthium punctorium
GTACTGAAGCGTTTGTCTCATTTTTTAACCCAGTTTCATAAACAATAAGCGCGTCTCCAAAAGATTCACCCATGAAATAAAATAGAATTTTGAAACTGTGAATTTTAGTCTCCTGTTTTCGGAGAAAAGTGCATTTCTTTCTGACGAACAAGGGTCGGAAAGTGCACTGTTGTTTCATCACTCCTTCCAAAGTGATTATGAACAGCTACACGAAGACGACGTTGCCGACCCCCAAATAGCTGTGGGATTCTCATTCCTTATTATGTGCCCTTTCACCCCTAAAGTTTTGCCCCAAGAGTTTAGATTCACCCTGTATATATATATATATATATATATATATATATATATATATATATATATATTTGTATTATTATTTTATTTGGCTGCTAACCTAATGCGCATGTCAAAACAGTCCAACCAGGTGTTCCACTTGCCTCCTTCGTACGCAGTTGTAACTTAATATAACGTCCTTTTTCTCCAGCTTCTGAAGATCGGCAATGCGCATGCTCTAGGGGAAAAGAGAGTAGGCGACTTTCGGTCGAGTAACGTTACGTAAAATCTACCGTGTGTTATATTGGATTAACTAAAAGAAAAATAAAACACCGTGAAAATGAACGTGTTAACAGCATTGATAAACAGAGCACAGCCTTATGACGCTTAGCTATAAACGAACCGATTACAATAGATTTTTAACCCTTTAACGCGCAGTGTCCCTCTCTGCAAACACCCAACTCTGACGTTTGGACTGTTGCCAGTCACGAAGAATAGATTGGATTTCTATAAAAATAGTTGCGGGTGATCTAGCTCCACGAGAATCCTTTACTTTTGAGACGTCCTTTCCCGTCAAAAAAGGATCACGATTATTTTAAACAGCACTGACATCTTCTGAAAAATGGAAGAATGCGAGAACAGCTGGATAGAGGGCCCAATGCTGAAAAAAGATCTAGAGACTCTTTTTTGACGCCAGCTGGCACAGCCAGCTGCGTCAAAAAAGGGTCTCTAAATCTGTGGCACGCGATGAACGTTTCGATCGTCCGTCATCTGGCTGGTCGTTCAATCGAGCGATGGCAACGGCTGCCCTTTTTTTAGCATTGGGAAAGGGTTGCGCCTCAAAGGGTTAAGCAAGCCAGAAAATAGCAAATTTCAAGAATGGATCCTACGCATTATTTAGCGCACAAAAAGATGTTAACTGAAAATATTTATTTAATGTTGACAGGCTTTACTATTAAAAATAGGTCATATTTACCTCATACGTGACCCATAATTATCCGAATCCAGGGTCATTCACTCAAAAACTGAAACAAAATTCGGCCTAGAATTTTTTTAATTAAATACTCTATCCATTTGTGAGCGATTTTTCACGGATATTCAGCGATAGGAGAGGAAATAATATGTATAAGGAAACGGTCCTCATAATATCGGATAGAAGAAAAAAATACCTTTCAAAAACCGTCTGTCTTGAATGTTTCACATTATTTACTGATTTTTACGAATTTTTCACAGAAATCCCACATTTATCAAAAATTTTCGTGTATTCATTTTTAAATTGCTGCATCAAAATCTATCAATCAGAATTTTTTATAATTTTGTCAAATTATAAAATGCACATTCAAACCTCTTTTAAAATTTAAACGAAATAAAAATAGCAATTAAGTGATTTTTTAAATTTTTTTTATGAATTTAGAATGAAATAGCATTTTAAATTCAACTAGCTGTTGTGTAGGAGATACCGTATTGACCCATTACATTTTATTTACGGTCGCCCTGGTAACGCAAATGTGAAAACTTTGCATTTGAAAAAAAGAGAGAAAAAAATTAATAATTTCAAACAAGGTTCCGAATTTTAAATGATAAGTGATATTGACTTCATTTTAATGTCAAAAGTTTGAACACGCATTTGAATGGGCGCCAAAAAATAAGTCCCCATAATGGAACCTAGTTTCGCGATATCTTCCATATCGGGAGAAAAAATGACAAACGCTACAGTTTATTACAAGCATAGCTAGAATAGGCCGGGCGAAGATAGTAAAATAGTCTTAGTGGGCAATTTTAATATAGATTTAGATTGCAAAGAAGAGTGTTTTATGAAGCAAGGAAGACAAACACGGCACACTGATGGATTATAATACACATTCCAAACAGAACAAGGGTAGTAGGTTATTAGTAGGCGATTTTAAGATCGATTTCAATCCCGAAGAAGTGTTCTATGAAGCAAGTTAGACAAACACGGCACACTCTTGGATTATAATGCACTTTCCAAGTAGTAAGGCAGTGGCGGCTCGTGGGATACAGCAAGTACAGCCGGGCTGCACTTGAAATTATCAGCACATACTTTAAAATAATTTATTCTACTCATTTTCCTAAATTCAGATTAGAATTGTGGAATTCCTACGGTAAATAAAAAAAAATCTCCGAAAAAACCAAAAAAAAAAAAAAAAAACGTATTGTGGCCGGCTCGCTCATTCAGAAAAAAAGCACTTTAATCTTCCCGCAATTCAATTGGGAAAATCTTTGGTTCAGCCCAGAGCGCTGAAAAGAAAATTGGCAGCACCGTTGCCATGACAACGACTACGTCAGCAGCCTCTCCGGCATAGGGAGTATGCAGCTGATAGAGCCAATGGAAGATTTCTAACGGCGGCTGAACTTGAGAACTATACTCACTGATTCGCCTGGACGAGAAGTGAGGGAGGGGGTAAGGAGAATATATGTTTGGAAAACTCTGGACTTTATATTGCTGAATTTATCAAGAAGGTAAGCCTGAATAGACGCTTATGAATGGACAATGACCCATCAAAGCAATATTGTTTTTAAGTAAGCAAGAACTGGCATTTAGACATGGCGAGCGAGAAAATAGTTTAAACATGGGAAATTTTAAAGAGCGTTTAAAATTATGGATATCTGAATTAAAACAACGCCTTTTTATGAGAGCATCACTGACCGATTCGCAAGTTTAAAAGAAAGGAGGATTGATTTGACTTATAAAAAATAAGTAAGGTTTCCTTTTTTTTTCTTTTCTTCTCAAGTTATCGTTACAAAAGAAAATTCTAAGGAAACTTCGAATCAGACACGGATGAATGCAATTTTGAGGATAAGAGCGGCTGGTTGAATTTATATCCATTTTATGGAAGTAACTAGCTGCGTGCCCGTTCTTCGCACGGTAGAAAACGAAAATTTTCCTTACATGTGTAATTCGAAATTATTCGAGATGTGGAATTAAAAAAAAAAAAGAGCAAAATTATTTGACTCTTAATGTAAAGTTTGTGTCATGAGTACTAACCTGATCATTGCAGTATAATGACTCAAAAAACTACGTCAGTGTCATTCACTATCAAAAAAGTGGGAAGCTTAATGGTTTGCAGAGAACTCCTGGCTTTCAAAATGTCTTATTTCTACATCATACTGGTTTTTAGGCTCAAGTTGTAGCATTAAATACCTAAGACACTACATGAAATGGAGCACCATTTATCTCTTTCCGAACATGTACCATATAAGGAAAGTATCGTAATCATGACAAAATTCGACTTCGAGATTTTGGTGTCTTGACACGTTTTGAGGTCTTCTGAATTCATTTATGCTATTTTCAAGAGATGTTTTTAAAATAGCTGCGCACCCGCTCTTCATACGGGAAGAAGGGAATATTTTACTACTAAAATCATATCTGCATGTGACAAAACAGAATTTCATTTTAAAAAAAGTTCAAGTAATCTCCTCTGTTGAAATTACTGCGGGATATATTAACGCAAATTGGAATTACTTTTCGTTTAGTTGGTTGTAAGACAATCGTTGAAACAGGACACTTTTAATTTCATGAAATATTTATTAACGTGGTACATTGCGATTTATTCATATTATCTTTACAAATCTAATAATACTACCTATTACGTACATTAATACTATCTATATTCGCTTCTCCCTCTTCAAGGCTCCCTTAAAAGAAACAGCTTAGATTATTTGGCCTCAATGGGATCTTTTGATTCTGTGGCGATTCTTTGCAATTTACGCATTAGCATAAATAATAATCATTTCACATAATGGTTGCCATTAAGGAAACTCTCCATATACAGTCGAACTTCGATAACTCGACTTCCTATAAGTCGAATAATCCGCTAACTCGAAATTTTAATCAAGGCCCGAATCATTCCTATACTTTTCTTTAAAAAACTGTCTCGATAACTCGAAGTGAACATCTTCTAAGTCGAAGTTTTTGTGATAGACTTCCCCGGTAAAAACACAATTCAGTTCAAAACCGAATGCCAGTCCACTCATGTCTTCCTTCTGTGAAATGCAATGGCATCCACTTACGTCACACATTCTTGGAATGCCCTTCACCCCCCTCCCCTCCATTGTCCGAGACCGAGAGTGTAAACAGATAAGAGATTGTGGAGGGAAGGGGAGGTTGGAGTGGGACTGAACAAAGACTCCAAGGTGGTCACTGTCTTGGGGGAGGGTTCACTTTGGAGAATCTAGAACACCTGAGGGGGAAATTCTGTCCTTCCCGGCCGCGTGTAGAAAAGTTGCACATTCCTGATAAGGATTCCCAGCTGGACGCTCTTCTTTCTCTGACTCCGTGACGCTGCAGTTGCGTTCTTTGAATTGCGCTTGTTGAATTAATCAGCATTTTGTATCCATAATGGCTAAGCGGAAATTGATCAGGCTTACTTTAGATCAAAAAGCAAACCTTATTTTGGAGATTGAAAAAAAATCCTCAGTTGAAAAAGAAAGATGTGGCTGCTAAGTATGGCATACCTCCAAACACTTTATCTACGATTTTGAAAGATAAACAAAAGATTTTGAGCCGCCATGAATCGGGTGCCGACTCTTCGAGCAAACGCGCAAAAAAGTGTGCTTTTCCTGACGTCGAAGCAGCACTCCTGAAATGGTTCGAGACACACCGAAGCAAGAACATTCCCCTGAGCGGAGTGTTACTGAAAGAAAAAGCCACGGACTTCGCTCACCTGCTGAACGTCGATGGATTCAATGCCAGTACAGGATGGCTGGACAAGTTCAAAGCCAGGAACAAGATCGTGTTCCGCACCCTACACGGACAAGCAAAGGATGTTTCAGATGAAACATGCGAGAACTGGAGGAAGAGTTTGCCACAGCTTCTACAGTCATATGAACCCAAAGATGTTTTCAACCTAGATGAAACCGGACTCTTTTTTAAATGCATGCCGAACAAGACAATGATGTATCGCAATGAGAAATGCTCTGGTGGAAAGCTCAGCAAAGAACGATTGACAATTCTGGTAGGGGCAAACGCCAATGGGACTGAAAAACTGCCTTTGATGGTCATCGGCAAGACAAAGAAGCCCCGGTGCTTAAAGAATGTAAAATCACTGCCCGTGGAGTACCATGCAAATAAAAAAGCTTGGATGACATTGAACTTGTTCGAGATGTACATACGGAAACTGGATTCAAAGTTTTTCAACCAAAACAGAAAAGTGTTGCTCTTCGTGGACAACTGTACTGCTCACGGTGATATCACAAACTTGTCCGCGATTAAGTTGCTCTTCCTGCCGGCCAACACAACGGCAAAACTTCAACCTGCAGATCAAGGCCTCATTAAGTGCCTGAAGCATGCCTATCGAAAACGCTTAGTGCGCCAATCCATCGAGGATGTGGAGAATGGCGTAGAGCACAAAATCAATGTGCTAGATGCCATGCGCCTCATTTCGCACTCCTGGGAGAGTGATGTTTCTCAAACGGTGATCGAGAACTGTTTCAAGAGCTGTGGTTTCTTCAGTGCAAATGACAGTGAAGCGAAAGACGACAATTGGGATCCCTTTGAAGGCATGGGTGATATGGACTGGGAAAAAGATTTCATGTGCATCGATGACAATATTGCAACGTCAGAACCCTTGTCTGACGAGGCAATAGTGAATGCAGTTTGCGCGAGAGCCCGAAGGAGATGAGGACGAAGAAGAGGCTGAAATCCCCCCTCCTCCAACAAGCAAGCAAGCGCAGGACGCTGTTCACATCTTACAACAATACCTGGAGAACACCGAAGGCACAGACAACACCCTATTTAACTGTGTTCAAAATTAGTGTAGTGACTATTGTGAATGCCAACAACCTTAAAAAATGCAAACAACAAAAAATAACTGTTTTTTTCAAATGAGATTTACACGGTATGTATACTAATTAATATGTAATGAGGCCAAATTTTGTGAGTTTTAATAAATCTTTTGACCCCATTCTTCTCTTGTTGTTTACATAGGCTATTAAAAAATTGAAATGCGTACAACTATAGTATTATGGCACATATCAAACCATTTAAACCATGTCGACCCATCTTAAGTGCCAGTAGAGAGGCATGGGAGGTAACTTCGATAACTCGAACTTCGGATAAGTCGAATATTTTTGAGGGTCCGTGGGACTTCGAGTTATCAAAGTTCGACTGTAGTATACTTTTAAACGTTGAACTAAACCGTTATTCAGAATGACTGTCAACGAAGGGACTTGTTTTTTAGAATAAATAAAAAATACACGATATCAATGCTCTTTAAGATTAGTATATTAAGATGTGTCATTAATATACTTGAAAGCAGGGATCTAAACATTTATTAAAAGTACTTTAAACAAAGGGACGTAATTGTTAGAATCAATGAAAAAATATGCGGTAGAAGAATGCTCTAAGATTATGATCAAAAATATACTTTAAAACAGTTAACTAAACGTTTATTAAAGTGACTTTCAACAAAGGGACTTAATTGTTAGAATGAATGTGAAAATATCGTGTATATGAATGCTTTTTCAGACTATGTTTCAAGAACATACTTTCAAACAGTGAACTAAAGCATTATTAAAAGTTATTTTCAATAAAAAGACGCTATTGTTAGAATGAATAAAAGAACACATTGTGCTGTACAACAATACTCTTCGAGAATATTTGAGAATAATATACTTTGAAGCAGTGAACTAAACCTTTATTAAAAGGTCTTTTAGCAAACGGACTTAGAATGAGTTAAAAAATATGCTGTAAAACAATGCTCTTAGGGAATATGTGCCAATAATTTATATTTTGAAACAGCGAACTAAACTTATATTAAAATGACTTCAAACAAAGGGACGTAATTGTTAGTATCAGTAAAGAAATGTTCATTGCAACAATGCTTTTGAATACGTGTCAGTGATATTTTAAAACTAAACCCCTATTTAGAATATCATTCTAGAAAGGGACGTAATTGTAAGAACGTAATTGTTAACATGCAGTAAATCAACGCTTTTGAGTATGTATCAATAGTATACTTTTAAACGTTGAAATCATTATTTAGAATGACTTTCAAAAAACGGACGTAATGGACGTTATTGTTAGAAACTTTGAAAAAATATATCGTACCATATTAGAATCATGAATAAAGTACACGATATAAAAATGCTCTAATATGTTTCAGCAATATACTTTTAAACAGTGAACTAAACCTTTATTTAGAATGACTTGAACAAAGAGACGTAATTGTTAGATTCAATGAGATATAATCAATGTTCTTTAACGTTATGTGACAATAAAATTTTTTGGCAGAGTGAACTAAACCTTTATTTATAATGATTTTAAGGAAGGTCGTAACTGTTAGAATCTACGAAAAAATATACAATGCAACAATGCCCTCAGAGAATATGTGTGAATAATGTACTGTGAAACATCGAACTAAACCTTTAAAATCACACTCTATAAAGGGACGTAATTGTTAGAATTAATGAAAAAACACACGGCGTAGCAATGCTCTTTTAGATTATGTGTCAATACTATACTTTCAAACATTGAACTAAACCTTTATTAAAAATAACTTTGAAAGAATGCACGTCATTGTTACTGTCAATGAAAAACTACACGTATATCAATGCTTTATCACATTATGTGTAAATAATATACTTTGAAACAGTGAACTAAAACTACAGTCAAGATGACTTTCAACAAAGGGTCTCATTATTAGAATCAATGAAAAAATATGCTGAACAACAATTCTCTTTGAGAATTTGTGTCAATAATATACTTTGAAACAACGAACTGAACCTTTATTAAAAATTACTTTGAAAGAATGGATGTAATTGTGAACTAAACCTGTGGTAAAAATGACTTTCAATAAAGGGACGTAATTGTTAGAATCAATGGAAGAATACACTATATGCTGTACAAGAATGCTCTTGTACAGAATATCGCTTAAGAATAATCAATAATAAACTTTTATACTGTGAAATAATACTTTATTAAAAATGACTATACACAAAGTCACGTATTTATTAGAGTCAAAGAAAAATATGCTGTACAACAATTCTCTTAGAGAATGTGTGACAATATACTTTGAAACAGTGAACAAAACCTTTGTTCAATATAACTTGAAAGAGCGGAAGTAATTGTTAGAATGAACGACATATATACGGTACAAAAATGCTTTTTAAAATTCTGTGTCAATAATATACTTTATTAAAAATGTGCTACAGTGAACAGCAAATTTGAAAGAGTGAACTAAACATTTATTAAAATGACTTTCAAGAAATCGTCATAATTGTTAGAATCAATGAAAAAATACATGGCACAGCTTTACTCTTTAAAATTATGTGTCAAAAATATAGTTTACATAGTGAACTAGACCTTTTATTAAAATGTATTTTAACGAAGGGACGTAATTATTAGGTTCAAATAAAAAATGTACTGTACTCCAACGCTTTTTCAGAATTTTTGTCAATAGTATGTTTGAAACAGTGAACTAAAACTTATAACAACCGTACAAGTCGTCATAGGAACGTCATACTTTTAGTTTTAAAAAACATCCTACTGACTCCATGGCGCTCCTTCGCGCTTTATTGAAGTAAAACTTCTTTAGTGGTGACTAGGGAGTAACTCAGATTTTTTTTTTCTGACTGAAGTAACGCTCAGTAAAGGAAGTGACGTATATGTTATACTCCACGCCAGGCGCACCCCGAAAAAGAAGAACCATTGAAAAACCCACCTTTTCGACCTGCTTTCGCCGTTACCCGAATTCATCGTGTAAAAATACGCGGAACCTGTTAGGGAAAGAAACAGAGATAAAAACAGTCAAGAGCCGTATCTTTGAGACACCAATATTTATTTATAAATCAATAAGCGTTTTGAAGGTACACCCAGCATAATATTTTACATGTAATCCCAACTTCACAGGAGGCATTCAATTTTTTATCGTATGTATATTTTGCTTCCTTTTTAAAGCAATTTTTGATACGGTAGATAAAGAGTAAAATTAATGCTTTCTTTTCCTGGATTCTAACCCAACTTCCAGGCAGAACAAGGGGATGGAACACCACAATTAAAGGGACAGTGGCTGGAACCTAAACAGCAGAGGGAAATTTTCGTTTAAGAACACTATTGGAGGATCATACTTCGATCCCACGCAGGTAAATTTATAGGAGGGGACACTTCTCTTAGAAAGTTAGATAACGCCTTTGTTGCAAACAGATGGCGCTACGCACGCTGGGTAACTGCGCATTGCAGGTTCTTTATATTTCCATCGAGGCGAAGTAAATGGAGATCGTTGAATTAGCAGAACTTCAAAAAATTATATACATAGTCAAATGCCAGTCAAATGCCAGATACATTGGCCGTTAGGCCATTAAACTCCACTAAACTCCTAAATATTATGTATGTCTTGACTGTTATTATTTTGCCCAAAAGCTATATTTTAAGAAATGTTAGTTAATTTAGAAGAATGTAGTTTGTTTGAATGCAATATTTATAATGATATATATAGTGTAATGATATATATACAACGGTTTAAGAATACGGGTATGCAACACCACAAAGAAACAAACACTGGCCGCAAACGGTTTAAGAACAAAATAAAAGAATACAAATGGACACTCCGAGGATTCTAACCCAAACTCAAGACGGAGCAAGCAACGGTTTAACACGGGGATGGAACACCACAAAGAAACGGACCCTGGCTGCAAGCAATCCCAAACAATAGACAGAACCTGCAGTTTAAAAACACGGATACAGAATAATAATTCGAAATCTACCAGCAGACGAAATCCACGCTTAAGAATACTGTGATAGAAACACACACACACACACACACACACACACACACACACAAAAAAAAAAAAAAAAAAAAAAAAAATACACTACCTGCATTCGAACCCAGCAAACAGAGGAAAACATCAGTTAAAGAACACAGTTGAAGTATAATACTAGACTATGGATATTCCCCCCACCAACCTCCAGACGGAACAATGGTATAAGAAAACAGTTAAAGAATAATACTACAACATGGACACTTCCTGGGTTCTAAGTAATTATCATGAATTACCGATGATTCTTACTGGAGATTTTAATGTTAATTTTCGCTCTCAAGAATCTCAGCCGTTAGTTGATTTTTTAAAAGAAAAATTGGATCTAACTATGAATACTTCTCGACTTCAATCAACAACGCGTTTCGGTACAACGATAGATGCTGTATTTTCAAGGAAATTAGCAAATTTCGAGAGTAAAATTTATGTTTCACATAATAGTTACCACAAACCTATAATTTCATACATAAAAAATTATGATGACATTCAAGTATCTACTTCCAATGAATAATATGAATATAACATTTATATAATCTTTATAAAGTACATGAATAATAAATATAATTAAATTATAATATTTATTCTATGTTAAAGTTTAATAATTTCAGTGATATGCGACGTAAACGTCAAACAAGTTTTACTTCAACCACGCGTAAAAATTACACGCACATACTTTTTTTTTTTTTTTGAAAATTAGTATGTTGCTCGGCTCGCGTTTTTGGTGTTCTAATGTTTTAGATTATTATTGCAAAAATTTTATGTAAGATGAGTTAGAAATTTAGAAACCCCGTATTTGAATTTTTTCCATGTAAAATGGAGCTTGAAGGAATAAAAACATGCCTACAGTGTTAAAAATTGGCACCCAACGTAAATTGTACAGCGTTATCGCCCTTAAGTGAGTGAATGTTATTTTGTTTAGTTTATAAATTCAGGAAAATCTCTATGGCTTATCTAGGTGAAGCGCGAAAATAGGATTTAATCCTTTTGCCCAAGAAATTGGTGAGAAGGTTGTTGCAGATTTAAAGGTGATAGATCTTAATAATGAAGTCTAAGAATTATGAGGAAGAGTTTGTAAAAGAGATGTCCTATTGAATATAATTGAAGATCGGAAATCAAAAGAACAAGGAATATTTAATGACAAGACTCTCGAAATAGGAAGGTTTCGGTCCCAACTCGAAGCTCAGTGGTTAGGCTTACCAACCGAAGTTAATAGAGCTAGTGTAGAAATGAATCAGTCTACTTTGGAAGTACAAATACTTTTTACCAGTTTTCTGTCCAAAGGAAGATGTTATGAGTTTATTTTTGAATTTGTTTGAAAGGCAGTTAAACTTTTTTAATGTGCCTGAGTTTAAACGGGTTGCTTATGTGATCGGTGTGTTACCTGCAGATATCGCCAAACTTATTGCTAGCGAGCCAAATGTAATTCTCCAGCTACCGAGTAATTACCAGCTTCCGAGTAATTCTCCAGCTACTTCAGCAGTTCCTCAGTGACAATGTTTTATTCCATGTAAAATAAATCGGGAAGTAGGATTTATTTTTCCCGTGCACTCTCAAGGCTACGTGTACTTATCGCTATTGAAGGAGGAGCGTATATCTGTGTGCCCTCCTCCGGCTACGCCCTCAGCAGTTTAAAGCGGGTTGATATATAACAAAACTGTTTAAAGTTAAATATTTCTTTTTCACTTATTTTAAAGAAAAGTTCTCACAAAAAGATAATTTTGAAAAGTTATAAAGTTTTTTATTTAAAAAAAATTAAAGAGTGATTTGGAAAAATGTTATCATTTAAGTTTTTTGAAAAGAGGGGTTTTCGCAAGACTCATTACGATAAATAAAATAATAAAAGATATCATTGCTAACCAAGGCCGTAGCCAAGGGGTGGATCATGGGGATTGGATCCCCTCCCGTAAATTTTGTCAATGCATTATTAGTTTTTTATTTGCATTGATTCTGAAGATCCATTAAAACTGAAAGAACTTTAGCGCTACCTATATCTTCCCGAACTTCAATTTTAGTGCTACATATCCCCCTCCGAAATATTTTCTGGCTACGGACTTGCTGCTAACTCACAAAATGTAAAAATTGGGAATTATAAGTGGCAATGGGCTGTTCAAGAAACATCTAAATTTTGATTTTATTGAATAATTTTTTTTAAATCCTGCAGCTACTTTAGCAGTTCCTCAGTCACAATGTTTTATTCCATGCAAAATAAATCTGAAGCCCATTGAAGGAGGAGTGCATGTATGTGTGACTTTCTCCGGATACGCCCTCGGCAGTTTAAAACGGGTTGATAAATAACAAAACTGTTTAAAGTTAAATATTTCTTTTTCATTTATTTTAAAGAAAAATAAAGCTTTTGAAAAGTTATATAAAGGTCTTTATTTAAAAAAAAGTTAAGAGACTGAAGAGTGATTTGGAAAAAGGTTATTATTTAAGTTTTTTAAAAAGAGGGACTTTTGCAAGACTCTTTACATTTTAAAATTATGATTTTTTTTTTACTTCCTTGTACGGAGTATAAGGAAGTAATGCAATCGCGAATCATTTCGAAAGCCAGATTTCGATGATAAAACCGATTTTGACTCAATTTAGTTTTAAGAATTTTTGCCATGCGTACGTATGAATGTACATTCATATAAATGCATGTACAACCTATTTTCACCGACCGCAAGTCTATTTTGACCAGTTTCTCCCTGACGTCTGTACGTACGTACGTATGTAATTCGCATACATTTTGTGTACGTACGTACGTATGCAATTCGCATATCTCAAAACTATGGGTCGTATAATGTTGAAATACTATCTTTAGGATTGTTGTAACATCTAGTTGTGCACCTCCTCTCTTGATCCAATCAACTGAATATAGTTTATCTATAGGGACGCCGAAAAGATTTTAAATACATTGCTCTCTTGAAAGCGTATTTTAGAGGCAACAGGCTATTTCAAACGACATTGATATATGTTTTAAAGGGTTACAAAATGAATCTCTCCAACAAAAAATAGTGTCTGTATGATTTATATTCTGCTAGCAGTGGTTCCCAACCGCGACCCCCATGTGGGTCGCCATGCCTTTTCTCGGGGGTCGCTGCAGACCGATTTTGCAGGAAATGAATGGCAAAATATTTCCACGTTTCTCTGCCGCGAGACACGCTTTCTCCCTTTTCTCTTTGTAAAGTAAAATTCCTTTTTCTCATTGGGGCGCTTGTATCCAGTCTACAAAAACGGACGTCGTAAAGTGATCTAGGAGTGTTGACCCATTTCGAAAACGCGTGCACTAAGGCAGAATGATCGGAAATAGAAATTGCAGTTAATTACGCACAGACGCACAGCCAGCTGTCGTCAAAAAAGGGTCTCTCGATCTGTGGCACGCTATGAATGTTTCGATCGTCCGCGCTCTTGCTGGTCGTTAAGTCGAGCGATGGCAACGGCCGCCCTTTTTTTCAGCATTGGGCCATCTATCCAGTTGTTCTCGCATTCTTTCATTTTTCAGCAGATGTCAGTGCTGCTCAAAATAAGCATGACCATTTTTTTCTACGGGAAATGACGTGCTAAAAAATAAAGCAATCTCGTGGGGAGCTATGTCACCCGCAACAATTTTTATAGAAATCCAATCTATTCTTCCAAACTGGCAACAGTCGATACGTCAGA
Organism: Cheiracanthium punctorium; assembly: GCA_038373885.1. Lineage (NCBI taxonomy): Eukaryota > Metazoa > Arthropoda > Arachnida > Araneae > Cheiracanthiidae > Cheiracanthium > Cheiracanthium punctorium. Next base: position 13,687 of record JAWZYV010002838.1, read on the forward strand.
GTTTGGTGTTCCCCTAGCGGGAACACTGAGCGTTAAAGGGTTAATTCATGGATGTTCGCAGAACTTTTCTGGAAGAAATCAATTATTTTTGTTTGCATTCAATAGAGTGGCAGACATTTCCAACATTTGCCGCAAGGAATAATAAAGTAAAAAATTGAATTAAAGTATGTTCTTTCAAATGACCTCACAGGATTAAGTAACGTTGTTTAATTAAATAACGTATCTGTATGGCCTCACAAATAAAGTTGTAACAGTCCAACGGAGTGTTGGAAAGGGTCCCGCACTTAACCCTTTGAGCTTAACCCCGCAACCCTTTCCCAATGCTGGAAAAAGGACAGCCGTTGCCATCGCTCGACTTAACGACCAGCAAGATGGCGGACGTTCGAAACGTTCATCGCGTGCCACAGATCTAGAGACCCTATTTTGATGACAGCTGCATCAAAAAAGGGTCTCTCGATCTGTGGCACGCGATGAACGTTTCGATCGTTCGCCATCTTGCTGGTAGTTAAGTGATCCAGCTGTCGTCAAAAAAGGGTCTCTCGATCTGTGGCACGCTATGAATGTTTCGATCGTCCCCCTCTTGCTGGTCGTTCAGTCGAGCGATGGAAACGGCTGTCCCTTTTTCAGCATTGGGCCATCTATACAGCCGTTCTCGCATTCTTCCATTTTTGAGCAGATGTCAGTGCTGTTAAAAAGAATCGTGACAATTTATGTTACGGGAAAGGACGTGCTAAAAATTAAAGGATTCTCGTGGAGCTATGTCACCCGCAACTATTTTTAGAGAAGTCAAATCTATTCTTCGTGGCTGGCAACAGAGTTGGGTGTTCCCAGAGCGAGAACACTGCGCGTTAAAGGGTTAAAAAAAGGATTCACACATTGTTTGACTCTTCACTTCGAATGTTTGAAACTTCAGGGTTAGTGGCCACATCCTCCAGATTGAAGGGTTACAAGAAAAAGCTATCGGACACACTTTTCAATGGACCATCCTGTACAAACAAAGCAGTTTTCAACCTTTCGTAATGTTGAACGTGTCCTGAGGGCGGATTCAAGGAGAAGGGCTATGAGGGTGTACA
>JAWZYV010002839.1:0-14983 GCA_038373885.1 Cheiracanthium punctorium
ACGAATGAACGTTGCATTGAAAAGAAGAGCGGTGTTATTCAACGTAATACTGCACCATACTGTAAATGCAGACAATCTACGATCAGAAGGAGAGAGAGACAAAGCACTGTAGGTACAGTACGCAGTCGTGATAATAAAGTCCTGCACTTTGATAATAGTATTGTGCAGTACAGTAATGCTAATTGAACTTACTGTAATAATAATTACTAACGTATGACACAGTACTGTAATCCTACTCTATAGATACGCCGATTCCCGACTCACTCTGTAACCATTCCACTATAAATACTTTACCGCCATGACTCCAAGAAGATTCAAAAGTTCAAAAAGATTCAAAAGTGCCATAGCATCTCCTCGTTTATACGATTATGAAAATTAAAAAAAAAAAAATCATTTGCCTGACTGAAACGAGCTGTTGCTATCAATAGGACGTTCTAATCGTCACGGTCATCAGGCTTTGAAAGAAAAGTGTGATTCCAATTCGTTTAAAATAGTTTTTCCAGATGACACAATTTAATTTTTTTTCACCAATAAGTCGTCTGCATAGATATAAGAAAGGCTGCGTACACAAAACGAAGTTAGAATGCCAAAAATTTCCGCCCGTTTTCAGAAGAGCGTGACATTCGATTTGAGCCTATAGATAAAAAAAAAAAATTGAATGTGAAGTTATTTATTTGAGGTGGACCAAGATGAAATACATCGAGTCTAGACGTATTATCGACCATTTTTTTTCTAACGATCGTTGTCATTGCCTCCGCAACGGGTTTTCACTTCTTGCAATAATAATGCCTCTACTGCGCAGAATACTATTGTAACTCGCGCTTCTGACGACACACAAAAAATTTCGCGGTACAAAATCCATCCGGTTAAACGAATTCCAAATTAAACAAACGTTTCACAAAATCATATGTCACCAAAAACAATCTATAACACTCAATTAAACACTTCAAAATCAAACAAACGCTTATGGATTTATGACAAAAATAAAACAAATGTTCCAAAACATTCGAAATAAAAATTATGAACTAACAACGTTGTTGAAATCAAAATGCATCCGTTTAAACGAAATCAAAATTATGCAAACGCTGTCACGTAAACAATCTAAAACACTCAAACGCTTTTAAAACAGGATTTTACGAATGTCACGCTGTTAACGTTTAAATACACTCGGCTGAGATCAATGGAAAGAAAAAAAAAAACGTGACTTACAATTAACAAATACGTTTTTACTCATCTCAAAGAGTGTTACCGATTTCTAAAAAAAATTCCTACAAATAGGTGTTTAAGTGTTGTGCAAACAAAATTTTCCACATTCGCAATAAATTTGCCCAAAATCTATCAAATTTTTCAGTTAAATTAAGGTGACCATAGTATTCTAAAATTAGTTTTGCTTTTTTACTCCGCATCATGCTAGAAAATGAAATTAAAACCCATGATTTAAAATTTCAATGTTTACAGGGTCCTTTAACGGTTTACCGTAACGGGGCATTTTTAAACTTGAAAAAGCGACTTAAGTCAGAATGTTTGCTGCGACATAACTCTCAATTTTAGTCGCAAAAGGGCAATCTCTTAAATTTTACATGGAACCGTGTTAGGAAAAATTTTCCTCATCTAAATGATAGAATTGCGGGGCCGCATACAAATAAGTTTCGTAATTTTTATAGGAATTGATTTATTGACTTCGATTATTTCTGATACTAGGGGCCCCCAGGTTCAGAGATTCGCTACGCTTGCTTTTCGTATTGGGTATTCGCCCCCTAACAAGGATAATTCGTTAAAAAGGCATTATTTCCACGGACAAGATTAGATCAGAAAGAATTTTACCGAGCAACACATTCCTTGGTTCTAGTACGTTCCTTGGAACATAAAAATTTAAACTTCACACTATTTTTTAATTGTGTAAAACCTAGAAAACACCTTGCGTATTTGCCATCCGTGGCGTTTTTTCATAATTGGGCGACTTGCGTATACATATATGTAGTTAGTAATTATTTCTAAGACAACAGTGCTTCATAAGTTTTCTTTGATAAATACAACGGCACATTCTAGAGTATCTCGTAACCAATGGCGACTTTTCATTATTTGGAGGCTACACAAGCTGATAACCGATAATCATCGCTCATGAAAGGTTGCCGTACAAACAGCTATCCATACATTCATATTCATAACCCTTTGCAGATTGGCGTATTGAGCACCGCGAATTATATCATCTCGTCGCGCTGACAAATATCCGAAGTATACTACAACTGCTATAACGGCATAGTTGACGCTGCCAAATATCCAAGCTGTACCTAACCGGCATTACTATAATCAGTACTTAGTACTTCGGCGGTTCGCCAAGACGAGCGATTTTTCGCCAAGATAAATGCCGCACACATGAAATTATGGATGGTTTCGAATACAATTGGCAACAGTTTGCCTGGATATTTTACGAAAGAAATAATTTGGCAGGAATGATCGCCGGGATAATACGCAAGAACCCTATAATTTGCATTTGAATAACTTTTCATTTACAAAATACTAGGTACTAACATTTAGGAACACACACAGTAGGAGAAGGTAGTGTACCTTGGAGGTATTTTCAAACATTGATTTTTTTTACAAAAAAAGTGTTTGGAAAATATCAGTAAAACATTTTTTCCCCACAAATTTAAGGATATCAGGAGTTGCATATAATTTTATAAAATGTCCAAATACATTTCTGTACTCGTTTTTAATTATTTAAGAAATAGCTTACAATACAGCCAAGGTACACCACCAGTGGTGTACCTTGGAGGTAGGAATGGTGTACCTTGGAGGGTATTAATTTTTAACAGATGGAGTACTACACAGCATGAAGAAAAGTTAGTTTATTATTTCTTTACAGTAATCTGACTTTGCAAGACCTACTTTAGGCTAATATTAATCTAATTAGTTTTATATTTACAGTTTTTAAAACATAAAATTGTTCATATAACTAAAATAATAAAGTTGGAATAGTTTAGGCATAAAATAAAGTTACCGCTGTTTAATATCTTCTCTTATGTGTAACCCATTTAGTTCTATTTCACGTTCAGGTGATCTAAACTTATACCAAATGATAATTTTCAAAAATGAAAAGTGCAAATTTTTCTAAAAATACAAAGTGTTAAAAAATTGTAAAAAAATATTATTCATGAAACAATAATATATAAATAGTTATTAATATATTTATTAAAATTTTTATTTACTGTCTAATACTAATCTCAAATAACTTTGCTTTTGAATTTATACTTAGGTTTACAACTTCAGGAATTTAACAGTGTACTACATTTAGATTTAGGTCTATTTGACCAGCACTTTGGTTATTAAAGTAAATAAATACTTTCTAACAACTTTTAGTCATAATTATTAGTAAATTTGGAAGTGTACCCTGGTGGTACCTCCAAGGTACACAACATAAGCTACCTCCAAGGTACACTACAAGCAAGTGTTTTACAAAATGGCTTCCATATCTTATTATGTTAAGAGTTAACCATTTTCAAATATCCATAAATGTAGCTGAAAACACGCTTTTAAACTTGTAGTATTAGTTCAAAACAAAATTTAATACTTACAGTTATGGAAGTAAAATAATATGACTTTGAAATGTAACTTTTTGATGCTAAAAACAAACTTTGGTTTTTACATCAGCAACACGTGTGTTGATCAGTCATAGAACAACTTCCCATGAGCCTCTAGTAATAAATATATGCAGCTAATATTTTAGTTTAAATTTATCTCTCCTGATAGCTGCATAATCAATGTGCCTCCAAGGTACACCACCTTCCCCTATTTAGATTCACCCTGCTTGGAGAGATAGCCTTTTTCACATATCGTACCCGATGCCAAAAATGGTGCTTTTTAAATCAATTACAATTAGTTATTCTGTATTAGGGAAACTAATAATCGGTCATTTTAAACTCCTGTTAGTAAGACAGTAAGAGAGTAACAGTAAGAGAACTTACTATTTGAAAATTGTGAACTTTGTGTAATTCACTTTGACTTATTTATTTCACTTACTACTTTTAATTTGGCGTAAAATTCGTGTCATTTTACTTCATGTTTGTTAATTTCACGCGACTGTACATACTCGGAATTCCTTTATTGCTAAAGCATGAGTGATTTTATTCTGGAGAAAATTGCCAAGCTTGGCAACCATTATGCTTATTTTTTCAGTTTTTTATTAATATCTTCTAAAGTAACTGGAATTTCGAAATTTAAGCCAGCTTATTGGCTTCCCCGGAATTTTCCAAATACCTGGACTCCTTCGCAGAAACTCAAATCTCAACGGTTTCGGAGGCGATAGCAGAACAAGCTTTTGACAGCGGCGCCGGCGGTAGCAGCCGTTACTTCTTTTTAGATTACAGAGATAATGGATTATACAATTTAAAGCATTTCTGTAGTTGGACCTAAGTATCTCTGACTAACAGTTTAGGAAATAGCCATTTGTCACAGTTAGCATTGGACACTAGGGTGAAGCGAAAAAAACTATTTCAAAATTCACACTGCCCGAGTCATTAAAGGGTGCGAAATTGCGAATAACAAATTGCTTCCAAATTTCAGCTCAAAATATTCTCATCTTCAGGTTCCACAACTCAAGCGAATCTATTTCTAGCTTATTTTTATTCAAATAATAATGTTTCATTAATTAATTGAATAATTAGTTATGTTTTCATCATTAAATTGCTTTATTAATACGTTATTGTCACATGTCAGTGCTGGAAATCGTAGATTTAGAAGCAAACGTCGACTTAGGATCTGATTCAGAAATGGAATATACCTCAGAAAATGATGACGATTTCGTTAGTCAGGAAGCCAAATGTCGGAAAACGACTGACGATGAGATTCCCTAAATCTCCAAGACAGACCAATGTCCGAACTAGCCGTTGTTCTTGATAGAGCAGGTGTATCGGAGTATTAATTATTCAATTAATTAATTAAACGTAATTATTTCAATAGAAATTCATAAAAGACTAAAAAAGACACTGGGAATATATTCGCTTGAGGTGTGGAACCTGAAGATGGCAATATTTTGAGCTGAAATTTGGAGACAATTTGTTCTTATCAGTTTCGCACCCTTTAATGACTCAGGCAATGTGAATTTCGAGAAAAAGTGTTTTCGCTCCACCCTATTGGACACCCTGTATTGGACATGCTGAGTATATAAACATTCATGAGTTAGTCGAAAAAGTAAATAAAGATTTCTTTACACTAAAGCAGCGGTTCTCAACCTCGCCTCCCCCTTGCATTTTTCAGCATACATTCAGTTTTTTAATCTTTAACAATGAACATTGAGTCGAATTTTCTACAAAATAATGTTATCAGTAAAGTTTGAATGAACTTTTGATGTCGCACCCCACAGGTTGAGAAAAGCTGCACTAAAGTATTAAAATAAACTTCAGAAGCCTCCGAGATCTGCAAAATAGGTCAAGTAGATGTGACAAGTCAAAATGGTTGACATAAGAAACATGGGTGTTTTAGATTTTCGATATACTCAAAGAATGATCCAGTGGTTGAAACTGTAAAAGATGTAAAACATGTACAGTTTCTGTTCTAAAGAGCTAAGTTCGTGGGAATCATGGCTACTTCAATAAATGTTGTTTGTTTTTATCGCTAAGGGATTGTAAGCACCTTCTTAAAGCTCAAAATTTCATTTAGTCCAGTAAAATTTAGGGTTTGATATGAAAGTAATTCATAATGAGCTGAATTTTTCAGAATTAGCTCTTTATGACTAGTAAAATAAAACCGGAAAAGTCTCTGAAGTTCTCATGTGTGCTTCTATCCAAAATGGCCGATCAAAGATGGCCGCCAAGCACTTTTCGCCTTTTCTGATGTTTTTTAGGTTTCCAAGTCATATATGAATATTTTTTACTTCTGAAAAATTCTGTGACATCTACTTAGATATTGTTTTGATGTAGACATAGACATAGCAACGAATGAGTTTTACATTGATTTATTTGTCGTCAAATGAATGAAATCCCTTTCCCTTCGCCTCTTTTGCCTCGTACTTTCGAATCTATTTATAAGTCTTTTGCATTTTTTTGTAATCCTAATTGTGAGAATTATTTTCAAAATTTTGTTTTGAAAAATGGTAGATGTTCCATTTTTCTATATATAAATCTTAGTCAAAAAAGTAGAACAATTTCATTTATTACAAGACACAAAATCTTAAATCCAAAGTAAAATTATAATAAAACATTATAGCAATACTTATAATAAATAAGCTAAGAATTTTGAAAAAAAAATCTGATGTGTCCAACACATGACTTCCTTGCACGTCTATTAAATAAAAATGTTTTCTACGCACTTCCTCTAAACTTATTTGTTTGAAAGAGATAAAATATCAATAATAGTAAGGTTTAGCGATTTCTAGCCAAATATTTCGATATCGCCAAGCTGAGTTCAATTTGAAAGATTTCCTTCTGACACTTTATTTGGCGATATTTCACCAAAAGCCGACAAACTTGAGATAATTTGCGAGATTTTGGGATAGCCACAGTAGTCATTGACCACAGACTTTCAATGAATTGAATGCATCCATACACCTTAATGTATTTAAAGTCATTTGGCTCACCTTATAAATAAATTCTTAGTGGATTGCTGTCAAAAAAGATATTGAAAACAGTTAGATATTATAATATAGTTCTAAATACAAAAGTTTCAAAATTCTACGGGTTAAAGTTTTAGAGTTATACAAAATACGAAATAATTTTTTGGCGCCAAATTTGGCGATATTTCGGCGAAACTCGTCAATGTCGACGACATTTGGCGAGATATTAAGCATGGACCAACAATGACAGATTATCGCCAAATTTGGCGATATTTCGCCAAAACTCGCCAAGAACGATGACAAATGGCGATACTTTGGGCATGGACGAAATGACTGACTATCGCCAAATTTGGCGACATTTCGGCAAAACTCGCCAAAGTCCAGGACAGTCGGCGAGATTTTGGGCATGTACCAAACAATCGACTGTCTGCAATTGTATTATATTGAAGATGTCCATAGACATTAAAGTACTGAAATTCTTTTCGGTGGTCCTGTAAATAAACTCTCCAGTAGATTGGAACCAAAAATCGAGATGCACAACTAGATGTTACAACAATCTTATATATAAAATTTCATAATAGTTTGAGGTTTGAGAGTTAAATATACACACACGTCACTAAAAGTCGCCAAGCTTGGCGACTTTTGGCACAGTTCTTGAGGAGGCACGTGACCGTGGTCGGACCATTACCTAACTTATGTGGTAGGACGGTATTGTGCTTGAAATGGATGAATGCCCCTAAAATTGCCATTGACCGTAATGTATTGGAAATCTTTTGAGTGTTCCTGTAGCAGAACTGTAAATGATAGACACTTTTTTTAATGGAGAAATTCATTTTCTAACTCTTTACAGCATATATCACTTCTGAGTCGTTTGAAATAGCCCAATACCTCTAAAAAACGCTTTGATGAATTTCGGCCCATAGAGCGTAATGTATTTCGAATCTTTTGGGCGGTCCTGTACATAAACTATTCAGTCGAATGGAACCGAAAGGGGAGGTGAACAACTAGATGTTACAACAATCCTAAATATAAAGTTTCAACATTCTACGCCTAATAGTTTTTGAGATATGCGAGTTTAATGAATTTCGGCCCATTGAGCGTAATGTATTTCGAATGTTTTGGGCGGTCCTATAGATAAACTATCCAGTCGAATGGAACCAAAAGGGGAAGTGCACAACTAGATCATAGAACAATCCTAAACATCAAATCTGAACATTCTACGACCAATAGTTTTTGAGATATGCGAGTTACATACATACGTACGTACGTACGTACAGACGGCATGGAAAAACTGACCACAATAGACCGGCCGCTGGTCAAAATGAGTTGCAGACGCGTTTATATGATCGTGCATGCTAGCCTACGATGAGATGCATCGAAAAAAATTCTTAAAATTAAATTTAGAGGTAGTCAAAATCGGTTTTTTAGTCGAAATTTGGCCCCCAAAATTTTTCGGGATCACATTACTTCCTTATACTACGTACAAGGAAGTAAAAAGATACAATTTAAAACAAAAATACCAGACTGATACTCATCCAGCGTAGTAATCGTTATCATCGTCTTCAAATCCGTTACTAGGAAGAACTGAATTTGAACATGACTCTCCTAAGCAAGACGCACAGAATCTAGAACACTGGAAAGCTGCCTTCTTGCATTGGCATCTTTCATCACAATCCCTTGCATCAGTTATTTTGCACTCACAAGATATTAGCTGCAGAAGTTTTTCGGGAGCTGCGGGAAGTGTTGAAGGTAATGGGTTCAATCTCCCTTCTTTCATGAACCATCCCCCCATTCAGTAGGATCTAAGTTGTTCCCCAGCCACTGTTGGACTTGAAGATAAACTCGAAGTGAATGCTGCGAATTTGCTTCACCTGTTAGAGGAAGAACTGCCAAATTAAATTTTGAAGGGAGATTTTTGGTTACCTCTTTGTTGTAACAGATGTATCGCAGATCATCTAAAGAATCAACTTTCTCTCCCCCAAAAAGATATTTCATGAATATCTTGCCAATTGCAATAACCTTTTTGGGATTAAGCTTAGGAGTATTGAACTGGGAAATCAAAGGAAGCAGCTCATGGTTTTTCTTTACCGATTTAAAAGCTGAGGATTTCCCCTTTCTGAAAATTGCTGATGTGGTGTCAGATCCAGTAGCTGCATAAAGAAAGAGAATGGAATCCTTCATTGGGCCAAGTGCCTTTTGTATTTTTGGTATATCGTAGCATTTTTCTTCGTAGCTGGATGTCCGAGGTCGTAGAAAGAAGAGTGGTTTTTCAGGGTTACTTGGTGCGATGAGAATTGTTAACAGATCTGTATCAGTACCTACTACTGTGACTAATCTAGAACTTTCTTCACTTGCATCAATTGCTGTTAAACAGATTAATGTATCAGCATCATTATCCGCCTCTAGGACAGTTAATCTTTCAGCCTGGAAGTAGCCCACAGCCATTTGAATAAGCCTCGACTTGTTTTTGGAGTTCCGTAAAAAAAATGATTACTTGGTTGTGGCCACCATGTTCTCGTCAAAAGCAATCGTCGCAGACATTTTCGTCATCAATCTTCTTTGTCTCTCCACACTTTTAGTTGATAATGCATAAGCGTACCCGTCAAAAACAACTGCTTGACATGGAGAGAAATGTTTCTACACAAATCTAACATATTTGAGGCATATATCTCTGTAGGTGTCACACTCATCCCAAACTGATGCATGCAAAAGAAATCCTCCGTCTACGATAAAAGAACAAGTTGGTGGGCGTTCAACACAAGGCTCAGTTGTTTCAATGATACCAGCTAAAGTTGATTTAAAGTTTTTTCTCATTGAAACCTCATCAAAGAGGGAGGGAGGTTGGGGAGCCAATTCATACTTGATATAATTTCGTAAATTTTCATTCGACTTCAATACAGCAACAATCCTCGTAAACAACTGTAGAGGATTGAATAGAACAGTTGAATTCCTTATTATCAATGTGTTGTTTGTGGCAGAGATTGGTATAACTCTTTTTGCGCTGAAGTTTAACTTCCCCAAACGAACATCCTATAATTGAAGACAACAATTTTTCACCAACATTCTTTGCATTGTCACAGTTTGTTTTATCATCAGCAACCAATCTGCTAGCTATATTCATCAACAAATGTTTAGGACATTGATTATCGAAAGGATTGTGAAGCAGAAGCCATTCGGATAGCTTATTCAAATCAGAATCATCTCAGAATTGTCTGGAAGGCCGAAATTCGACGTGTTGTTCTGAGCAAACATAAGTTTTTTCACAGAAAGCTTATGTTTGCTCAGCTTTCTGTGAGCAAACATAAGCTTTCTTCCTTGACATAAGCTCCTTGACATAAGTTTCTTCCAAACATAAGCTTGTCTTGCTAAGACTTCCGATACTTTCATGTTCATTGGACATGATGCAATCCATCTGGACAAAGTTGAATCTTCCATTCCTCGGCCTTGTGTTAAGCCTCCTACTTTCATGGATCTCATGAGACTCTGCTCTATTATCATGTCCGGTGCAACACCACTCCATGCCCTGTCTTTCCTACGAATATTAAAATGACCAACAATTTTTTTTAATTCATTGCTGTCCATTTTTTTCATCAATTCTTCCATTTGCTGGATATATAAATAGGCACATTTGGAATAAAAAATGTGGCCTGCTGCGTGAAACTAAGGAATCATGGATTTAATAGTATACAAATGCAATTCGCAGTTCCCAACTCGATCTGCTTGAATATAAAGGAGAATGAGTGTGATCTGTTCCATATACTGTAACCACAGCTTTCCAGTTCTAGAAAAGTCTCCGCTTTCTGTAGTAGTTTCGATAGAGTTGACAAGCTGTTTAATGAAGTTATTGTTTTGAAGACCTTCAATAAAGCTTCTATTTGTCACCATGAGTTCATGAATAACATCTCGAATATTGCTTTTGGTACTCCAAAGGGACGGAGGATTTTTATTTTTCTAAATGTAATTTCAGTTTAAATAAACAATTTTACCGTACTTTTATAATTTTTGTATTGAGTAAAGCTAAGCTTATATCATTGGCATCTTTGCTGACTTCAATGGATTCCTTAGAAGCGAAAAATATTCACTTTTGCGTAAATATGTGGAAAAACATCACAGAAGGCGAAATATTTGCCCGCCAACTTTGATCTATTTTGGGTGGAAGCCAACATCAAAATTGTTGAGACTTTTCAGGATTCACTCTACACATATCCAGGAGCTGATCCTGAAAATTTTAGCTCATTATGAATTTCTTTTATATCGACCCCTTTTTTGGCCTAAATTTACTGGGCTATTTACCTTTTAGGAATAGAAAGACACAAATTTCGTTCACTATACAGTTGTAAAAAGTCAGTTTAAAAGGCAAAAGTTTAATATTGTAATTCCATACTTTAATTCCCCATCGAAAACAAATAATAAATAATAATAAATAAATTACCACTAATAATTAATTTTAAAAACAAAGAAAGTAACGTGGGTACTTTGCAATATCATATGCAAAGTCTTAGAATAGAAATTCATTCATTACAGTCCTAACGGACAACAATTAGGTAATAATGACTTGCCGGCCGTCTGCAATTAATTTGAGATTTGACATTTCTCTCATTTTCCAAGAAATGCATCTCTTGCAAACGAGCCACCTTATTTAAATATCATTTATCAAACTGTAATGAAAGCTTCAAGTCACGGAATGTTTGTCGAAATATATGAAATTAAGAATATATTGTTACTCTTTCGAATAAGATTTTATCTAGAACGCATGTTTATTTTCTGTGTGTATGAGGTATATGGGTGGTGATTGTTGCTCATACTTCTTTAAAAAATGCAGTGCATTCTTTACAAAATGCTTCTCGCATTTTTGCACTGAAACCGCTGCATTTTGAATGGATCAAGGCGAAAACTGTCATAACGATTACTTTATTTTTAGCAGCTTAGAAAATAAAATTGATAACATGTAATAAAGAGAACTGCATAAATAATTTCGTAAAGCGAAATCAGCAGTCCTGTTTGAAGCATTTACTAAAATGGGATGCTCGCTATCATAGCATAGTGGCCAAATTGGATATCTGAGCAGCTCACTGCCCTGAAAGTTGCGAAGAGTCATTGAAAGATCAGTGAAGGGGTGGATTTTCAGAAAAAGTTACCCAAGGCCTCGCGTATACAGTTCTACACGTCTGCGCAACATTTCAATCATTGATAGAATACCATATTGTGGATAGAATATCATATTCATGTATATCTTCTATTGATGGATGGAATATCGTAAGTTTTATTGGTTTGCGCAAGTTAATGACACGTAGGGTAGCAAACTCTTTATGCACTTTCCAATTCTTCATTCCTCCCACGAATCCCTTTAAAATATGTTTACAAGCAGTATGTTCAATCAATGAGAAATTCTTCATGAGCTGGGTTGTGTTCGAGCCCGCCAGAGCTCTAACACAATACAGAATTATAGAGACCGAGCCCGGTTCGAGCCCGCTCTCTGAGTATCGTACTCGGGCTGAGCCCGTCTCATCTCTACTTCGTGCGGGTAAGTTTTTGCGACGGACGCATTTTACCGACTCGACTCAACTGACATCTGCTGAAAAATGGAAGATTGCGAGAACAGCTCGATAGATTGCCCAATGCTGAAAAAAGGACCGGGCACAGCCAGCTTGCGTCAAAAAAGAGGTTTCTCGATCTGTGGCACGCGATGAACGTCGATCGTCCGCCCTCTTGCTGTAGTTAAGTCGAGCGATGGCAGCGGCTTCCCTTTTTTCGGCATTGGGAAAGGGTTGCGCCTCAAAAGGGTTAATGAAAAATTCTTCATGAGCTCGAGCCCGCCTAAGCTCGAATACAGTCCAGAATTATAGAGCCCGGTTCGGGTTCTGACTTTCGTACTCTGACTTTGCCCGCGTCTCATCTCTACTTCATGTGGGCAAGTTACTTACCTCGAATTTGTTCAGTAGAAAATCTAATAATTGTTTCTTGACCAAGGTAGCCCCCCACAATGACCAAAGTAGCCCGCTTGAGGGAGTGCAAAGGATTGAGCTTCCGTTTTAAATGAATACAACTTTTGCTTTTAAGATCTAACACATTAAAAAAAAAAGAGAGAGAAAAGAAATCTGATGTGGACACCACGCGTCTATAAAATCAAAATTTTCGGTGAACTTGATCTAAGCTCATTTTATTCGAAAGAGATACAATTTTGCAACTGTATTAATGTTCAGTGATTTCTAGCCAAACATTGGGGGTATCGACAAGCTGGGTTCAGTTTGAAAGATTTATTTTGGGCACTTAATTGGGAAATATTTCGCCAAAAGCTGCCAAGCTCGAGACAATTTGCGAGGGTTATGGGCTTACCCGAAAGGGCGATTGACCACGGACTTTTTTTACGTATTGAAGGTTTTCATATACCTTAATGTACTGAAAGTCTTTTAGGTGACCCAGTAAATACATTATCCAGTCGATTTCAATTTGACAAAAAAAAGACACGCACAATTAGATGTTACAATCGTTTTTAAATACAAAATCTCAAACTACGTCTGTACGTACGTATGTACTTATAGTCGTCAAGAAAAGATCTAGTCAAAATGGACTGTACATGAAGTGGATTTATAGTAGGACAATTTTTACTGTAGTAGGACAATTTTTACTTGTTTTAAAATAATTTCTTTTCATTTACTTAAAACTAAAAATTAAATGCAGAACAATATTTTGACAATTCATATCTTTCATTGTCATTGTTTTCAGAATTTATCCTTATTTTATTCTTTGAAAAAAAAAGTTTTTAAAAACGTACTCAAATTGTCACATTGTGGCCCTTTACGGGGCACAATGGGAAAAAGATTGGTTTTACCGTGGGACAATGAGTAAGACATACGAAATCGGATGTAATAGGCAACACATTTCATAACTACAATTAAATACACTGCCCCACTGTACCCCCCCAAGCAGTCTTTAAATACAAACTCACGAGTAGTACAAAATTCATCAGAAGAATAAAGATCATTACCTGCATGCAATTTTGAAAGTTTAATCTTAAAATAAATCAAAAGGTATTTATTACTAGATAATGATTTACAGCCCCAATCCAAAACAGTAAAACTCTGATTTTTCCAACACTGTTAGCACATTCTAAAATGGCTTCAACTTCCCTACAAGATGAATTATGACAGTGACTAGTTTCCACACTGTTGCAATTGTGGTTCACTAAATTATATTTTTTTCTAATTTTTGAGCTTTCGAATCATAGAAAAATATCTATCGTTCCACTCCCCCCCCCCCTCCACTATAGATACAAACATGTGCACTCTCACAAACTCTGCAAAATAAGTTTAGAGATTGTCAAAATCGATTTTTGCATCAAAATCTGCTAACCGAAATTTTACCGCATCATTATGCTTCCTTTTACTTCTTAGAAGGAAGTAAAATTGACCCCGCGATGGCATGTTACACTGAGATAGCAAATACAACATACTCAAAACGAAAAAGAAATTAGTGCTGGAATGCTAAAAGCGAGCTATTTAAAAATATTAAATTATATTATATTCACAAACCGGCATCTTAAAGTGAATCTTTAGTCATTGCATTAGAAACACCGAAACTTTAAAGGAGGTAAATGTAACTTTTTCTAAATATGCACATTACATTCCGATTTCCGGTATAAACACATAAAACATTATAATCCAGTATGGAATCCTTAAAAAATCTGTTCTAGTATTGTGTAGAAACATAATGTAACGTTCTTTGAGAAATTGTATCGTCTTTCACAAAATCGGCTTTTGATAAGCGCATGCATGAATCGTTGTTCTTGTGAGAATGACAAGACACTAAATATCGCCATCATTTCAAAAAGCAAAAGTGACCCAAAGTGAATTATAGAAAAATAACTATCTACAAAAGAAGCTCGAGACAAATTATGTTCTTTTAGCACGTTCAATTCTGGCCAGACTCGGAATCGATGTACTTGAGGAAGAAAAGTTTGCTCAAACAAGGAAGGTGATATATATTTTTAGACAGGGTGATATCTTTAGTCTACCGAAAAAGAATGTATATATATTTCTGAACATCGTGACTGTTTATGCAACTCATAGCTTTTTCTATCTTTTTGTCCGGTCTGCAGGGTATCCCCAAAACGCTAACCAAGGATTTTATTTTTTAAATGTTGATCATGGACTTGCAACAAATGGCAAAGTTACTTTAAAAGAAGGTATAGAATTTTATGGTATAGTTCAAAAATATTTTCCAGAGGTTCAATTTAAATAAACAGAAATTTTAAATCTTATACGGCCCCACGACCAAAAATATTACCAATTAGTAAATATAGTCCTATGCAATAATTAGGTGGTGTACGGAAATTCAGACGTTCATCATAAAAAATAAATATAGGATGACTTAAACCACTTTTCAATGGCTCTGGAAGTGAAAAATTCATTTAAGAAACTTGCGTTTCAAGGT
>JAWZYV010002841.1:0-14827 GCA_038373885.1 Cheiracanthium punctorium
TAAATCGTCTTCGTGAGCGAAAAATATAAAAAATTGATAGGAAAGAAAAAATAAAAAATTTTCGGCTTTTTCGGAAAAATACAGCCCGTGCGGTCTTCCACACTTTCGGAAAGAGGCCGACAGAGAGACAAGCGTTATAAAGCGCAAGAAGGTCCTTCCAATGGTACTTTGCCAGATTTTTCAATATATAGCCATCTACTCCATCTGGATCAGGAGATTTAGTATTAGATTGCTTTTCAACTGCATGTTTAAGTTCATTTAAAGTATTTTTAGAAAAAGCAAAAGGCTCATTATGGTCACCAAAAGTCTCCGACTGCGGAACTATTTCGTCCTGCATGCCAATGCGAAAATGTGTTTTTACCAAAATGTCTAGCGCATCATCATAATTTTCACGACGATCTTGCACCAGCATGAGGATCCTAATACCTAAATCATTGTTTTTGTTTTTTAAAATCTTAAAAATTTTACCATAAGGGTCCCCCATGCCGGTGCAGTAATTTCGCCAAGAACGTGTTTTGGCCCTCAATATTTCCTTTCTGTAAGTAGCCCTCATACCATTATATCTAGCTCTTAAGACAGCATCATCAGGTGCAGAACGCATTTTCCTATAAAAAGCTCTTACCTTTGATCTCAGCGATCTTAGTGTAGGATTCTACCAGCTTAAAGTAACCCTGTAGCCATTCTTTTTCTTACGAAGCGTTTTATCGCAAAGCAATTTGATGGAGAGTCCATAGGCGCCACAGATGCCTTCAACATAGTCATATTTTAAGACACGGCCCACATGTTGTTCATTTAAGACCCTAGTTATATTTGGCACGTGGAGGTAGTATAATCTGTTAAACTTATAAAATTTTTCAAATTTAGTCTTATAACGTAAATGTGAGTTATTAATAACAACCTCATCCACAATAAAAGAAATGTATTTATGGTCGCTGTTAGTTTCTATATCCAATATTGTCGGGTCGCTGATCCTACCAAACGCACCACTGGATGCTAAAGTTAGGTCGGGATTGCCACTATGATCGTTATGGGACCAGGTTGGGCCAAGGGAGGGGTCGTTTATCACAATAAGACCATAGGTATTTAGGTGCAATAACATGGCGTATCCCCTAGCATTCGCGTGTGTATAGCCCCATAAAACAGCATGAGCATTAAAATCACCCCCTATGAATACATTTTCTGAGTTTTGAATGAAATCTGGCCAACTGGATAAATCATCTTCCAAATCCGCTGAAGGTGGGGAATAATGGGATCCTATCAGATAATTAGTCCCATCCAAATGTAGTCTAACAAAAACGGCAGTATCCATCTTGGCTACCAGCAACGGGGAAAAGCCTGGGGCAACTACCACTGCACAATTATTAGTGCTTGACAAGAAAGGAATAAAGACATCAGGACACCCATAGACTCTACCCTCAATCATATACGGGTCTTGTATGAGGGCCACCTTATATTGGAATTCATGAAAGAATTGAAAAAGAGAAAGATTAGCTGCTCGACAATGATTAAGATTAGATTGCACAAAGCGTATACCCATTCTATCAGACACAGAAGGAGTATAAGATAATAGGGAAAACACTAAAGTAACACAAACCACAAAATATTATAAAATAGAATTCAACAGTATTAAAAGCACTATTTAAAATAAAAGTTAATAACTGAAGGCGGAGTGGGGACCCGAGGACGGTCTGATTCTCTTTGAAAACTGTCCATCGTCCGGATGCCGCCTTCTTGATCCTGCTGACAATGGAGTTGTGCCGGGCAGTGCACAGTTGGAAGTGGGGCCTGCAGTGATTTAGGACGTGCGGAAGCGTTTCGGAAGAGCCGCCACATCGCCGGCACCGTTGATGGTCAGGGGTGCTCTGTGTAGCGTAACCATTCAGTGGCACCAGCCCGAGACGTCCGCGGAGGATGAACCTCCAGTCCTTGAACCGGGTGAATTTTCCTTCATTGAAAAAGTGCCAATTTGCCCGGCTCTTTGCGATGTTCTTTCCAGTCTTTCCTTGATGGGGGAGAGCGAACAGCTCCTGCGATCGCTTCTTCCATTGTAGGTTCCGTAGGGAACTAAAAACGTGGCGGCGGTCAGCGATGGAGGAGTCGCCGCAGGAAAGGGAGACGTTGCCAGCATCGTCGATGGTCCAGGAAACCTTGAGTCGGGACGAAGCAGACCGTGCCTTAGACAATACGGAGGAGATTGCGTTCGATGTGTCCGTAAGGGTTCCACCGGAGAGGAAGGCAGCGAGCTCTTGGAATGAAGGATCGTGCCGCAGGCGGGGCTTGACAAGGTCGCGGAGGTCATCCCAGGCGAGGCGGCGAACAGCAGGGTCTTTGGAGGAAAGAAGTTTGAAGGCGCCGTCGACGTGGGCGATGTCACTGTCCTCTGCGGCGATGGGGATCCCGAGGTGGCCCAACTCAGAGCTCCCATAGATGTAGTTGTTGCTGGCGAGCATGGGGAGGCACAAACTCTCCTTGAGATGTTTTCGAAGACGGTCGTCCAGTACCTTCCATTGTGTCTTGCCATGTTTACCCATCCGCATTTCAAAGTGAGGGCGAGGTAGAAGAAACTCTTCGCTGCGTCAAGTTTTTGCCAGTAGGCCAGGTTGGAAGTGAGGATCTTCTCGCCAAACGCCTGATAGCAAGGGAGGGACTCCTGGTCAGGGGCAAACTGGAAACCAATCGGTTTGCCCAGGAAGGTGCCAGCATCGCCTGTCCGAAGACAGCGGACGGGAGTGCCGGAGAGGGCGAAGGACGATTCTCGCACGCCAGCTGGACGTTGCCCTGAGAAGTGCAGTGTGTAACATTTGGCTGGGTTGATGGAAAGGCCCATCCTAGAGGCAGCATCATTGGTGATGTCGAGCAGCTCCTGTAGGCGGACCGGGTTGTCTGCAAGAAGAAGTATGTCGTCCGCGTAGGCAAGGACTTCATGTGAAGTGCCAGGCGGAGACGCGGCTCTCAATATGGGATCAGCACCAAAATTGAACAAGAGAGCGCTGAGAGGGCAACCTTGACGGTCACCACAGCAAATGGAAGCTTGCACAGACTCGCCCGCAGAGGTGGAGAAGGACGTGCTGGCTCCGGTGTAGATATCCCTGACGAGGCTACAGAAGTCAGGACCGGCTCCGGAGGTCTCCAGACTCCTCAGGAAGGACCCATGAGGCAGGGACCCAAAGGCATTCGAAAAGTCGATGGAAGCGATGCATAGGTCCGACTTGGTCCTTCTGGCCAATTGGAAGCGCTGATGGAGGATATAGTTGTTTTCAAACACCCCGTCGTGGGGAAGGAAACCCTTCTGGGATGGGTGAAGAATATCATAATCTTCGCACCATCGGGAGAGATGCTTGGCTACGCAACCAGAAAAGAGCTTCGAGATCACGCAGCTCAGGGCAATGGGCCTCCAGTTGGCAGGGTCAGACCGCTCACCACGCTTGAAGAGGAGGATGGAGCGGGACTCCTTCCACATGCTGGGGATCTTTCCATGCTTCAAGCAAATGTTGAAGATGATGGTTAGGGTGAGCGCTCCAGGGTCGACTCCTTTCCAGTGGTGGTACGTTAGCCGATCCGGGCCGGGAGAGGTGTTATCGGCGGAAGACAGTCGAGCCCAGACTTCAGCAGGCGAAAAAGGAGACAGATCCACAGGCACGGGAGCAGGAGCGGGATGGTTGAAAAGGCTGTCCTGGAGGTCCGGGGAAGAAATCACCTGCGGGCAGAAGTGATTGGAGATGACCTCCGGTGGGATGTCACAGAGAACGAAGGGCGCACCAGTGATTGCGCGGATCGCTTGCTTCCGATTCCTCTTGTACAGACGCTGCAAGGCCATCCTGTCAGCAGGGTTAACTTGTCGTGGGGGACCGCCCGGGCGAGGTGGGGGCAGCTTTACGTGCTCAGCAGCGAAGTCAATGTATTCATCGAGGCATTCCAAAAAATCATGCCAAGCAGAGTCGTCGGAGCTGTTCGCGATGACGGCGAAGCGCTGGGTGAAGGTGGCCGAAGGGGAGGAGTCGAAGTCATCGGGGACCACTGGAATATATCCAGGGTCGTGAGTAACCAGCTGCGGAGGTTCTGATCCGTCGGGGGCGAGCAGATCGTCAGCAACACCACTAGGGCTCCTGATGGAGGGAGTCAAAGTAGAAGGACTGTCGCCATCTGGAGAGGAGGGAGGATCATCAGGTGGGCCACCATCGATCGTAACAAGTAGAGTGGACGGGGCGCTGGGCGCCGGAGGATGGGCAAGAACTACCCGGTCAGGCCGATGAGTGGCACGATGGTTCTCCAGTCCGCGCCTGGTAGGGAAGGCTTGAGAGCAGTCCGAGCACTGGTGAGGGCGTGGCACAGAAGAGGCCGTCATCACCGGGTTGTTGGAGAAACACTGGTGCGCCTTAATCCTGGTCCGCATCCGCTGCGCACAATGAGTGCACCAGTACCACGTGTGAGAGATCTTCACAGCGTGGGCGACCAGGAGGTGTCTTTTGAGCGACAGCTTCATAGATGTCCATCTCGTCGAGGAGAAAGTGCGCGGGCAGGCAGGCTCAGTACAGCAGATACAATCTTCGATCGGGAACCGAAGGTGGAGGGTGACATCAGAGCGGGACAGGGCTGCAGGAATCTCAGGAGTCGACGGGAAGGACGGGCCAGGAGGGGTGGACGGCAGACTGGAGGTTCCACCAGATACAGTAGAGGGCGCGGGAACGAGCAAATTGAGGCCAGGCTGCGAAGCAGTGACAGAAGCGTAGGTCGCCGGAACAGGAGCAGAAGAGGATGCAGGCACAGACGATGTCGGAGAGTCACTTGCGGTCGAAGTGTCCATAACGGGAGGGTCCAGGGAGAAGACAGGAGGGGACCCCAGAGTGGAAGAGACATCGGACAGGTCCTCAGAGTCGGAAGGGCCAAGAAGAAGAGGTGGGGTAGACATGACAGACCGTCTGTCGTCACCGTTGGCTCCGGGAGAGGCGACATGGGCGGAAGAAGCTTGGGAGTCCGCGGCGAGGACCTCGCCGTCGCAAGGCAAAACCTGGGAGGAGTGCGAGCCGAGGAAGAGTGGAACCACAGGAGAGGTGTCACCAGCAGGCGGCGAGCAGAGTTGAGTGCCGGCCGGAGGAGAGGAGATGCAGATACGGGCACAAGGAGAGGCAGTGACGACAGTCATCGAAGTGGAAAAGCAGGGCACCAGGGAGTCGGCGGCAGCAGGAGACCCGGAAGGAGGTGAGGAGCAGTGAGATCCACGGGCAGTGACGTCAGTAGCCGAGTTGGAGAGGCAGGGCGCCAGTGACTCAGCAGCAGCAGAAGGCTCAGTAGGAGGTGAGGAGCAGCGAGATCCACAGGCAGCCAGCACGTCTGTAACTGAAGTAGTCGTCCCGCAGGCAGCAGTCACGGTGGAGACGAGGGAAGAACCTGTGGGAGGAGACCCTGGGGTAGAGGAGGCGCACAGGTCATGCATACCAGACGAGATGGGAGGAGCAGCAAGATCCTGGGAGAGGAGATTATCTTTGAGTTGCTGGCGTGTCCTCGCAGCAATGGGCGTGACAGAGCTAGGACTGCCGGCAGGGCATCTCGGAGCAGCAGGGGAGATGCAGTGGGAGCCCGAGGGACGATCAGCAACGTGTCGCACAAGTAAGGAGCAGGCGAGAAAGCAGGAAGCACGGGAAGAGAGGCGGGGCCGGGGGCCAGCGTCCGAGATGCAAACTTGGCCCTATACGCAGCGCGACGCGCATCACGGGCAAGCTCCAGGGCCTCTGGCTCGCGTCGACGTACATCAGCACGTTTCCTAGTTTTTTTGTAGGCATTGTACCTTCTTCGCGTCAAACCGGCAGCAGTGGGCGTCACCCGGGGCGTGGCCTCCGAGGAAGAGACGCTAAGAGCCGGGACGAGAGAATTTGCAGCATACAATTCCGCCGCAACGCGGGAACGGAATCAGGACAACTAGAAGGCGTCGACATGACGCGAAAGCGCAGGACGGTGCACAACGGTCCTAACGGGGGCAGGGCCGAAACAGGGGGTATGTGCCAGTACTCTGGTCACGCCACGGGCCCTGTTCCGACGGGCGGGGATGCCGCTGTGCACGAGGGGGCACGTATCAAGACGATGAAACACTTCCCACGCAAAGGGGAAAGATCAAAATAGTAGTAGCGGGCGGGAACCGAAACATTCACCACCAGAAAAAAAATCCGGAGTGACGACCCCACGCGGTCCAAAAATAATAAAACCAAATTTATTATTAATTGACCGCACAGAAATCATCCCCGGACAAAACCCGGAGGGAGTGCTCGCAAAACGACCACATTACTACACTTTGATCTTAGCCAAAAGGCCGAGAAGTAGAGATGGCCAATGATTCGATGAGTCGAATCAGTGATTCGAATCTTGGTACTGAGTGGCTCAGTCTTTACACTCACTATCTACTGATTCGAATCTCAAGCCCTCAACTGGGGAAATACATTCCAAGTGCGAAGGGAAGGAAAACTTATTTTCCCTTTGCCGTTCCCAGAGATTTTCCTTTACTCTTTCAACTCTTTACGACTCTGAAGGCCCGTTTACATGTGAAAATGGAAAATCCCGGGTTAAAGCGGAGTAAAGGGGAAAACTCGCAATGAATCATGGGAAAGCGGGGTTGACTCTGCATTAACCCTCCTTTCGACCAGGAATCTTTCTACCCCGCATTTTTTCCCCTAAGTAGGGGAAGCGGGGTAGAAAGCAGTGCAAGTCCCGGGATTTACTCCCCATTTTTGCACATGTAAACGGGCCCTGAGTCGATAGATGATTTTAAACAGCAAATTAGTGGGCGTGGGTGAGTTGATCACTGAGTTGGTGCAGCAACGAATCTTTACTGATTCAGTGTTTCGCTCTGTCTCGGTGATTGTATACGATGAATCTCAACTCAGTAGAATCTCAAATGTTTCAGCGATTGTATGCGATCGTTGAGATTCGTTAGTTTTTCAAATCTTCTATCGACTCAGAGTCGAAAGGATGTTTCATTTAATTGGAGTTTTTTTTTCGAATCTTCTATCGACTCAGAGTCGAAAGCAGAGGCGTAGAGAGCCAAGTCGGGGCCCCGGGGATAAAATCTTTGGGGGTCCCTTTCGTATCCAGAAATCATTTTGATGTCGTATTAGATCAATCATTTATTCTCTGGTAGTCCAGTGGTTAAGGCGTTGTACTCGTAACCGGAAGGTTGTGGGTTCGATACCGGCGTACCACTAAAGACCACCGTGTACATGCGGTGTACGTGCACGTTAAATCCGTGGTTCCGAAAGTCCTCTCGGTGGTCGCTAGCAGTGTTTCCGAGGGTTGCCAATAATCAGAAGTCTCCCCTTCTGATGAGTTCCAAATTGTGGCGGGAAATTCCGGAAAGGACGTATATGTTGCTCTAAGCGACACATTCAGTGACGCGAGCTGTCCTCTCCTGGCAAACAAACAATCATTTATTGCTTATTAAAATTATTAATCATTTAAAGAAACTTTAAATTAATAGTAATTGGAAAATAATTAATAGAATTAAAATTATTAATTTAAAAGAGTATTATACTTTAATAAACATCCATGCTCTAAAAAATACCAACATTTTGTTTTGAATGTTTCGTACCTCCATAGAGAAACTGTATTTGAAACGTTAAATTTTTGCATAGCATGTTTCCTCAGTATTGAAAAACTTGATATTTTTATTGATACTCCCATGCAAGCAGACAGCCAAAATAAAATTAAGAAGGCCAGAAATGTGGAAATTTCAAAATTTCTCATAGCAAGTCTTGATCTATAACATTTTGTTAAGGAAAATTCAAAATTTCGGAGGTTGTGTAGGCCCATAGTCTCTCCTCTGGATATACCCTTTCTTCCACTATTTAACAATGTGTCTCGGGGGAAAAAAATGATTTCTTGTTAAATAAATCTTTTCCACTTTTAGTCATGGCAAACACTTGAATAACAGCGTCAATGTCTACTTTTCTTGGAAAAGAAGACTCAATCAGAAACACTCCTCGTTTTTGTCAAGTTGGTTTATGCTCTAGCTGGCTTTTTGTAGTTTCATTCAAAAATTAATTTGAAACATCCGGGGACATAATATAATTTGGACTTTTTTTTTACAAAATTGACGACACCTAATTAAGTATCAAATAAACAGCAAAAGCGAGGGGCCCTTCACACGCTGAGGCCCTGGGGATTTTTCCCCTGCTCCCCCTCCCTCTCTGCGCCACTGGTCGAAAGGAGTCGAAAAGAGTTGAAAGGATGTTTCATTTAATTGGAGTTTCTTTTCGAATCTTTGGTGTTTCATTTCTTGGTTGGTGGTCGGATTTAAAGTTTTATCTGTCTGTGGGCGTGGAGTGGGCCGAACATCGTTTGCTTTTGGCGGGGGGCATAGGCGTTACTTCCTAAGGGCAAGAGGGGTCAATCCCCCCCCCGAAAAAAAAATTAAGAAAATTCAAGTATCAGAGCTATTTAATAATGATATTTTCTACAATCGGAAACATTTTGTCACCCCATCCAAATATTACATGCCAATTTACGCCAATGCTCGTGGAAGAGCGGGGGGGTGTCTCAAAGTTGTTTAAACCTTTTTCCCTCGGGGGGGGGGGACTTCCTCCTTCCAACTTGTCTGGCTGGTTTAATATTTGTTTAAAATTTAATGAAACATCCCTTTTCTACTTTTAACTTCAATATATGTCCCCCTGCCCCCACCCTCAAAAAAAAAAAAAAAAAAAAAAAAAAAAAAAAAAAAAAAAACCCCGACACGTTAAGTTTATATGGTTGGCAGGTTTTCATGTGAAGGGAAATAGAATGAAATAAAGTTAGGATTGTGCTTGTCACTTTTAATGAAGGATACAGGGGCGGTATTAAGCGCTCCCACAAAAGGACTTTGTAGTAAGCAAAATAACATTTCGCTTTATTGCTGCAGATTTCGTTTAAGATATTTATTTTACCTTGTTTGTCGTTTAAGGGGAATGATTTTATTTTCTTTCGTAATTCAGAGAAATACAAAATAGGGTCTAAAGCAGTGGCGTAGTTAGGGTTATTGACAGTGGCGTAGCCAGGATTTTATTTCGGGGTGGGCTGGGTATCAAATTTAAAGATAAAGTTCAATTGTAAGCTAAGTAAAGGGTCCCATTTTGGGGGGGGGCAGCAGCCCATCAGTAGGACTGGGCCAAAAATCCATAAATATCGACATATCGGTTTTATTTCAACATCAAATATCCGATGTTCCCATTTTCATTTCAGTGAAATCTCGAATTCGATAAAGGTCAAAAATACAGGCCGGCGATAAGAAACTCCTGAGATCAATACCAGCTTGTGTTGCTTTTGCTACTGCTTTCTCTCCGTTGATGATGCGGTGGCAGAGTGTCGGGCAAATTTCCTGCCTGGCCGCCGATTGCGAAAGCCACAGCAGAATGCGCGCGTGGTGACGATGGTCAGGATCTGCAGAGACAACTCAACCGTGCTCGCGCTATATAACCGTGGTATATAAGCAAGTGCTGCTGCGACAGCAAATATACCTATTCTTAGTTAATAAAGTTTCCTAGTTTTTGAATGCGTACTCATTTTTAAGTCCCTGCTCTAAGTAGTCTGGATTAAGTTTAGACGGCGTGCTGGTTGTAAGATAAGTAAAACTCCAGCACCCGTAGTGGTGACCCGTCGTTTCTACAAAGTTTCTACAAGTTCCTTGAAAAGCGCCGAACTGGCTATACGTCTGTTTTTGTCGGATGAATGAAATGGTGACTCCCAGTCCTGCATTTTGAAGCAACTAAGACTGGCAAAGACTACGAAGTGCCACCTGCTGAAATCTATCAAGGTGAATTTCTGCTGATGTTCTGGAGGTTTGATTTCTGCTAACTTACCGGGGACTGTCATCTTTTAGTAAAGGTTCTGCCTGCTGTTTGATCAAGTTTAGAAGGTGGGCTGAATTTCAAAATTTTCCTACTATGCCAGGTGACGGGGAACAGGCAGTGGCTGAAACACATAAGGTCGGCTTAAAACTACCTCCCTTTTGGGAAAAACACCCAGAATTATGGTTCGCAAACATTGAGGCGCAGTTTGTTGTTTCGGGTATTACACAAGATAATACCAAGTACTACTCAATTATATCTGCATTAAATTCAGACGTGCTGTCATATGTTAGCGACATAGTTTTACAACCACCGGCGGGTGATAAATACGAAACACTTAAAAAAAGGTTAATTGCGGACTTTTCAGACTCCGAACAATGTCGACTAAAAACGTTACTTTCAGAGCTGGTTTTGGGGGACGATAAGCCGTCTCAGTTACTCCGGCGAATGAGACAATTGGGAGGCACAGGTTTTGATGACAAATGTCTTAAAACTCTGTGGTTACAACGTCTACCATTACAAATGCAGACAATTTTGTCCATATCCGACGATACTTTGGAGAAATTAGCCATAATGGCGGACAAAATCCATGAAACCACTGCAGGCACTGTCGGCTTACTGCAAACTGATAAGACAACTGTTTCCCCTGAAATTAGTCAGCTACAAACCCAAATCTCTGAATTAACCAAGAAAGTCGAACGCCTTTCGCGCCCCCGCCACAGATACAGTCCTCAGCATAGGAGCCCTTCCCGTAGACAACACTCAAACAGCCGACAGAAATTCCATGATAGGTGCTGGTATCACTTTAAGTTCGGCAGCGCGGCTAAACGTTGCAAATCCCCTTGTTCATTTAAAAAATCGGGAAACGAAATGTGAAATCGCATTACCTGGCGCAATGCGATTTCAAAGTCAGCAACACAAGCCGCCTCTTTGTGTTCGACCCTATGACAAACTTAACATACCTAGTTGAAAGTGGTAGTGATGTTTGTGTCGTGCCACGATCGAGTTTTTCGTCGTTGAGAAATGCCACTGGCAATATTACCTTGTATTCGGCTAGTGGATCTCCGATCAAAACGTACGGGGTCAAATTGCTCACTTTAAGTTTGAGCTTTCGCAGAAAGTTTTCATGGCATTTTGTAATTGCCGATGTAACCAAACCAATCATAGGTGCTGATTTTCTTAAGCACTTTGGCTTGCTGATAGACTTAAAGCATGCTCGTCTTCGTGATAGCCTCACCAACTTGACTGCTACAGGTAAACCCGTGACTGATAAATCTCGTGTAACTTTAATTGCTAGTAGCTCCTCATACAGAGAAATCTTAGAAAAGTACAATGAAGTGATTCGCCCATACCCTTCCAAGAGGGTTATTAAACATAATACAGTTCACAGAATTATTACAAACGGGCAACCTGTTTTTGCTAGGCCGCGAAAGTTACACCCTTTAAAATTAAAAATCGCAAAAAAAGAGTTCGAATACATGTTGGAACAGGTATATGCAGACCTAGTACGTCAAACTGGTCTTGCCCACTACATTTAGTACCCAAAGCATCAGGTACAGAATTCCGCCCAACAGGAGATTATAGAGCTCTTAACAGAATCACTGTACCAGACAGGTACCCGCTGCCACATATTCAGGATTTCTCAAGTCAGCTACATAATAAATTTTTTTTTTCAAAAATTGACTTAGTGAGGGCCTATCATCAAATTCCCGTCCACCCAGACGACGTACACAAAAGAGCAATCACTACACCCTTCGGGATGCATGAATTTTTATTTACCCCTTTCGGTTTGGCTAATGCGGCACAAACTTTCCAGAGGTTTATAGACGAGGTCTTGCGAGGTCTCGATTTCACATTCGCATATTTAGACGATATCCTAATAGCAACCCTACAAGCAACAATTCCCAGTTTCTGCTCGGCCAACCACCGGCATTCATCGCAACTCATCGCTCACCGAAATTCGGTACTCGGCCCAGACACGGAATTCCATCTAAAAACGATGATTGTTGTGTGTGCGGCAGACACTGATCGGTCCGGTACCCATAAAAAGATGCTCGGAACGATATCCGGCCTGAGTTATCGGGCCATATGCCTAAATTTGATCAAAATACGCTGAACTGAAAAGAAATTTCGGCCCGCATAACGGCCGAGCGGCATTCAGCCGATGAAAATTGGCGCATGCGCTCTGTTCATGCAACAGTCGAGCGATGGCAACATCCGAGTATCTACCGGCAGGCGCCATGTTTGTTTTCATAAGAATAGGAGACGAAAAAAACTCAAGAAGTTTTTTGGTGGTGATTAGTCTATGGTACGTATAACTATCATTTGTAACAAATTTTTGACATTTTTAATATAGTATTAGTCTAATATAAGTAAAGTATAAGTTAACATCTCTGTAATTATTTTTTTCTCTCTAGATACTGTTGCATAACACTAATGGAATAACACTATTTTTTATTAGTATCTATTTCCTATCTTTACACGGCGTACAGTGTGTAATTACACTAGCTCATACAGTTAATCGCTTTTTAGTTTAAAAATATACGGGTAAATTCTTCATTGAATCTAATAAAAAAATCATACTTCCGACCAAAACAAGCTTATTTGGCACTTATGTATTTTACAGTCAGTCAGCCAAAAAGAGCGATTCCGTGTACGTGTGGAATACGTCAGATTCATTGTTACAATGTAGTGCATTGCAATCCTTTGGCGAAAAAACTTGTTGGCGTGAATTATCGACGGTAAAATAAGTACCGATTATTTGCATCCGTTGACCATAAAAAAAAAAAGAAAAAAAAATCCAAACGATGCGATTACTCGCCAAGATAGTTTCCAAAGGCATAAAGCGCAGATTCTTATGGTTATGGAAATGAGAAGCTGTACAGCATTGATTTGATATTCAAACGATTGTTTTGTTTCGCTTTATAAACTTCGAAACCCGCGTTGATGAATTTAGATTAGCTTAGAAATAGTATACGTAAATAGAGTGATTTTTTTTTTCTTTTTTAAAGCAGACCACGTTTTTTTTTTTTTTTTTTTAAGTAGAACACTGGTTAATGATGATTTCAGAACCTGTGGATACTATAAACCAGACTGATACAGGGTGTCCCAAAAAGGTGGTAACGGGCTTTAATTCTTTATCTATTAGAGATAAGTGGACAGCGTAAATTGAGAAAAGTGTTCAAAATGAGGTCGGAAGTAAGACTTTCAAAAAGTTACACTTTCTACATTTTTATATGACCATCGTACAAAAGCATTCCCATACACTAATGAGGTGATGGACAAAATTTGGGAATTATATTTTTAATGTGGGGATCTAATGTGGGGATTTTAATGTGGGGGTGGTAATGTAATTTGGGAATTATAATTTTACATGCATACGTACAGTCATTACCAAAATACTAGTTACAGCGAGTTCTGGGATTAAGGCCAATTATCTACACGAAGGACCTAGGCCTGTGGATGGGGTGCCCCCCGTCGGGGGTCTTTCTAAGGTGTCCTAACCCGTATTTACGCTAAATTTCGGTAGAACGGAAAACTCCGAACGGTTAGGTCGGCGGACGCGATCTGGTTTTGAACCAGATACCTTCCGTCTTCCAGTTCAGAGCGCTATGCGCTCGGACTAGTTAAAACAAATCGAACATGTTGTTGTTGTTGTTGTCGTGTCCATGATAGACAACGCTATCCATGGAAAGAGGGGTGCCAGTGCCCCCGAGGGGGTTGGACTTCTACTTATTGGTCCCTAATTTTGAACCGATTCCAGATGAGGGACCAACCACCACCTGAAATCGTCACCCCCAGAGGTATCGTTTAATAACTTGGAGGACATTGGAGCCACGACGGATTTTACGTGCACCAGCTCCCATGAGCGTACACGGTTCCACAGCGGACGAGCCGAGAGGGAGATGACCCTCCCAAGCACTGGCCAAGCCGGATGCTGCTTCACTTACCGTGTTCTTATGGGAACGGAGTTTAGCGCCCAGACCACTGCGGGACTATCGAACATGTAACATACGTATATAATTTCATACTTAGATGGAGTATACGACTATAGTACGTTAACGTATAGTATAGTTACGTATATAGTACGACTATATATGTAAATAGATGGAGTATACGACGTACCTACATGCATGCATATGCGTCACGTAGTAAAAGTGTATTTCTTCTATACTGTATTGCTTCTGCACTGCATTACCATATAAGAAAAATGCGATTACAAATACATTTCAAATATAAAAGAAATCTGTAAAACACTTGTGAATGTTATCATTCGGATTGCATCGTAGGGACGGAAAGGGTTAAATGCATGTCAACATCACATAAGAACTTATCGAAAAGTGATACTCACCCTGGTGATTGGCCAACCTCACGCATAAAGTGAACGGGCCAGTTCCTTAAATCCGTGTTCAACCCGATGAAAACTCATCGGTTAGACTACTTCGGACGTTTCCACGTCCGAGGGGACATGAACTGCGTGTATCCGAGCACTTTCACAGTGGACGGCCCGATTTCTTCTCATCGGCTCAAGGCTACGTGGCCGGTGAAGGCCCGAGCAAAATTGCTAGTAGGGAAGTAGTTCCGAGGTGGAACACAAACTGCACCTCGAAAAGGTATTTGAGCGCTTGATCAACTACTGAATTCGTATAAATTTAGATAAGTGCGTTTTCGGAGTTCCTGAACTCCCTTTTCTCGGATATCTGGTGAATAAAAGTGGTATTAGACCCCTTCCCGACAAAGTCAAACCTATTCTGGATTGTCCGTTGCCGCAAACTGTAAAGTAACTCCAACGTTTCTTGGGTTTACTTAATTATTATAGGCGTAGCGTAAAGCAGGCCGCACACATGCAGGCTCCGCTAAATGAAATGCTTAAAGGTGTTAAAAACAAAAAATCCACCGCACTTGAGTGGAACGAGACACAAATAGCAACATTCGAGCACTGCAAACAACAGTTGGCTAACGCTGCGCTGCTGGCACATCCCGACCCCGAGGCCCAATTACTGCTTTTTTGTGACGCAAGC
>JAWZYV010002842.1:0-400000 GCA_038373885.1 Cheiracanthium punctorium
ATACTGGAGACTTAAACAGAATTAAAGTGAAAATAAACAGCATAAAATGAAAAAAAAAAAAAGACATTAATAGGGTATGTGATCCCCCCCCTCCTCTGTATACAAAGTTTACATCTTGTGACCATGCTTTCAATTAGGTGGTTAACCACCACAGAATTAAGCAATCTCCATTCTTCTTGTAGAGCAGTTTCCAGCTCAATAACAGTTGTATTCACGAAATGGCTAGTAACAGCCTGATCATGAAACTAACGTTTGACCATTACATGCTGATAACTCACCGGTAACCACAGAACGGTATTTACCAACTATTTAAAACCATTGGTTTCATGACCAGCATTTAACCACCAATTAACTTGTACTTGTGCATTCTGCTTTGTAAGGTCATCTGTGATTGGTCAGAATAATAGAGTTCCAACTTGGCAACAATTACAAAACTCCCGGAAATAAAAGTCAAAATTGGCAACACCTGTCCTTTACTTACTATTTTAGACTATTTACAAGCGCAAAATGTGGTTTTCATATTTTTTTTTATATAATAATAATATAATAATATCCATACAGTGTCCCCAATTAAGTTCTGGAATGCGCCGGTCGCATAAAATCTCAACTCCGTTAGGAGTTTTTCTGTGGGTAGTACAGCATTGTTTCTATTTGTTTGTGACGATATCTTGTCATCAAGTAGACTAATCAACATTTCCGCTGTCTCTTTGTTTAAACAGTATCTACTCCAAAATCTATATCGTCCAAATTATCTAAATCATTATTTCTATTTTCATATACAAGTCTAGGGCGCCTCTCAACAGATTCTAAAATTTCAATATTTTCTATGCTTTGCACAACTGCGTAATATGCCATGTTTGTATACAAATACACAGATTAGAGCCTTACAGCGCATGCGTCGAATGTAACAGGCTGGTAATCACCCGAATTCGGCCTTGTGAATACCATTTTTTTTAACCATCTGATTCTATGGTAATCCGGTTGTTACCAGCTGGTAGAAAGTTTCGTGAATACGGGTGTAAGAGTGGCTGGAGGTGGGAAACGTGAAGATACAGCACAGCCAAAAGCATCCCAAAGATTTTCCATGGGATTAAGGTCAGGCGAATTTGCTGGCCACGCCATACCCACAATCCCTTCACTCTCCAGGTAGTCATCGACGATGTCAGCTCTATGGGGACGTGCGTTATCATCCATTAAAACAAAAGTAGGGCCAACTGCTGCAGCGTACAATGTCACAATGGGTTCTAGGACTTCATCTTGATACTGGACAGCCGTCACAGAACCCCGTTTAAAGATATGCAGGTCAGTGCGGTATCCTAATGAAATTCCTGCCCACACCATAATGCTTTCGCCACAGAATGCGTGATGTTCGGTGATGTTTTGGGACTGATTGCGTGTTTTTTGTTCATGCCATATCCTTATACGCTTGTCATCTGGCTCCAGAGCAAATCTCGACTCATCAGTAAACATGACATTGCCCCAGTCAGACACAGTCCAGTTGACATGTCCCCAGCACCACTTTAATCGTGTCCCTCTTGATTGGACGGATAGAAAAACACAAACTCGAGGTACTCGGGCGTACAGTCCACTCATATGTAATCTTCGGCGTACAGTAGCTGCAGATATCACCTTACCAATGGATGCTGTAACCATAGATGTCACACGTGTGGAGGTCACTCTGCAATTTCGTTTGGCTAAAATAACAATATATCGATCTTCCGTGGGGATTGTAACCCTTGGGCGACCGGCTACGGGCCTTCGGACAACTGTCTGTGTGGTTTGGAATTGTTTCATAAATGTGAAATTACAGAATGATGAACGCCAAAGAAAAGAGCAACATCTGTGATCGACTGTCCTGCCTGAATGTGCCTCACAGCATGCCAGCGCTCAGAATCATCCATTCATCTTCTGGAAGTCATAGAAACACGTATGTCTTGAAAACAAATTGTATGAAAGTTTTAAACACCTTCTATCGCAGCACTTACAATCAACTTCTGTAACCTTCATAAAGCTGAAATCTTATAAGACTGCCCTTTTTGCATATTCCTTGACATGAAAGCACAATTGGCTGTTACCTAACATATTTGCACACTTCCATCTACCTCTGCACATTTTACAAATTGAATTTTTTTTTGCACAGGGTTCATATACAAAATTAAAAAGCCTAACTTTTTAAAAATTTACAAGATCATTGGACAAGATAAAAATTAGCTGAAACTTTTTTGCTATTTCACAAAGTATATAAAAAGCTTGTACATGCATTTCAACATTGTATATATATATCAAGCACACATGGTGCTGGGAATTTTTGAATCCATGTTTTTCGTTATTCACATGAAAGCTTTAATTTCTACATTCTTTACCCCCTTTTAAATGAGACAGATGAAATTTCTTGGTTCTATTGTGAGAAATTTTATCTGGGAATTGTCCCAGAGTAGCTCAGTGGGAGAGCACCCGCACGGTAAGAGGTAATCCTGGGTTTGATCCCCATTCTGGAATTTTTCGCATAGTTTGCCAAAAACAATGATCAACCTGAACACTCCAAATTTCCCTGAAATAATTAAAGGTTGATAAGATTTCTAAAAATTTTCTAATATCCATGGCATACCACAGTTGTTGCAAAATAATGTTTCATCTGTTCAATCTGTGGTTTGCAGAAAATGATAAGTGCTAATGATAAAGCCAAATATAAATGATAAAGCCAATGCTTCTATTGTGAGAAATTTCACCTGGGAATCGTCCCAGAGTAGCTCTGTGGTAGAGCGCCTGCATATTAAGTGGTAGTCCTGGGCTCGATCCCCAGCTCTGGAATTTTTCTCATAGTTCACCAAAAACAATGACAGAGGTGCCAAGTTTCAGTAATCAAACGGTCAAGCAACTCTTTGCACATGCAAACTTTTTCAGGCTTTTATTTGTGTATGTGGGGGTTATAACATTAAAGCAAAATTTATAAGTAACAAACTTTCATTAAAAATGTATTACCTCCAAATTCCATGCATGTTCAATCTGTTTGATAAATGCTCATACATTTTCCCTTGAAAATTTGGTATAACTAAAAATGTACGATTGCAAATTTGCATTCTTATAATTATAAAATGCAGAGAACTGTGAAATTTTTGGCACAAAACTTTATTAACTATAGCAAGTAGCATACAAAAATTTTTAAATAAGAACTAATTTTAAAACACTAAGTCAACTACTTCCATTTTTTAAGTCAATCTTTTAAATACTGCACAAATTTTCTACATTCATGACAAATACATCATTTGATTCTGCAGTCTACTCAGGTATGAGATTGGCAGTAAAGCAAAAAACTGAAATCACACAAGAGTGAAAAATTTGTACATATGGTACTTACATATAACATATGTGAAAGAAGTTTTATGAAGTAAAACATCAAAACATGCTACAGGATAAAAATATTACACAGTTAATTAATAACTACTAAGAATCCACAGACGTCTACAGAGGAATCCACAGAAAAAAAGCAGCACTTTCAGAGAAAAAAGACAAAAAAATGATTTCCTCTTAATTCACAAAAAAACTGAAGAATCTCATCCCTGTCTACTGCCCTGCTTTTCCCAGGGATAAGATTGCCAAAAAAGAAAAAAAAAGTTATACAAGAGCAAAAAAATTAAACACATGATATTTGTACATAATGTATGTGAAAAAAGTTTTAAGAATAAAACATCAGAGCAGATGCTAAGATAAAAATATTACACAGGTGATTAATAACTATCAAGAATTCTCAGAAAAAAGCAGTATTTTCAGAGAAAAAAGGCAAAAAATATGAATTCTTCTTAATTCACAAAATAGTGAAATAAGCTACAAAACCTGAAAAGAAAGAACTGTCATAAAATCAAAGCACGTTAAGTTTAATGAGCTGAAAAAGGGTCATGTGACGACAGAGTTTCCTTAGCCCAAGTTGACTGAGTATTTATTTTCACATAAAGAAGATGAAGAAACGTCTGATATTCTAAATGGTCCCAATTGGATCAGGGGCATAGCCAGAAATTTTTCATGGGGGGGGGGGGTTACGACTACTGCAACTCACATATATGCATACATGTGTGTGATAAGGGAGTAAAGAATATACATTTTGTAAGGCAAAAGATTCCTCATGGGGGGGGGGTTATGACCCCCTAACCCCCCCCCCCTTGGCTACGCCTCTGCATGAGATAGAAAAGTGGTACAAAGACGTTCGGGGAAAACTAAAGGACGGTTCAACATCTACTATTACCCGCCTGACAAGTGCTAATGATGCAAAGATGTATTGTGCTGACCATAACATCAAATTCGCTGAAGAATTTTTTGACTTTCATCATGATCCTACTGCCGACAAAGAAACTGAATATGAAGAGATGTCTTCAGACGAGCCCAAATCCTACCATTTCCACATTATAGAGTCCATGACTTACGATGAAGCAGTTAACTCCCCTGAGGCCACCTTATAGACGCGAGTGATGGAAGAAGAGTTAGCCATGATGATGAAGCGCAATGTTTATGACATTGTCCCCTGTCCCTCATCGAGAGTCCTGGGATGCAGCTGGGTCTTCAAAGTGAAGGAGGATTCTGAAAAGCAGGTGCAGCAACTGAAAGCCAGAATTGTTGTACAAAGATGTCGTCAAGTTCCCGGCCAGGACTTCAATGAAATTTTTGCTTCAGTGGTGAGCTTTACTGTTATTTACTTTTTTGTGACACTCTTGGTCATCTCCCTAAGTTGGGTGCATATGCACGTTGATGTGAAATGTGCATTTTTAAACGGCATTATAAAAGAAGAAACCTTTATGGAGATGCCCAAGAGTTACAAATGTTCAAATGGTGTAGATTCAAAAACTCACGTTTTAAAGTTAAAGAAAGCAATTTATGGTCTTCATCAGGCAGGTAAACAGTGGCATTCCGATTGGAAACCATAGTGCATAGGGGTCAGTCCAGGTTTCTTTCCCAGGGTCCTATTTTTGTGAAATTTTACCTAATTTTGTGAATTTATACCCAATTTTGTGAATTTTTTCTATTTCTGTGAATCTCCTTATTTTGTGAACTTCTTCCAATTTTATATTTCATTTTTGAGCAAGAAAGCAATCACAAAATAGAATTGAATATTTTTAAAAAAATTAAAAATAAAATGGGTATAGTTAGTTCTCTTAAAAAAAAGTTGGCAAAACTGAATAATTCCTGTTCACCGAACATCCGGGATAGTCATACTCTCAAACAATATTTTTAAAAAATTGATTAAAATTAAAAATATAAAGCTCTAAATCTTTTACTTTTAAATGATTAAAAAATTTTTACAATAAACGTAGGCCATGGTAGTTTTGATTTTAAATTGCAGGTATAAACACTTTAATTTACACCCCAAATTCAAACTTTAGTAATTTTTAAATATTACACTGTCTGTCAGTTTCGACTGGAAATACTCTAATACTAACAATGTGAAAAATGCAATTTTTAAATCTAGTTAAATTTTAACAATTGAAGGGAAATCAAAAATAAGTTGCAGATAATTACAGATAGGAGAAATTAGCTCACATTATATTTTTAAAAATTAATTTCAACTTGTACCATTAAAGAAAATTTGCTTGTCAGTATACACAGAATATCCCAAAAACACTGACCTGGGATTTTATTCCTTAAATATTTTACAGCAAATCACTAATTTATGTAAAAAAATAAGGTACAGAATTTTACAGTAATGGTTATAATTTTTGGAAGATTAAATCTAAATAAATACAAATGTACATTTTTATATGGTCTCCAAACAGAAAATTCCCAGTGTGTAAGGCTCTGCCTATGCTGATAGCATTTCTCTGTAGTGTACCCCTACGACCGCTCTTTAAAAAGACATTAAATACCAATAAAATCACTCCTATGCTTTGTTGTTCACTCCCAAGAATAAAAAAAATGCAGTATTACACTATTTCTACACGCCCCCCTTTTTCCAGCCTTGAGCAATGATTGACCTATATTTATCCCATTTCACATTCCACAGTGTGGATTCTCGACTGATTAAACAGGGCGCGGCACCCGGCAACCCTTTAACATCTGGCAGTCCTTTTTCTCCCTCCTATGCCTTGGTATGTCGGTCCGTTTTTCCATTCTTATTTGCCAAAACTTTTTCTCCTTCCTTACCATACAGTTTTCCTTATACAGGACACAATACAATGAAGTCAAAATCGACTTTTAAACGACCCTTTACAAAACAGGAGGTATAATTCCAATCAGCCTTAAAAAAAAAAAAAATGCAACCAGATAAAATGTCCTTCTATAAATAATTATTTTTTCTGTTTTCTTTCATGTGCGTGATCTGAAAGATGCCCCTGGAATGTTTGTTTTTTCAGCAATGTAAAAGGGCAATCTGGCACATTACGCTTTCAGTTGGGGGGGAGGGGGGGAAGAAGGGAGTTCAAAATGATTTCACCTGTAAGGATGTTATCTATATAAATAAAATTAGACTTTTGTCTGTGCATTTCTTGGAATTGAAAAATTTTACGATTTCTATCCATTTCAAGCACCTGGAAATATGGTACGACCCTAAAAAAAAAGTTTGTCTGTCTGTCATTCTGTCTGTGACACTTTTTTTGTTTAAGCATCATGTAAAAATGACTGAAGCGAATGATATGAAATTGGGTGTCATGACAGGTAGTCACTCAACTTAAAACATAGGCGTCGAATTTAAAAAAAATCTTGATTAGATTTTCAGATTTTGCGAAAATCATTTCAAACTGCATAAATTTGTGTTCGAGCATCACGTATAAACAACTGAAGCGAATGAAATTTGGTATCATGATTGGTGGTTACTCAACTTAAACATTAGGCAGCGTATTTTTAAAAAATCTTTATTAGATTTTCAGATTTTGCAAAAATCGTTCCAAACTCCTTAAAATATTGTTCGAGCATCACGTAAAAACGACTGAAGTGAATGAAATGAAATTTGGTATCATGATAGGTGGTCACTCAACTTAAAACGTCGTCATCAAATTTTTAAAAAATCTTGATTAGATTTTGAGATTTTGCGAAAATTGTTTCAAACTGCATAAATTTGTGTTCGCACATCACATATTAACTGCAAAGGTGACAAAATGGTGTTTGGTGAAATGATAGGTGGTCCACCTTAAACTATAAGCATCTAAAAAAAAAAATCGATCAGATTTTGGGATTCTGCGAAAATCGTTTCAAACTGAGTGAATTTTTGTTCACGCATTACGTAATAACGACTAAAGTGAATGATATGAAATTTAGTCACATGATAGGTTGTTGCTCAACATAAAGTATAGGTGTCCAATTTTTTAAACATTTTTATTAGATTTTGAGATATTGTGAAAATTCTCCCAAAATGCGGTTGTATTTCTTCAAGCATCGTGTAATAACGACTAATACGAAATTTGGTGATATGATTGATAGGTAGTTGCTAATCTTAATTTATAGGTGTTGAATTTTTAAAATATTTTCATTACATTTTGAGATTTTGTGAAAATCATTTTAAAATGCTGAAATTTTTCTTCCAGCATCACGAAATAAAGACTGCAGGGAATGAACCGAAATTTGGTGACATGATACGTTGTCACTCAACTTAAATTCTAGGCTTTCAATTTTTCAAAAAATGTTGATTAGTTTTTGAGATTTCGCGAAAATTATTTCAATATGCATAACTATTTGTTCGCACATCACATGAATACAACTGAAGCGAATGAAATATTACTTAGTTATTCTCTAACCTGTAATATTTTAAAATACAAAAAAATTATAACTTCGCTTTCTTTACTTTGGCAACATACTACATCCATTCTATGTACTCCTACAACGCTGACGAAAGTCCTTGCTTTTTAGAAATTAGCATTCAGTACGAACCCGTCAATGACGGGTACTTCAGCTAGTGTTTGATAAGTATGCAGTTGTGAATTATTAAACAATAAGCTTAGACTTAGCCACATAAATGACGGCAGCTTCCGTTGTTTTGAATTGGATGTTATGCACTCTTGCAAGTTGTTCTTAATGATTGCTTTTAGTGTAATCATTACATGGCCTTTCTACTTCAGATTATTTATAGTTATTACAGATATTTACTAAACATTAGATAATTACGGATTCATTTCAAAATGCAAAACGACTTATTGCGAGTTAGAAAGTTTGCGCGATTTCAAAACATGCATTGGTCTGAATTTATGTCTGTCTTTAGGAATAAGATTTAGGACTAAGTTAATCATTTTGAGATTGCATCAAACGATTTCTGATTATTTACTACATGGTACATAAATGTGCCAGTTTGGAAAATGAAGTGCTTTTAATCCCCTCCCCAACCTGGCTGCCCTTTTTACATACGCCACTGGCTTTATTCATGAAGAACGTTGTAATTCTCCGAGAATGACAGCTGTCATCACCTTTTCTTCTGGCAATGAGCCTTATTAATATTATAGTGGAATAAGTCTTGATGTTTAATTTTTTGGCAAAAACACAACTCACTTGAAAAGAATTAATAAATGAGCGCTCGCTACTAGTCTGATTTTTTTCCCAGAAAGAGAGCTCCTACATAGCAGGTGGAGGGAACTTAGGAGGAAGAACAAACAAGTGCAGACGTCTGCTTCAAACTGCAATCGTAGGTGGTGTAATTTACCCCCCTGGCTTAGGGTCTCCAATCAACCTACCTCCTGTCATCATC
This sequence comes from Cheiracanthium punctorium, assembly GCA_038373885.1. Lineage (NCBI taxonomy): Eukaryota > Metazoa > Arthropoda > Arachnida > Araneae > Cheiracanthiidae > Cheiracanthium > Cheiracanthium punctorium. The sequence goes on from JAWZYV010002842.1 coordinate 8,657, forward strand.
ATCAACGTTGTTTACATTTAGGCCAAGATATTATTGGGTGACGATCGGCGATCGCTAAATGATAATAATTCCTAAATACAATTGAAAAGTGCAATAGTTATTTTGTGAAAGGGCCGTTTTGGTCAAACTGAATTTTGTGAAGGGTCCGTTTTCGATCTGGGCAGACCCCTGAGCTAGGTTTTTCAAATTCTTGTAGAGTCAACTGTGAACAAAAATACCATAATTCTAGTGTATGTAGATGATTTAATAGTTTTTTCCTAAGACAGAGTCTGAGATGATAAAAGTAATCAAACTTTTAAAATAGCAATTTGGTATAAAAGACTTAGGTTCCATTAGAAAAATCTTAGGTGTTGAATTTGAAAATTTAAATAATGTTTGGATAATATATATCAATTTTCATACATTGAAAGACTTAAACAAAATTTTAAAGATATTCCATTTTTAAAATATAAATTGCCCATATTCTTGGGACATATTGCGCAAAGTAGAAATAATGATGAATCAGTGGAAGGAAAATTTTTATATAGAAGTTTGATAGGGTCACTTTTGTTTCTCACCATGAGAACTAAACCAGATAGCCTTTTTCAGTAAATTTATTATCGCAGTACAATTCTCAACCAACACTTAAACATTGGAAAATTTTATGTCAAGTCTTAAACTATGTTTTTTCTACAAGTAACTTTTATATCCCAATGAAAATTGAACATCATAAGCATTTAATTGCATATTCTGCAGGCATGAAAGTGCGAATTGGCAAAAGAGACTGAACTTTGCACACAATACAAAACAATCAAATTAATGTGCAATTAATACACTACCGGTTGTTACTATGTTACATATTCATTATTTAATTAATATTTAAACAGCCTGGATAGAGTTGAAAGACTTAAAATTCCGTCAAAAGACGGAAAACTTTCATACCGGATTCTGATGCATCGTGGGAATCTGACAGAGACGATCGAAGATCGTTTTTGGGATTTTCTTAAAATGTTCCTATTTCTTAGTGTACTACCAAACAAAAGTGTATTGCTCTCTCAAGCATGGAATCCAAATACATTGCTCTCTCAGATGCTGCCAAAGAACTTTTGTGGTTTAATCACACACTCTGAACGTTCCAATATTCTGAATTTGAAAATAGACAGGCCCATTTTCTATTCAAACTCTGAGTCTGCAATTTACCATTCTAATCACAGATTAGAAAATGTACATTATAAACACACTGATATTAAATAACATTTTGTTAAAAATTTTATATCTCAAGAACTTTTTAGTCTTTGAAAAGTGCCTGGAAATTGGAACATAGCCGATTTATTTATCAAGCCTGCAATACAGGAGAAAATGTTAAAGTTTTGTACCTGTATCTTTGAGTGAGGGAGAAAGGGAGCTTTTGTTGGAAGTTTATTAAAACTTTTGATATTTTAAATATATTGAGCAAGAATGCAGGAAGGGTATGCCTCGTGAAATGCGATGGCTTCAATTTTCTAAATTTGCTTTAAGCTAGTATTTTTTCCTTGTGTGAGGCTAGCTATTTTTCATTAAGGGTGTGATCCAAATTGATTTAAACATTTAATCTTTAAATTTAAATACTTTTCTTCTCGCTAAATTTAACTTTAATTATAGGTCGCATAAACGCTGTTCGCTAATCCTTTTTTGAACTTAATGTTCTATACCAGGAGTACCCAAACTTTTTTTGCTGTGGCACCCTTGTCAGGCTAACAACATTTCACAGCACCCTTCCCAGGCTGAAAACTTTTGTGGCAGGTTACCTTTAAAGCAATTAGGTTAAAATTAAACAGTTGGGATGCATTTTTCATTACTTCTTTTATGTTTTTTTATAGGGCTAACTATCAAGAAAGTACTCTCTTGGGAAAGGGATATAGAATTTCCCCACCCCTATCCCATTTCAGAGAGTTCATGTGAACTCTCTTGAACTTGACTGAATTATTTTTATTTTCCCCTACTTGGTCCCTGGCTTGGCTAACTTTTTGGTGGGATACCAGTTCAGAGGAAATTATTTGATTACACTTCACCAAAACACTCACGGCATTCCTGGCATACGCTCACCACAAATCAGGGTGCTGCAGCACACAGTTTTGGAACCTCTGTTCTATTCTATTAAAGACATTTAAATTGTCATACGACTTTTTCAACTTTAAATTTTGATGTCAGTTTGTTGGATCCAATGATCCCTTTTGTATTTTTCAGGATCTAATGATCCATGTATGTAACTGTGTAGTTTAAACGTTTTTAAGAAAAATAAAGGTTATTAGTTGGCCTCAGCGAACATGCATTTCTTTATCTTTTCCACAGCAGGTTTTTCTATTTCAGCATGAAGCTTTTGAGAATACAATTTGGTAAAGCAGCAGCCCCATTTTGAACATTAGGTAGCAGATCCACCCTCTGAAATTCCTACACAACTTTGTTTCTGTATGTCTTCGGCAGTCATCCCATCTGCCGTGTGCCACAGAAATATCCCTTGAACATAGTGTACAGAAGGCATGCTCAGTTGGTTTACTTAATGGAATAATACAGGACCATTCTTCAGTGTAAGATCGCTGGTACTTTTGAAATGTCACTAACCTCTTTTTTGTGGCAGAATTTAGAGGAGTTTTCTCCTTATCCAAACTTGCACCATGATTACGCTTAACAAGAAAATTTTTCCATATTTAAAATTATGCAAAATTCCTATAACTGTTAACGAGAACGCTACAACATGAGAGTCACATGTATGAACAGAACAATTTGACAACAATATATTGCATACTGCATGCAGACGCAGAGAGAATTCAGCTGTACTAGTGCTGCGCCTGCCAGAAGTTCTTTTCCCCAAACATGAACTCGGCACGTACAAACATCCCAGCTTTGACCAAGGAGTATCGAACAAGATTGTTCGACACTCTTTGGTTTTGAGTTATATCACGGACATCGTCTGTGAGTCATATGCTTTACTTTCTTCTACTTCAAACCAGGTTATTGTGATGCATAGATAACATTGTCCTCGTTCAAGCTCTATGCTTCGTACGTGATGATGTTACAATTTTAAGGCACAGTGTATCTCGGACTAAAACAAGTATGTAGATCATATATACGAGCTTTGGCTCCAACATGTTTAGGTATTCGCAATGGATTTCTTGAGCATTTATTACAGTAAAGGTTGAAATTTCCTTCCAGAGCGATGTTTTGAGTATCTTTTAAAAGACAAAATTACTTTACAAAAAAAAAAAAAAAAAACTTTGAAAAACTTGAATTTGTAATTTTAACTTCTATTTGTAAGACCGTAGTTTGTACCTCATATCTATAATTATTATGGACAAGCCATTACTTAGCACCTCTGCAATGATCAACCTGAACACTTCAAATCTCCCTGAATTAATACTGCTTTATTTATCAAGATTTTTCAACAACTATAGTCAGGCTTATATTAATATTTTTCTGCATTTCTTGTATGCTTTCTGTGTGTTTCTTTACATTGCTTGAAAGATGCAAAGATGTTTGGCAAAATGACAATTCAAGTGATATTCATATGTCATCAATACGGGAACTTTTGGAACACTCTGTACTTATTAGTCACTTTCAGTAGCTAGCATAACTAAAACTGTCAGAAATTTGTAAGAAAAAAAGTAACTAAAGAAAAATACAAAATATGGGTTAATTTTTATAGAAATTCCTTTGAAAGTTTAAATAAAAGAATTAAAAAGAAAAAATATTCAATTTCAAGCAAGATGGAAACAGATTGAAATTGAAATGCCTCAGCCAGATATTAAGCATAATTTTTCCCACTAATATAAAAAAAGTAGCAGATGTCAGTTAATTAACTATTTAAAATTAGTGGATTCCCACAAATTTGGGAGAAAATCACATGCCAGCTTATGTAGTCTGTTTTCCTACCTTCTTTTGAACATTTTTCTCAAACACATAAAGAATTAAAGCTTGCTACCATCTCTTTTTGGGACACCCTGTATATGCAGATCCTTACACTGGATGCTTCAAATTGTTTGATCAGTGCAGCACTTACTTAGTGACTTTTGCACTATAACTCTCAGTTATAAAAAGTTTTTAAATAACATGCAGTTACTTTTTATGCCACACATTTTAAAAATTTTCTTTTAATAAAGGACTGTATACTTAAAACGAATAGAAAAAGTAACTTAAAATTCAAACTTTGCTATTCTAGACTATATATAAGACATGATTTAAAAAACAAAACAAAACAAAACAAGGTCTTTAAAAATTTACCCAAAAGTAATATTCTTACCTTACAAACCATAATAATGTATCCAAATGATGATGATAAACAACAATACGTTTTTTAAGTAGAAGGGCAGTATATATTAATATAGTCTCCAAACCAAATGTTTTTACAATATCTAGAAATAAATTCAAAAATATTACTAAAAACTGAATAATATCTTAACAGCAAATAAAATTAAATGTATCACTAAAGTAATGTTGAAGTTCGAATTATTGGACATGTGCACTTTTAAAATTTTAATTAATATTACATTTGTAAAAAATATAGGAGCATTGATTAGACAATTAATTAGGCAATTAGACAATTAATTAGACAATTACATTGTCTAATTATTAATAAGTACTTAAAGAGAGAGAGAGAGAGAGAGAGAGAGAGAGAAAGCTGAATTGTTAGTGAATATTTAACCATTATTTATGAAAAATTATTTAACCTTTCATTTGAAAGCATTTGATAAAACTAATATTTTAGATATGCATTTTATTTTGAATGAGACAATTTTCAGAAACTTACTGCAGCTAGTCAGTTCATGTACTTTCAAATGATTTTGGCAGATGCTAGCCTTTCTAGAAGTTTATAAATGATTTTTTTTTAACATCCTGCATATGTATATACAAGGCACAAGACTGAAACTAGAGGTGATCCAAAGAATCACCCCCTCCCCTCCCCCTGCACAGTGAATTTAGATTTTCATTAACAAAATGAGAATGATGTCTTTTTGTGAAGAATCCTTTTTCTCTGTTTGGACCCTTCCCAATATATTTGTCTTCTGGGTATGGCCCCGACAAAGCATTAAATATTTATGAGATGACTACAGTCTTTTACTCTACAGTTTTTTAAACCTATTCATAAAAGTATTGCCAAAAATTAAATCATTTAATCATGGAGATAAGCTTTTTCTTATATATAGAGGGACTCATTATATTCACTAGATAATGAACTGGCAAAATAGCCTCACTCATTCTATTCTGAATTTTCTCTTTATGGATTAAAAGATCAGCACATAAAAATCATCAATAAAAACTTCCACAAAATCAGAAATATTCATAATTTCAACTTGCATGCAATCAAAAAGTTTAATTCTTTAAAAAATAATAATAATTTTCAAAACAGGGTTCATACAAATTTTAGAAGAAAAAATTCAAGGAGTCCAAGATATCAAAATTGCTAGATATGTTATGTATACACTATCACATTGTCCTCTTAATAACTTATAGACTATATAAGTCCACTATTTTAAGATACTTAATTCAACAGATATTCATTCATTTGATGAACTCAAAAGACAAAATTGCAAAAAAGAATATTAATCTTTTAGTTTTTTTTCCTCCAATAAAGCAAAACCCTGATTTTAATATCATAAATTTGTAGGAGATTAAAAAAATAAATATAGAATAAGATTATTTCTAAACTTATGGCACTGGGGATTTAAATTGAAAATAAAAGAAAAAAAATTGAAACTGGAATGATTGAACATAATTACCTGTAACTGATGCAATTTTAACTGAAAAAAAAGCAGATTTTTCAGAAGCGTTTCATATCTAGGTTTTCTTCCTTTTTAGTGATTTCAAAAACAAATATAGGAAGCTTTTGATGCTAAATTTGAAATTTTTGAATTTTTCTACCAGGATGGCTCATAATATGGATATTGGCACAGATTTCTGTAATAGTGAATTTCGCTATCTATCGGTAGTAAATAGAAATTGAATCCACTTATAGTAAATTTTCCTAATATTTCCTTATTAATAAATTCCCTGACATTTCAATATTTTTCCCGATTTGTGACCATCCTGTCATTACAATGCAGATGTTACTTTAGATTTCCTTAAAAAAATTTAAATAACTATCCAAAAAATATAAACAACTAAAGAACTATACAACACAATACAACGATGATAATTCATTCCTCCACAAACAAATTTTTCACAAGAACGAATAACAATCTATCAAAAACATAAAAATACTTCTGATCTAAACATTTCATTTTTCACGTTTGAATGGAATCTAGTTCTGATTCTGCACAAAAAGCATGACGCCACCAAAAATAAACGTGCTATTGAAAACAAAATAGAAGATAGATAAGTGTGCAGAAGGCGGGGGAAAGGTGAGGTATGACTCTAGTGGGCACTGATTACAAAATGAGTCTGCATCGGAGAGTTGTTTAAATTTGAATATTATGCAATAGCTCTTAATGGTTTTTGTTTTCTTAGAGTGGTGATTTAATGAGTTTCTAAGGAGTATCTTACTTTTCTAAGTAGTTTTAATGACCTAGTAAACTGTTTTTCATTTCTAAGGAGCCATGCACACCCAGTAAAAAATTTTTTTAGAAAAAGAGACTGTCTGTATCTGGCTACAAAACTGAAATAAAGATCTCAATTTTTATTTTCCTACTTATACAAAAGTAGTTTAATGAACTATATAGGCACTGCAGAAGGTATATTAAGGAGACTGAATGCAAAAACAATATGCATTCTCAATCAATAATTTTTAGATAACAACAGATAAACATAAATGTTTCTAAACTACAAATATTTATAGTTAAAACTAACAGTTGAACTGGGGGAAAAAAAGAAAAAAAGTCACCCTTTGCAGGAACACAGGAATATGCAGTCACCTTATCAAATTGCTTTACAGAAAAGATGCCATTATCTTCAACAGAGCACATTCCCTTCAGCAAAACAGAAAGATATAACTGTAGCATGTCTGCAGGATTACCAGCAGAACAATATACTTTGCAAAGGAGTTGAGATAAACTTTCATATTTTTCAGGATTGAAATCTTGAGCTTGAAGTACAAGCACAAATTGCTTAACCTAAATCATAAATAAGGTAAAAGCACATCTTAGATTAAGAAGAAAACATAATTAACTTCATAAAAACATAATTTCAATACACTCCTTCTAAATTACTACTGATACTGACTTTTTTTTGTTTGTAACTGAATTAATGATACCCATATTCTAAACCCAGAAATACTCAACATTTTTTCTTCTTCCTGGTATTATGGCTTAATTCAAGGATTATTTACTATTGTACACTAATTAAGATCTAGAGACTAAGATTTTGATTTGGGCTACATGGCAGTCTGGTAAAACTTCATCTTTTGATTCAAAGTTTTTAAATTTGATTCCAGACTGATTAAATACAATTGTGTATGTATGGTGAACATGCAAATTTAATCTATGAAACTGTCTTCCTTTCATTTGAAGATTTTGATTTTTATGATTTTTTTTAATTAATCATTTTTTGACTGACATAAGTTCATTTGTGAAGGAGAACTTATGATTCAATATAAACATTTTAAGCCACAGAAAAACAGAAATTTTTACTTACAACAAAATGGAGATTTTAGAAAAAAGGTATGAGTTCTTAAATGGGTAAAATCGTACAAGCCGGTGACCACCCCATGTAAACATGGCGACAGTCGCTGGAGCTTGGCGACCGCCAAGCTCCAGCGACTGTCGCCATGTTTACTAGTCATTCTAGGCAACCAGTGGTCCGTTTTTTACTAAAAAAACCCCAGTGGATTCAGCAACCTAGTTGTACAGCTATCTAAACTAGGCAACCAGTGGTCTGTTTTTAACTAAAAAAACCTCAGTGGATTCAGCAACCTAGTTGTACAGCTATCTAAACTAGGCAACCAGTGGTCTGTTTTTAACTAAAAAAACCTCAGTGGATTCAGCAACCTAGTTGTACAGCTATCTAAACTAGGCAACCAGTGGTCCGTTTTTAACTAAAAAAACCTCAGTGGATTCAGCAACCTAGTTGTACAGCTATCTAAACTAGGCAACCAGTGGTCCGTTTTTAACTAAAAAAACCTCAGTGGATTCAGCAACCTAGCTGTACAGCTATCTAAACTAGGCAACCAGTGGCCCGTTTTTAACTAAAAAAACCTCAGTGGATTCAGCAACCTAGCTGTACAGCTATCTAAACTAGGCAACCAGTGGCCCGTTTTTAACTAAAAAAACCTCAGTGGATTCAGCAATCTAGTTGTACAGCTATGTAAACTATGCAACCAGTGGACCGTCTTTAACTAAAAAAACCTCAGTGGATTCAGCAACCTAGTTGTACAGCTATGTAAACTACGCAACCAGTGGACCGTTTTTAACTAAAAAAACAACAGTGAATTAAGCAACCTAGTTGTACAGCTAATGTAAACTGGGCAAACACTGGCCCGTTTTCAACTCAAAAAAAACATCGGTGGATTAAACAACCTAGTTGTACACCTCTTATAAAGTCAGTATGATTAGAATAGCACATAAATAGCACTTACGAAAACATAAAACACATCGAATATCAATTTAAAATTCACATTAAAAACCTTAAACATTTGAAAGATTCGTTAAAAAAGAGCACTTACCTTTATTTTTTTTTTAAATAACCGCTCAGAAATGTCCCCAACACCCACCGGCTTATAACGTAACACCATGCTTTCTTTTATTTAGCTCTATATTCACACCATATTTCTATCAAACACACACAAAAGAATGCTCCTTTTCCTTTCAAAACATAAAAAAAACTCCACATCCACACATAAATACTGACGACGAAATTCCCCGATACGCTTACTAACCTACGATAAAGAGTCCGTAAAACAGAATCAAAACCACAGGGAAAAGCCAACACAAACTTAATCCACTCTATCACTCGCCACAAACAAACAACTACCGTCATTCAATTAGCACTGAATGAATATCCCATACTTCAAACACCCCGCGTTTCATTATGGTTACCAGTCTAAACAATCACCGCCAGGGTGCCTCACTGCAGCTGAGCATCGCCGTTGACGGCGCCAGAGCCAACGCCAAATCAATTTGTAAACAAAACATCAAATGTAAACAAGTCACCGTATACGGAATATAGTCCCTTAAATGTTTTCCTTACTGCTTTATCTGACCATTTTAGTGACTTTTGCAAATACACTTGGACCTTGTTATCCCGACACACGAAGGACTACAAAAAAGTGCCACCACAAACGGAGTGTCATAATAACCAAAGTTACACAGGCACAAAATTGGTCATTTGCACAAAATCAGAACTTTGAAAAACTGACATGATAACTGGGTGTCAGGATAACGAGGTCCCAGTGTATGATTCAATTTAATTAGATAAAGGGTAAATTTTTTTTTCACCAAATTTCTAAAAATAATTTATTAAGATATAACACAGGTTAATTCTATAAGTCTGTCTTGAATCATTAAAGAAATGTATACAGATTAATATACTTTACAAAAGTAGATAATTGAATGTGAAAGTGTGCATTACCCTAGGTAAGCATAAAAGCTCATATACATCTGTAAGGCGTAAATAAAACCAGTGCTGCTGATGATGACAATAATAAAAGGAAACTAAGTTATGTCCATGAGAAGTTCCATTCTCAAAACCACATTTACTAATAATAAGTGCCTGAATTTCAGAAGATATTGAAGGATATGTCCAAGTCCATAAGATATCATTGTTAGAATCTTTCTCTGAAATAATATATAGAACAATGTAAAACATAGGCATATAAAAGCTTTTAAATTTGACTATGACAAGATTTGAAAAAAACAAAAAAACTTATACAATCTGATTGTATCTGATACAATCAGATTGTATAAGTTATATACAAACTGATACAATCTGATTTTAAAATTTACTAATAAATGGTTAATATGCATACATGTTTTCTTATTTGTATACTTAAATTTCAGAGAAGTTTTTCAACAAACACTATAGGTAAAAACTACTGTCTTAATTTTCAATTTAAATTAATGATAGAGAGCTATTTTTGGCTGTTTAAACATATTTCATAAAGTAATAATAATTTTCAAAAAGGCAAGCTTCATGCATGCCTTAACGGAAATCATTACTACTTAAACCACATGGAGGTTTAAATACATTTCAGTCAAATAGAATTTGATGTAGCTATTGAATTTATAAGTGGAATGTACAGATTTAAACTTGAATAGAGCCCAAATTAAGTGCTGAATTTAAAGCTGATATTACACAGGCTTAGATTTTGAGCATCTTCATTAAAGCAACCTTTTCGATTAGTAATGAGCATGCAGGATTGTTATGGCAAACACTGCTGTGGTAATGTTTTCTTAAGATGTTCACAAAGAGGCTATTGAATTAAGGATAAAATCTTTTGTGCATCAGACTAACAATTAAATATTAAATGGGAAATTCATTAAAAATAAATACAGTAGAATTCCGATATTCCAAAAATCTGCTAATTCCGAATAAATGCAAAAGCCTGAAATCAAATTCGAATGAAAGCTGGTTACTTACAGTACATGTCAGCTCCATTTATAAAATCACCACACTTAACTTACTCCTTAACAAGTCAATACATTGATATTATTCACGAAATTTGCCTATTCTGAATTCCTGCCAAACCAAAAAGTGTTTCCCAATTAGTTAGGAATGGCTGGACTCTATTGTACTTTGTTTGATTATGATACATAAATTTGAAGTTTTTTGAAAGAGCTTATTAGATGAGACAAATTCAAATAAATAAACAAAAAATTATCTTATTGAAAATTGTTCACCAAAACAACTCTAAAACTGTAATAAAATTGGTTCCTGTAATTGAAAATGTCAGATTTTTTTTTAAACAAAAACTAGTCCCTTTATGCATTTTTTTTTTTTTAAGAAAAAAGAAAACAGTTGCTTCTCATGTCTTCTCAACAGTTTTCTTCAACCGTTGTTTTTCATCGCTCACTGAAAATAGTAGCTTTTTAGTCAAAGGTGGTAGACTTGGGTACACTTTCTACAACTTTTAAATTACAGAAAAAAAATCAATGCTAGAAAGACCATGGCCATCATTTTAACAGTTTCAGGTATATTATTGACTGTTATGTATTTATTTATGAACTCAAGCTTTGACTTTTCCTAAACTTATGTGAAATATGCACATCAATTAACAAAACTTTATTTAACAGTAGAGGGAGAAAAAGTGTTGAATACCTATTAAGATCGACAGCCTTCATTTTGACGGCAATATAAGAAAGAAACACTTTTAAATTAATACCGTATTAGTGTAAATTATGCAATGAATATTTAAGATCTTACAAAGAAGTGACCTAGAAATAACCCCCCCCCCCTTACCAAACCTCAGCTACTAAATTCCTTCCCAAAGAAAAGTGCCTCTGAAACACTGTCTTCGCATGTTTGAACTTCGTAATAAAAAATTCTGAAGATGTCTTATTATTCACATTTTTCATATCATTAAAAGCTTATTGTTTGTGATGATCAAAAGTACAGTTTGTGAACATGTACTCTGAATTTTTATCATGTCTCAGACTTAACTTTCTTAAAACAAAATGTTTTAGAGTTGCATTATTTCTTAAAAAATAACAGCCCTTTAAGTTATTAGTATTTTGGAACATCGTTTTATGGTTATTTTCTATTAAATGGTTATTAATATTTCTGACACTTATGAACTGGTCAACAAAAGCAATATAAAAATCAAAGCTCAATATATTTACATATTTTAAGTTTTTAATTTTATTATGTATTGCGAAAAATACTATTACATTTTTTTCTCCCTTACCTATTATTGCTACAGATAAGAGATCAGAAACATAAGACATTTTATCCATTTGTTTAATTAGGAAATTTGCCTAATCTCTAAAATTTTTTCAATGTTTTAAATTGGTTAATTTTGAAGCACATTTTTAAACTTACTCATCCGTCAAAGTTTAAAAAATTAAAAATAAAAACAAACTACTGCTGTTGCCACCAAAATTTGCAAAATAAACCATGTTAAAGTTTGTTGATGAGGTGAGCGCATGCTACAGCTGAAGCTCACTGGCATTAATCTCCAACGAGCTCGGGAATGTCAACTGAACTAAGCCTTGGTGAGCCAAAAAGGAGGGGGAGAAAACTGGAACAGAGATACAGAACTTTCACTGCTTTCTACCTTCCTCCCCTACCCTACGTGGAGTGCCTAAACGGAAAAAGAATGCAGTCTGGAAAGATTACTAGTTCAATGGATGCTGACCAGAAAGGTGACCAGATTTTGAATGAAAAATTGGGGACAAATCAAACTAGTGTACCCAAATTTTAAACAAAAATTTGGGAACATTTTGTAAATTCAATGCTCTTCTCAAATAAGTTTCAATTTTTTCAACTAAAGCATTATAAATATTCATAAAATGAAGGAAACATGATGATTTTTTTTAAATTTCGGAAGAAGTAATTATTATAATAATAATTACAATTTCGTCCCCAATTTCTATTTTACATTTTGGGGACAGTTTGAAAAAATCCTGAAATTGCATACGTCCTCATTTTTCGAGGACAGTCCTCGATTACTGTACTTCTTTGCTATTTGTCCCCAAAATGTAAAAAAGCAATTAGGTACAATTTTTAATTACTGCATTGTTTTTAAATTAGATTACAGTTAATTGTTTCTTTAAATGTCCCCAATTTTGTTTCAAATTTGGGGACATGACCTCAATTTTACGTTGCAGAGATGACCTCGCTTTTCCATCATGCATTGTGCCATTTATCCTGTGGAGCGTTTCGGATTGTTTTCTTCAGTGTTTCTTAAAAATTGTACACAAATCTTTGAAACTTCTCAGTCCTACGATAGTGTCCCCTATTACCCAGACAGCACAAACTTGTCCAGGACACGCCTAGAAGACGTCATGTAGACAAGCTGGCATGTCCATTAAACATCCAGGATTCGTCCAATTCTCGTCCATTTTACGTCAATATGGCACTATAGGACGCCCATATGACGTCTTATAGACATGCATATGGACGTAATAATGGACGTGTTTGTCTATTTATAGACCTTTTACGGTCGAATCCTGGACATCAACAAACACCATTTAATAATTTTTAGCTAATTTTATGTAATGATTAATTTAAATTTATCGTTACATCTTAATAACGAATTTCGTAAAAATATTCGTACCTATTTTTTTTTTAAACAAACTTATAGGTACTTGCCCCGCTTCAGATTTGAACCCTTAATCATGGACTTCACAGTAGAGTGTGCTAGCCACTATACGAAGCTTGCGAAGCCACTATACGGGACTTGCTCTGATGCGTCAAAATGTTGAAGTAAAGATTTTTTGAGTTTCGGACTGAGAACTTAGAAAAAAATATGCAGCTATTCCTTTTTGGATGTTGAGTCGCTGGAGAATATTCTTTTTTTGTATGAGGATATGAGTTTCTTTTTACACAATACCACTTATAAAGGAAATAATAATACATAAAAATTATTTTAAATTTCAAAAGTTCCCCGACAAAAAAAAACCTCTATAGAATTTAAAATGTTTTTAAACTTTTTTGGGGTAAAATGCAATATCAATAAAAACATAAAGTATAATAAATTCATGCATCGTAAGTACAGTATTGGGTAAAATGAAAACCAATAACAAAAAAGTAACGTTTCCATATTTTGTCCATTTCTGGACTTATACACACATCCATTTTATGTCGTATTACTGACATAGTGTGGTTCATCTGGAATACGTCCATAAAGGGACTTATTCTGAATATTCTAATTCTAGTTTTGGTCTATTCATGGACATATTCGAATATGTCCGTGAATAGATGTCTTATGGATGTCTATGTATAGACATGGATGTATTATGGATGAGTTGGATCAGAAATAGACATAAAATGGACAAGTGTGTTATCTGGGTTACTCCCAGATAGCACAAACTTGTCCAGAACACGCCTAGAAGACGTTATATAGACAAGCTGACATGTCCGTTAAACATCCAGGATTCGTCCAATTCTCGTCCATTTTACGTCAATATGGCACTATAGGACGCCCATATGACGTCTTATAGACATGCATATGGACGTAATAATGGACGTGTTTGTCTATTTATAGACCTTTTACGGTCGAATCCTGGACATCAACAAAAACCATTTAATAATTCTTAGCTAATTTTATGTAATGATTAATTTAAATTTATCGTTACATCTTAATAACGAGTTTTGTAAAAATATTCGTACCTAATTTAAAAAAAAAAAAAAACCCAACCTTTAAGTACTTGCCCTGCTTCAAACCCTTAATCATGGACTTCACACTAGAGTGTGCTAGCCACTAGACGAAGCGGGACTTGCTCTGTTGCGTCAAAATGTTGAAGTAAAGATTTTTTAGTGCCCGATTCAAACGAAACGCGAACGTTCGCCTGAAAAACGTACGTTTCTCCTCCCAGAGTTCGATCGCTTTTAGAGACGAACGCGAATCCTTATTCAAAGTGTAACAGATTACACGTACGTACTTCCATGGTTGCAAGCGAGAAAATTTATCGCTGTCTATTGAGAACGTCACTTCCGCTGACGTAATTAATCTTTATTAACCAATAAAAAAATTCCATTTTTCTCTGGTAAATATTTCTTCTAACTGGCAACTGCTTCCTTGTTTGTTTTGTTTACATTACGATTACAATATTTCAATTCGCACAACGCGACTCGTGTTAGCTTTCCTATTATTTTTTGAAGTTATTTGTAAGTAATGCATTTATTATAGGTGAACGTTATTCAAGGTTTTAACTTCTTTTGTGCTTATAATTATAAATTTGTTGAGTTATTTCTTAAAACCAGTAATAATTTCAAAGGATTACATACATGTTGAATGCTATTTATTTCTAATTGTGCATGTCTGTATATATATATCTAAATTTTATACAAATAAAAAAATAATTTTATAAAAATAATAATATATATGTGGGTAAAATCGTACAAGCCGGTGACCACCCCGTGTAAACATGGCGACAGTCGCTGGAGCTTGGCGACCGCCAAGCTCCAGCGACTGTCGCCATGTTTACTAGTCATTCTAGGCAACCAGTGGTCCGTTTTTTACTAAAAAAACCCCAGTGGATTCAGCAACCTAGTTGTACAGCTATCTAAACTAGGCAACCAGTGGTCTGTTTTTAACTAAAAAAACCCCAGTGGATTCAGCAACCTAGTTGTACAGCTATCTAAACTAGGCAACCAGTGGTCCGTTTTTAACTAAAAAAACCTCAGTGGATTCAGCAACCTAGTTGTACAGCTATCTAAACTAGGCAACCAGTGGTCCGTTTTTAACTAAAAAAACCTCAGTGGATTCAGCAACCTAGTTGTACAGCTATCTAAACTAGGCAACCAGTGGTCCGTTTTTAACTAAAAAAACCTCAGTGGATTCAGCAACCTAGTTGTACAGCTATCTAAACTAGGCAACCAGTGGTCCGTTTTTAACTAAAAAAACCTCAGTGGATTCAGCAACCTAGTTGTACAGCTATGTAAACTATGCAACCAGTGGACCGTTTTTAACTAAAAAAACAACAGTGAATTAAGCAACCTAGTTGTACAGCTAATGTAAACTGGGCAAACACTGGCCCGTTTTCAACTCAAAAAAAACATCGGTGGATTAAACAACCTAGTTGTACACCTCTTATAAAGTCAGTATGATTAGAATAGCACGTAAATAGCACTTACGAAAACATAAAACACATCGAATATCAATTTAAAATTCACATTAAAAACCTTAAACATTGCAAAGATTCGTTAAAAAAGAGCACTTACCTTTATTTTTTAAAAAAATAACCACTCAGAAATGTCCCCAACACCCACCGGCTTATAACGTAACACCAGCATGCTTTCTTTTATTTAGCTCTATATTCACACCATATTTCTATCAAACACACACAAAAGAACGCTCCTTTTCCTTTCAAAACATAAAAAAACTCCATATTCCACACATCCATACTTACGACGAAATTCCCCGAGACGCTCACTAACCTACAATGAAGAGTCCGTAAAACAGAATCAAAACCACAGGGAAAGCCAACACAAACTTAATCCACTCTATCACTCGCCACAAACAAACAACTACCGTCATTCAATTAGCACTGAATGAATATCCCATACTTCAAACACCCCGCGTTTCATTATGGTTACCAGTCTAAACAATCACCGCCAGGGTGCCTCACTGCAGCTGAGCATCGCCGTTGACGGCGCCAGAGCCAACGCCAAATCAATTTGTAAACAAAACATCAAATGTAAACAAGTCACCGTATACGGAATATAGTCCTATATGTGTGTGTATGGGATGTTGAGACTATTGGATTATTTTTTTTGTGTGGGCAGATTGAACAACAACACAAAATTACAGATATTCTTTAAGAAAAGTAAAAACAGTTGAAATATTAAACATTTTTAGTAGTGAATCTGTCTTTAAGGTAAGTGCTCAAGTAGTGGGCCCCTTAAGGATATCTCATCAATTATCATCTTAACTTTAGAGAAGTTTTGTTAATGTATACTTTTTTATAGTTTTCCAAACTCATATCTAATTTAATAATAATAATATCTAATGTAATAACCATAAAAAAATCAAAATAACTTTGGAGATCGTAGACATTTGTAAACATTTTTACATTTGTAAGGTTCCAGGGACCCCTACCCCCCCCCCCTCTTGAAGTGACAGTTTGTTTACATTTTTAGTTTCCTTTAATATTGTAGTATGTTTTTTTTATTAATGTGATCGATTATTTTTTTATGCCTAATGAGTGCTTGTACAATTTTGCTGTACATTTGAAGCAGCAGCATTGTACTTGTACTTTTTCGGCTTGTAAAATAGGATGAAGTTATCTGCCCAGTTTTACAAGCTGCAAGAGTAAAAGAAATCTGCAGATAAGTGGTGAAGACAGATGGCAATGTGATCCCTTTGTGTGAGTATCATGATTAATTAAAACAAATTTATTAATGTATTTTATGTATTTGTAATTAAAAAAATGAAAACATTCCAACAAGTTTTAATTTCTTAAATGTCCCTTAGAGAAATGCTAAAAACAATGATCACTATTGTCCAATTGCAATGACATACATGCATAGTCGACAATCAGTGTTCATCCCCAGGGCCTGATTAACACTTTCTGATACTATAGGCCTGCTGTTATTTCGCGTCCCCCCCCCTATTCCTATCCTATTCCACAAGTATAAATAATAAATATTGTAGTTTTGAGGCCCCTAGACTTTTTTTACTATATGCCCGGGCCTCATGGGCATATTCGGTAATCAGGTTCTGTTCATCCTAGGTGTTTTTCAAAGGGCGCTGCGCCCTGCCCGCCCTTTAAAGCAAAAACCCTGCCCTACTTGCACTTTGAAAAAAAAATCACCACTGTTTAGCCACTCAAAAACAGCACCCTGCCTGCTGCTCTTCTTGCTCCAATTTCATTCATAGTGCCATCCTCTCCTCTCTGTTTACATTTATTGCATTGCAGCATCCCTTTCCTTTTTGTTGACATTGTCAGCACCTTACAGATTCTTATATTCATATAGTGCCTCTTTATATTCTGACATGCCCTTGAAAGCTTAAATTGCCCTTTTTTAAGGACTAGCACCTTGCCCCTTTTTCATTCTAGAATGATCTCTGCGACAAAAAAATGTAAACCTGGCATGAAGACCTATTCATTTTGTCAAACAGAGCAAACCACCTCATCCCTCCTTTTTATAGAACCAACCCACTATTCATTAAAACAGATATACAATTCTGTTCATAGCCAGATTGATACACACTTGTATTTTCGTTGAAGTAATGGAACAGCTTTAGTATTGCCCAACCGCCATTTTTGGCACCATTTGTTTTTTGCCAAACTGGTGCCAAGTACCGTGTTTTGTAAAAGGTTTACCTTTCAAACTCTTGATGAAACTCTCGAGTTCCAGAATAGCGGCTATCTTTTTTCTAGACATAAAAACATATCGCACTTTTATCCACAGTTACTACAATATTATTATCCAAGAGCATGTAAAAGTATATGCATGTTATTTACCATAGCTTCTTTTTTTTTTTTTACATTTTGCCAATTTTAAAATTATCACTTTTTTTCCCCTACAGAAACCTTTTTATAACAACAATACAAACAAAAAATATCGGCAGAACAGAAAACTTCAGAAAAGTCAGCATAAAACTCCCTAAGCCTTATAATTAAAATTCTCCCAATTGATATCGCTTACTATCTCCATAGTCATTGCACAAATAAATTTTCCTATCGTAAAAGGTGTATTCAAAAAACTTTACCACTTAAATTCTCAATGCAACTCCGGGCTTGAAAATGGCAGCCATCTTGTTTCTAATCACAAAATCGTTGACAGTAACATTTAAACACAATACCTCGTATACTCATACATGATATATCTATTTGACACTCCGCACTTTCCCCAAAACTTGAAAACTCAAACTTAAAATGCCTAAATCAAAAAAGCTTACCTTTTAGCTTCTCGGTGCAAGTCCCGATTACAAAATGGTGGGCATCTTGTTTCTAAACACAACACCGTCGCCAATAACAACATATTTAAACATAATTGCATGTGAACTCATACATAAAATATCTATTTGTAACTCTTGGCTTTCCCAAGCTCTTTCACTAATTTGAAAAATCAAAACTTCTACTCTTTATGTTCCTTTAAAATGCATTATCAGTGTCCATTTTAATACAATAATATATGTGTATTAAGGAAACTTACATAGTAAAACAGACAGTAAATTTGTACTTATATTGAAGTGTGTATTTGTAAGGTAGTTTTTTAATTAAAATATAGTGTGCATGTGAAATCAGAACAGGAATGAAATGTTTTATACTCAAAAGAAAAATAGGATTTGAAAATTTTCCAAAATGTGCTACTTTTTTGAGCACCAAAATGTGCAACTTTTTAATTTGGCAAAAAATAAAATGGTTGATGTGCGATTTTGGGGAGATGATTCTAACGCTTGGCGTAATTTATCGTCTGCTCCTTGGATTATGAATACACCTCAGAATAAGTTTTTGAAATTTTCATTCCGTTGGAATTGTGCATTTTTCTGCGCAGCCTTTCTCCATCTATTTTTAATGTAATACATCCAGAAAAAGAATTTTAGAAGTATCAATTTTAATTTTGTGTAATCACACTCATGAATAATGATATACTTTCCAACTTAATGAAATAAGAACCAAAATAGGTAAGACCCACGGATTACAATACGCTTTTAATATATAGCACTTTAGTGTGTATTTAAAATCTGAAAGTGTTTCAGATTTTCTTACTTTTTTTTCCTTTCCGTTTTTTGATAAAGGCCAATATATCCAGAATTAGTATACAACGAAAATAATTTGTTCCTGTTTGTAGGTTTTTGTCATTTAACCATCTTATTTTTGTAACGAGGGGTGGCCCAACACAGTAAGCATCGCATCTGGGCGCCAGCTTCGAAGGGGCGTCATTTGGAACTCAAAAACTAAGTAGAGCATAAAAGGGGGGGTGTCATTTTTATATTAGCAGGGGGAGACACTTACCGTAGGGCTGCTCCTATTTGTAACCATCTTAATTTAAATTCCATTCAGAATCTGAGAGATTTCAGCACCAAGGAAGCCGGTGAGGAACAGTATTCTCTTCGAACAAGATTTTTTAAGATGGCGAACTAACTGGTCGCCGGAGGCGGCTAGTAACTTGTATAAAACTAAAAGATATTGCTTACCCTTTGTAATTAACTCGAACATTGTACACTTTGGCAAGTTATCTCCACTTGGTGAGGTAGCACACTTCACTGGCAATTAGAGATTTGTTTTTAGAGTATCCAACAGATTTATTTGAGAAGGCAGAGATATGAATATTTCTGTCATTCCCAAAAAATCAGTTAGCATATTACTCTTAAAACTATACGGCTGAAATCCATAAAAGCGCAGATTCAATCCTGTAATAATTTTCATTCGAAATATTTAAAAATTTATTTTTGATAAAGCAACGTGAACAGGAGCAAATAAATAGACAAACTATATATTATAATATATTTGTATCTAACCAGTCATGAGATGTGGAAAAAAAGAGTTCACACACACACACACGCAAAAAAAAAAAAAAAAAAAAAAAATGCACTAGTACACTAGGGATTTATTGTATTTTTTTAATCTGAGAAGGAGTTCATAAAAAGAATCTTGGGAATCTGTTTAAAAAAATAATATACTAGTAGTTGACTACATAAGGTGCTTATCAACATTTTTTAAATTATAGAAGGTGTTTACAAAAAATATAAAATCTTGAGATCTATTGTTAAAACATATCCAGTAAATTCTTAAAATCGGGAATTGCACATACATGTGTTACATGTAATAAATATATGTTAAAACATGTAATTCAATGAACTATTCAGCATTCTTGTACACAGGGTGATTTATAATTAGAAGGACGAGGTAGTTTATAACAAGACGGTCCAGAATCACATTTTCATCAAGTGTACTCTTGTACAAAAGTAGATAGAAGTGTTACCTGCTGTAATTTTTACATATGTATTAACATTTCTCTTTCATAAGTACTGTTTTCTTTTCGTGTTTCCATGGGTATATACCGGGTTCGAAAAAACCCAGTCTCTCAGACGACGGGAAAAAAAAAACAACCTTGTCGACTAGCTTTTTTTCCATTAATATAATTCAATAGCAGGGTTTCTACAGACCTGGAAAGTCAGGGATTTTGGAAAAAAGTCAGGGAAATGCAAGAAAAGTTGAATTTTGCGGTAAAATCAAGAAAACATTTGTTGTTTGAACCTAAATTTTTTCGAGCCCTGAACATAACCGTGGAAACAATGCGAAAAGAAAATCGTACTTAATGAAAGAGAAAAGTTAATACACACGTAAAAATTACAGCAGATTTGTAACACTTCTATCTACTTTTGTACAAGAGTACACTTGATGAAACAAATTACCTAAGCACATTAGTATTACTTTAATCTATCTTATATTTTTGCAATTGAAAATTCTGTTTCTCTAGTGTCGGTTACAATTGTATTAGGATACACTTAGCCCACATTAGCCCCTACCCATTTATGTCAATGTCCAAGCACAGTAGTCTGTATTTTAATAAAACATGATGCAAAAATTTTACTATCAGGTTTGTATCACAATAATTATAAAAAAAAGCTATGAAGCAAGTATTACATTTACACATGTTAATAACAAAAACCACCAAATTTTCAACACTTAGCTTTAATAAATAGTAGCATATGCAGGGAAGGAAAAGAAAAATACCTGTAAAGTGGGGAAGAAAAATATTTTTTGGTCAATTCTTTCATTAATGCATTTCAATTTACAAAATAAGTCAATTTTTCAAACTATAAACTTGATTTGTTACGGGGGGGGGGGTTCAAGTTGCAACCTTTTCTGGATAAGATAATGCAAATAATTACAAAAACACGGCTCCCAGAATAACAGTAGAAAATAACGCTAACTTTTAAAACACAAACGATTTAATCAACAATAGCAAATAAGACCTTATGAATAAACACACCGAAAGAAATAGACACACCAGGAAATTTAAAAACTATAAACTAACCATAAAAAGTAAACAGAAAAAATGTCCGATAAATTACTCCCAAATGTAAAGTAACACCCCGATTAAAAAAAATAATAATAATCTTATGTGACATACGCTGTAGCCAGCAAACACCAAAAATTGACTTTATGAAAAGAGAAAAGAAAATAAGCAATATTTTGAATGAAGCCGCGTGTGTCAGACATAACAGCCGCCATGTTTGTTTGTTTGTTTTGTGGTGGTTGAGGTGTGCGCTGCAGCAAGACCAGCCGGCATAACCTCTAATGATTTAGGAAGACAAATCAGGATTTTCGAGGAAACAGAAAAAAAACTAGCACATCGAAAAAGAGAGAAAAAGACCCATTATTTTCTTTTTTCGTAATTTTCCTTTTCTTTCAACATCCTGGCATGAGTATCAAACTAAAAAATTGACCGACGATTTGTAGAGGATGTATATTCTCAAGGTACTCAAAATAACCATATCTAATTTTATAAACCATTCTTGCTCAATTACTTTCACATATTAAACAAAAAACCTACTAAGAAACCTAACACTAGGAGAGAGCCTCCAGAATAATTCCTGAGCACCAGCAAACAAAACCACTCAACTCTAGAACACACAACTTAAAAACGTCCACAACCAAGCAAAAGTCGGTGCAGTAAACGAAAGGCTTTTTTATTTGAATTTAGAAGACACCAAAAGGCCTGCCAGGAGGGAAGGGGGTCGGTAATGTTCATTTCTTGTAGCAATAAGTTCTTTTCATCCCTAAAAGCCCTACATTCAAAAATGTAATGATATTCAGTGCCGACTGCGGTCAAACAAATACTACATAGCGGGGAGAGGGTGAGTTTAAATTTGTGCAGCCTTTCTTCCGTAGCAAAACTTAGAGTGCGAAGACGGGCAGTTAAAACGTCCTCATAGCGGTTTCTAGTCCAATTGTAAATGTCTTTACCTAAGTGCGCATTAGTTGTTGAATATTTACAATTCAACCACCAGTCATCAAGGTGAGCGTTTAAGCAATTTTTGAAGTGTTTTTTAATGTCCTCCGGAGCAACACCGCTGTAGGTATTTGTAGCAAAAGGACCATTCTTTGCTAAACTGTCTGCCTGTTCGTTAGCTTGAATCCCCATATGGCCAGGGACCCAAATTAGGGAGATATTGGCCCCGTGTAACTTGGCCATACGAAGGTTGTGGTATAACTGTAGTACTGCAGCCGGAGATTTGTAGGTAGTAGTTTTGAGGCTTTCCAGAGCAGATTTGCTATCCGTGAGGATTAGATAGTTGCCCATGTGTATAAAGTTAGTTACGGCTAAATTTATGGCGAGGACTTCGGCAGTAAATACTGAGTTGATATGATTGATTAGGTGAGCTCGGTAAATAGCGTTACGAGTGTCTACTGCTGCAACAGCAGTTTTATGATTATCCTTGGAAGCATCGGTAGCAATAATGTGGTAATTTCCATAGGCATTCTCTATGTATTCATTTAAACTTCCTCTAATTGCCTGAGGAGGAAGGCTTTTATTTTGAAAGGGAAGGTGTTCCGAAATGATTTCTACAAACTCCGTAATATAACCGAGAGGCCAACGAGTAGAAATTAATTGAGCAGGCGTTATCTGCAACCCCTCCAAATACCTCTCTAACAGAGGTTGGGTGCAGTTTAAAGAATAGTTGGGGTCAGAGTATGTGCCGCATTTAAGGAGAAACACCGAGGAGAGGAACTCCCTGCGCAGCGAAAGGGGGCATTGACCAGATTCCTTATACAGTTTGAAGAGGGGAGTCCACATTGGAAGACCGGTCGCGAAGCGTAAGGCCGCATTATAAACCACATCCAGGCGTTTTAAAGTGGAAGGAGCAGTGCTTCCGTATACAGGGCACGCATACTCAAGGGTACCACGAATAACGGCATTAACTACGTTAAGAAGGTCGGCAGTACGACAACCCCACCTAGAGGAGGCAATGGCCTTTAGGAGATTTAAACGTTTAAGAGCTTTTTTCACGATGTAGTTGACATGGTGTTTAAAACTGAGGTTGCTTGAGAAGAAAACACCAAGAATTTTTATGTTCGTTTCCCAAGGGATGGCAACCCCCTGGATTTTTAAGTCAGAATTTGGGGGGGGCGGTTTTTCGGGAGAAGTTAATCGCGGCACATTTGTCAGGGCGAATATCAAGTTTCCAATAATTGCACCGCTAGTGAACCCTATCCAGGCTATTCTGGAGTTTTACTAACGCCGTGGGCATGGACTTATCTGTACAGTACACCAGGATGTCATCCGCGTATACAATTACTTGACTTCCAGAGTCTATTGTCTCAAAGAAATCCCACAAGTATATCATAAATAAAATGGGCGATAGAACACTGCCTTGTGGAACACCCCGGTTAGACTCCAGCTTGCGGGAGAACACCCCCCTCCATTTTATTTGTATTGTCCTGTCGCTGATCCAGTTTTTAATCCATAAAGCCGTTCTACCTGAAATCCCTAAAGTTACCATTTTGTGTACTAGCGCATCCCTCCACACCGAGTCGTATGCAGCGTTAATATCTAACTTCACTGCGACAACAAACTCCCCACTCGTTCTTGCTTTTTTGATGTCACGGTGGAATAGATACAGAGCTTTTGTACTATCCTTAGTAGGAAGAAAGCCTAAGTGTCGATCGTGAAATATGTGCTTTTCCATTACCCAATCTAAGATACGTTTCAGGAGGATTCTTTCCATAACCTTGCACCCCACCAAAGTGAGGGCAATAGGTCTATAAGAACTGACCTGATTTTTTGGTTTGCCAAATTTCCATAGAGGGAGAATAATCGCAGATTTCCAGTCTGCAGGCACCGTACCAACCCGAAACATACTGTTAAAATCCAGGAGCATTTTTTCCCGATTGGCAGGACTTAGAGCCTTGAAAATAAAGCCCGTAACACCGTCTTCCCCAGGAGTGGTGTTTTTCATTTGGCTTATAGCTGTATTAAATTCTTCCAGGGTAATATCCTTGTCCCAATGCGCATTGTCACCACTGAGGTCATAAGGGATCCCTTCCAAATTCATGCTACTGCTAAACTGTACCCCGAACGCGTTAGCCTGATTAACAGAATCGGCCATCACAGACCCTTTATGTTCAAGAAGGAGGTGAGATCCACTCTCCGCAGACCTGTTGCTCAGCGCTTTTAGGATTTTATATATATTACCATTATGAGAGGTAGCACAGATGTCAGCCCAAAAGGCCCTGGCCCGTGTCTTTGTATACCGTTTAAGCTGGGAGGAGAACCGTTTATATTCCCTCCAATAATCTTTGGACAGATATGTTTTGGATAAACGTAAGTATTTCCTTTTTTGGCCCAGTAGCCAGGCACAGCGCGAATCCCACCAAGGAGGGCTACGAGGGGATATGGGATGCCTTTTCGTATGGGTACGGAGCTTTTCTTTTAAGAGAACTTGGAAGTCATGGAAGGAGACTGAAGCCCCAGACGCCATCGAATGATTCATAGCCCGGGAAATTGCTACCCAATCTGTGTTATACACCATGCGTTTTGGAGCAGAGAAGGGGGACAGATCAAGGACAATGGGAAAATGGTCTGAATCGAAACTGTCCGAGTGTACATAGAGGTGAAAATTGGGAAATATGTCTGCGCTACAAAGTGATAAATCAATCAGGGACTGCGTACCACTCGGAGCGATATGCGTCGGAAACTTAGTGTTTAAGATGCAAGTGTTGCTGTTAAGCACCCAGTTAAAAATTTCCTCAGAACCAATTGTATTATGTGCGTTACCCCAAGCAATATGCTTTTGGTTAAAGTCGCCCAAAATTAGATAGGGGCTTTGAATGTGCTTCATAAGGTCACGGAACCAGGTACCCGTGACCCGACCGCACGGACAGTACACATTGACTATGTAAATCCACCGAGACGATATCCAAATTTTAACACACATACTTTCTACATCATTGGTTGAGCAACTACCAATGTCAACTTGCACATAGGGTAATTTAGAGTGGACAGCAGTGAGGAGACCCCCACCCCGCCCAGGCCTATCTTGCCTGTAAACCACCATCCCTTTCATATTAAAGGAGTCGCTAGCCTTGAGAAAGGATTCCTGCAAAACCACTACGTCAGCAGTAGAAAACGGACGGAATTTAAGCCAATGACACTTTGAACGAATGCCCCTTGCATTCCACTGCACCACAGAAAAGGAAAAATTAACAGCCATCCCGAAAAAAAGGGGGAGGGAAAAAACAGGAAAAAAACTCCGCAAACGAAAAAGGGGCAACAACGAGAAAGAAGAAAAAAAAGGGGGGGGGGAACTAGAATTCCCCGTCCATGTTTTCCAGGCCCAAAGCCGATACCGGCGGGCCAGTGTCGGCAATGCTAAAAATTTGTACGAGAGTCTTTGAGAGTTTGTTTTGAGAAATTTGGTCTGGTCGATATGTTGGAAGTATGTTCTGAGTTTTTCCAGAGGGACCCGCTTTGGGTTTTTTCGTTTTCCGTTCTGGTGATGTATAATCCCCAGATTTAGTAGTTTCAACTGTGGTGATAACACGTTCCTGGACTAAGCCAGAGAAATTCTGCATTAGACTTCCAAGAGCCTGTAGGAATATATGGGTTTGTTGCTGTAGGACGTTAGTCATAATCTCCTGGGAGCGCTGTAGGAAGTGCTCGAGGGTAGCTTCTAATTCTTTCTGAGAAATAGAGTTGTTTCCGGTGACAAGGGTCTTGTCGTGGATATCGGTCTTCAAAGCAGTCGCGAAAGTTTTTTGATTTGCGGGAGCTTGAAAGCGCCGCCTTGCCTCGGTGATGGGGAGGTGATTGTCAGTTTTAAATTTAAGAAGGTTTATTTCTGTAGCTCTCGCCGAGCAATTAATACTGGAAGCCTCGAGTGCTGCATCACAATTGCTGCATTTCTGTTGTGTTGACTGACAGCTTAGAAAATTATGATTTCCGGCGCATTTTTTGCAAACAGCTTCGTATTTGCATTTTTGGGCTATGTGGTCGAAACGCCAACAATTTAGACATTGTCGAGGGCGATCATAAAATCTTTTTATCTTCTCAATCATGTAAAATATTTTTATTTCAGAGGGGATATTGGTACCAAAAATGGTGATCAGTACCGTTTCTGTAGAAACTGTTCCAGTGGGACTTTTTTTGGTAAAGCGTCGAATTTCTTTGATTTTAAGGTTATTTTCAGCCTGTAATTCTGTTCCTAAATCTTCAAGCGGGATGATAGTTGCGATGTTATGCAATAAAAAGCGGGAAGTTATATTTTCTTGTTGGACGTACGGGCGGATAGGTTTCTGAAGGATGTCTGTCATTTCCACCAGTTCTTTTGCACAGTTCAAATTTGACGTCTTCATCATTAGTTTGTTATTTCTCGTAAATTTAAGGTTTAGTATGTGACCGCTGAACTGCAATTTGCTAGTCAGCTCTGCTTTTAATTTATGTGGTTGGTTACGGGGGATGTTACCATCCTGGGCTTCTAAAAAGATGACTATGTTATTAACTCCATTTGCAAAAGCATATTCTAGTTGGAGGGGAGGAGGGACATCTTCCCTGATACAAAAACTTATGTTAGAGACGACTTCACCGTCTGACACGTTGAATTCCGAATACACGGACATGAGTGCAGGTAACCGCCCACAAAAAAAACAAGACACGGGGGAGTTACCCCAAGAAAAAGAAGGGAGAAATGCACTTACCTCGTGCTATTCTAAATTAAAGGAAAAAAAATACAACTAAAAAAGGAAGAACAACACCTACAGTAGGTATGACTATAAACCCAAGAGGGAAAAACAAGCCGGACGAGCAGCGCACCCGCCACCCAACAAACTCCTCCTTATTCAACAGCCGCCATGCCGTTTGTTTATTTACATCTGAACCACGGTAGGCTTAAGCAAATTCAATTTTTTTAGTCATTTACAAATCCTACAAGAAACAATTCACAATTCTAGCTAATGAATCAAAGAATAATTACCGTCCCGTTACCGAATATGAGTATCAAAAACCTTAAATCGGACAAAATAAAAATATACAATTAAAATTTCTCAATCCTATGGGAAATTAACATGGATGGAGGTTTGTTTGTGTCGCCGCCATTGCTCTGACGTCATCACTTCGCCGGCGTATAGATCCAAAAATGTACGCTTTGGGGAATCCGTTCGTGCAGAACCACTCGCGGTGTCACGTGATCAAAAAGCGTTCGCGTTGTTTCATTTGAATAAGAAACGTAGCTATCGGTCGAAGTTTCGACTGCTCGCAAGGAAAAACGTTCGCGCTCTGTTTCTTTCGGACTGGGAACTTAGAAAAAAAATATGCAGCTATTCGTTTTTGGATGTTTAGTCGCTAGAGAATTTTCTTTTTTTGTATGAGGATATGAGTTTCTTTTTACACAATACCGCTTTTATAGGAAATAATAATACATTAAAAGTATTTTAAATTTCAAGTGTTCCCTCCCCCCCCCAAAAAAAAAAAAACCCCTCTGAATTTAAAATGTTTTAAACTCTTTTGGGGTAAAATGTAATATCAATAAAAACATAAAGTATAATAAATTCATGCGTCGTAAGTACAGTATTGGGGTAAAATGAAAATCAATGACAAAAAGTACCTTTTCCATATTTTGTCCATTTCTGGACTTATACACACATCCATTTTATGTCGTATCACTGACATAGTGTGGATCATCTGGAATACGTCCATAAATGGACTTATTCTGGATATTCTAATTCTAGTTTTGGTCTATTCATGGACATATTCTGGATTTTCCAGATTATGTCCATAAATAGACGTCTTATGGATGTCTATGTATAGAGATGGATGTATTATTATGGATGAGTTGGATCAGAAATAGACATAAAATGGACAAGTGTGTTATCTGGGACTAGAGTGTTTGGGTGGTTTATTCGAGTATTTATTCTCTATATACAATACACTTACTGAAAATTTAAAAATAAGTGAGGCAATACTCATTATGGTACCCTGCTGTACTTTGTACCCGGATGTGGTTAGCTTCCACCAGGGCCATCATGACTCTTCTACCGGGCCTGCTTGTGTACTTCGATGATTCATCCAAAGAGGCCTACGGATGCTCACTTATTGGTTCCAGCATTTAGCAAGGACGTACCCAGGGGGTGGTCCAGGGGGTCCAGACCCCCTGGACCGAAATTTCAGTTTTTGTAAACAAAATAATAATGATGAAGTTTTGTTGCATAAAATTCTGCCTTTTTCACCGTTTGGACTCCCTCAGAAATTTTTGGACCCACGCCGAAATTTTTTTCTGGGTACGTCCCTGGCACTTAGATATCTCATCTAACGACCGAATCTAACCAATGAGAAACGCCCGTAGGCCTCTTTGGATGACTCACCCAAGTACACAAGTAGGCCTGGTAGAAGATTCACGATGGCTCCTCTTCCACCCTTTTTTCTACCATGAACGAGCGGCAGTATTGAATGTATACAATTATCAAAACATTTATTTTCACTTACAATTATCAAAAACGTCTCCCTACTTCATGACTGTGATTTTGCACATGTATTTATTTTTTACAAAGTATATATTTTTACTATTTAATAGTGTAAATGTAATTGTTTAGCTTTGAAAAAGATACTGCTATTGTTTTTCCTTTTCTTTTGCATGACAAGCAAGACTTCCAATGTAGAAGACTGGGTGATTCCCGCAGAAAACTGTCGGCCCTCCTTAATGTATCTCATCTTGTAATACCTCAAATCATAATAGCTGGAGTAATATCCTTTAGGACTAGGCACTCCACGCAGCCTAATTTGTCTTCTCTTGTCTATTCTCCTTTCACCTTGGGCTGTGTTCGTAAACAAAAATCCGATTCAGTTTATAAACTGTTAGAAACTACAATGATTTGAGATTATTTAGTTCCCTGGGTGGCATTGTAAATAAGAAAGTCGTCGTCAACAATAAAAACATGTATTTTCAAATTTACTAAAATAAAAGTGTAAGAAAAAGATCTCCCGAGGATAATTTCGACAGCCTCAGCGAATGTGAAGAACACTTGTTATTCGAAAGTCATCTTAGCAGGAAATTAAGTAATCCAGCTTCGGGCTCAGTTTAATCACTGAGCCCGAAGCTGGCCTAAAAGTACTTTTAATGTGTTAGAAACATGCCCTTAAAAGTATTCTTATCGGGATACCCATATCAGACTCTCAATAATGGTAGTGCTAAAATAAAACAAAAAAATTTCCCTGGACTACGAAAACATTCTGTATAGCAAATGCTGTGCGGGGGGGGGGGGTCTTCCGTCATAAAAAATGACATCTTTAATACTGAGCGCTTTTTCCCACCACCCCTAAATTATGACTATGTTCGAAAATTTCATGCTTCAAAATGAAATAAGATTTTTTTGAAATCAATTTTAGGTCAGTACTTTTACCGAAAATAAAACTCCTTTTTCAAAAACAGGAGTCGGAAATTTCACTGATATTTCAAACCTTTCTTGAAAGTGATTATTACTTGATGCATAAAGACAGCTTTTGCGCCTACACTTTCCAAGAGGAATTGCTAATCTAGATATGTTCTATCACCCTCTAAAGCTTAGTTCAATTTTCAGATTAACCATATGTATAAATAACAAGGTTTATGCCTAACTTTTAGTGATAAATTGATCTTTATTTATTTTATGTATTTTTTAATGGTCCAAGAGAAGTGGAAAAAAACATACTCTCGTAATTTAGATTAATGTAAGCAAAGCATTAAAAATCAGTTTTTAATGTAAGAACTCTTACGTGTATTAAAAATGTAAGCATTGTAAAATAAAAATGACTAGCTTAACACACACATACACAGGAATATTATGAAATGTCTCCCAGCATTCCAAACTTCTCTCTAGCTAAGGTAAAAAATAGTCAAATTTATAAAGTTTCACAATTAAAAATTGCAATTAGCCTTTCTCAAGTACACTTTAAAAATTAACTGTACCTTAGATTAGACAAAATCATAACTATAGTAAATGCGCTTTGAACTATTTAAGATATTGATGTCCTCGTTTATAGAAAATAATCGAAATACATTTCCTCCACTCACTTCAATATCTGAAAACAATTGTAATAATATAATGCACCCTAAGATTACAATAAGTGTATATATATTCTTTGAATGTTCAAATTTATTCTGGCATTAAAAACCGCACTTTCCTTAATATTATGTAACAGACATGTACTACTCATTTTTTAAAAAATCAATTATAATTTTAAATAGAATTACAGCATCTATTTTTGTATAGTTGTTAGTCATTAATCATATATTTTAATGTTTATTAAATTTTAATTTTTAAAACTTTTAATTGAAATTCGGAAAATATATTTATAAAAATATATTCCAGCAAATATATTTTGTTAAAAAGTTGAGGTAACAAACAATTTTTTTCAAAATGTATAAAAAGTTTAAAATAATATAAAATCTATCAATTAACGAGATATTTGTATAATTGGAGGTGTATTTTGAATGACATACCATAAAAAATCATCCATCATCTTAAAGTTCACTTTACATTATGCACAATATTTATATTTGTCGTTGATTCAAACGCTATTTTATGTATATGTATATATATATATATATATGTATGTAGTACATACATATATATAGTGTGTGTAACATCACGGCTACAGGAAGGGTGTTGTCGTGGACCGTAGTGATTGTCCCACGTGGAACAAGACTGCACGGACCGCGTTTCCTTGCGCTGGTCAGAAGCGGCTCGGTCGGAATTCGGGCTGCTTTTAGCGCTAAGCCGGGCGTCTTGGAGATGACCCTTCGAAATCCTGGGGCGCAGGGATCAAACCCGGTATACTCGGGCTTTAAATGGCTGTTGACGCAGTAAAGAAGCTAGTGCTGTGGATTACATTTTACTATACCATTTCTTAGAGATTCTCCAGGCAAGAGTGGCCACGTCCAAATTTCTCTCTCCAGCTGGGTCAGGCTTTTTATTAACTCAGTTGAGGTCTTGTCACGTGATTTTGCAACCTGCAATGATTGGGCGAACCCATATCTGGGCAACAGGAAGTTTTGATTCCAAGGAGTTAGTCTCACCAAATAGCGGGGACTGACCACAAATTTAGAAAGAAACTGCTAGGGACTGAGTAGTAATTGCGCCTTTTGAAAGGGAATTTCCTTTGTTCTTTAACTACACAGTTTAAACATTTTAGCAGTTTGGGATTTCAGCGGGCTTTTGATTTAGTATGTTATATATATATATATATATATATATATATATATATATATATAGATAGATAGATAGATAGATAGATAAGTCGACTCTCGATATCTCGAAGTTGGTGGGATGGGACCCGAAAAATTATGCGAGATAACCGAAATTCGAGAAGTCGAAAATCACCCATAATATCTTATTCAGGGGTATATTTTAATTTTCTCTTGAAAATATACCATAAAATAAAACTATGAAGTAAAATATTTTTACCTTTCTGATGACAAATGCATATTTTGATCATTAGGAATGTCAGAAGAATTAATAAATATATAATACACAGAGTCAAAACAATGATTGACTAATTTTTTTAGTATTAGATTACTAGATTAAAAAAAAAAAAACTTACCTGTTTTAGGTTCCGCAGTGGTGTGGGCGCTAAACTCCGTTCCCATAAGAACACGGCAAGTGAAGCAGCATCCGGCTTGAACAGTACTTGAGGGGGGGGGGGGTTAACTCCCTCTCGGTTCGACTGCTGTGGGATCGTGTACACTAATGCTAGGGGATGCACGTAAAATCCGTCGTGGCTCCAATGTCCTCCAGGTTTAACACTACCTCTGGGGTTGCCGATTTCAGGGGGTTGGTGCCTCCTCTGGAATTGGTTCAAAATTAGGGGACCCCGGTATAAAGTCGAACTTCCTCCCACTGGGGCCCACTAAAAATGGAAGACGCCCCCCGCTGCTCATCGCCTCCCTATCTGGGGAGATCTGGCACAGCATGCGGTTGTCAGAGGGCGTAAGCAACAACAACTTGTTTTAGTTTCGATTTCATGTTATCTTTATATCTGAAATTATTTTGTACAAAGCATTAAAGACATTTTACGGTACGTTAACACGGCTTTCAATCTAACGATAAATAACTGATATTGCATTATGAACATCAGTGTTCGTTAGCAAAATATTACCGATAGAAACTGAAGAGTTATCTTCTTCATCAGTGTCTTCTTGAGATGTTATTTCTGTGATAATGTCTTCATCGCAGAGTTCTTAGCATGTTATTAATTCTTCGTCTCAGCGACGCTTTTATGATTGTTCGGGCCATAGGCGGCTTCCGAGTTTTGGGCCCCTTAGTAGAGCACAACCCCCCCTCAACAGAAATGGAAATTAGCATAAAAATGTTAATGTTTGTGCAACTATAACGGCGTGGCGAACGAATTTCTAAATTGAGGCTTTCCCCTCCCACGACCTGTTTTTAGAGAATGAAAGACAAAGACTAGTGATGCAATTTAAAATTAAAAAAAAGAACCCAGGTCTTCGCTAATTATTACGAGATGCTATATTATAATTTAAATATTACCAGATATAAGAATTTTACTTAAACTTTTAATGCATTTACGTATTTATTTACCATTTAAAACGCTTTCTCTCTGCATTTCCTTTTTGCAAATTCGTTTATCACCAATAATTTTTTTTATTGTTTCATCTGTTCTCATCTATTGACAATGAGTGGTTGACGGGGTAGACAGGCTGCGATGCTGACATTTTGGTCACACCCTTTTATCAACTAAGAGTCATGAGATCTAGGGAGTGGGTCCATGTTACTGTGCCTATAGTAGCTGTGGCGTGACTATCTTGGATTTAGATGGCCACGCCCCCTATGTCACATGACTTTTAACTGTCAAAAGGGTGTGACCAAATTATCAGCACCGCAGCCTGTCTTTCTCGTCAGCCGTTTTGACAATAAGATAAAACGGATCAATATTCACTTTACTGACCCGATTTGAACGAATAGGCGGAACACGTTCCCTTTAAAGACCGAATATGACCATCTTTACTGAAGAATGACATTTTTGAACGTAGACGCAGTGTAGCCAACTAGGGCCTTATTATCACATGGGAAATTCGGATATTTGCCCGAAGCCCCCAGATTTGCAGGGCCTTCAAATTTTTCTTTTAAAACATCCCTTTACTCTGCTAATAGATGAACATTTTTTTTAAGGAAAAAAAATATAGATCCATACAGAATTAGGTCGAATTTTAAATTGTTTTATATATCATGAAGTTTTTTCAATATTTACTAAAATATTGCTGTTCGTTTTTACTCTTCACCATTTACATTTAATAATTATAAATATTTAGTCATCTGAGTACGTTTGACTGCACTCTGCCTTCGTGATTTAAAACTGACGCCAAGTTGACGTCTGAATACGATACACTAGCGTGAGTGTCCGAGAATTTTGCAGCTTTTCTAAGAACTTGGGGGATTCAACTGGGAAATTAGATGAATGTGATATAATTAATGAATCTAATTATGTAAAATCAAACGAAAAAAGCTTATTTTAAATTTTACATGTAATGCTATGTATTGAAAAATGAGGTTCATATTAGTGAGCTGATGCACATGAATTATCTGTTGGGAGGTTAGGCGGGGTAGATATGAAAAGCAATAGATTTTTTTCAGACTCAACGCACAGGCTGAATGAGTGCAGGAAAAAGGTTGGCGAACGTAAGTGCGATATGATTTTAGAAAAATTTTGTTGATTTATCTCTGTATTTTCTAGAGGGGCGCCAAAATATTTGAATGTTGTCATAATCGGATAGTTGTCATAATAGAACCATGTTGTCATAATCGGGGTCTGTCGTCAACTTAAATTTGATATTGTCAGTTGAAACTTCCATTGAAAATGTGTAAAAAAAGCAGTTAAATTTTCCCAGTTTCAAGCTTCATTTGTAGTCAGGCTTTTAGGCGTAGGTATTTGCAATTTGAGGGGCCCTCGTAATCTTGAGATCACAGGCGGCCGCTAACGCGTATTGGTAAACGCGTCACTGTGCTTCGTCTACATTTATGCAGTCATAAAATTCTGATTCATCCTGAAATGAAGAAATTTGGAGAGATAGTGAGAAAAAAATCTATTACATTACATTACGTCAATTTGGGACTTTAAAAACCTTCGAGATAAGTGGAAAATGGAGATATCGGGAGTCGACTATATATATATATATATATATACACGCACACATATATAATGTAAAACATCTAAACTTACGTAATATGCATATCCATACAAAAACCATCATTGAGCAAATGAAATCTTAAAAAAAAAAACAAAAAAAAAAACAAGAAAAACATGGAACTAAGAATACAAATGGATTCACAGACCTTAAAATTTGCCCGGAAACCACGTTTGAAATCTCAAGTCTAACAACATATACCAAGAATTTGGAGATGGAATGGCAATATGTAATAACAAGCTTTATCATTAGGTGCCACCTCTTGTTTGCCAGGAGAGAACAGCTCACGTCACTGAAAGTGTCGTTTAGAGCTACATAGTCCTTTCCGTAGTTTCCCACCACAATCTGGAACCTTATCAGAAGGTGAGGACTTCTGAATATTGACATCCCTTGGAAACTGCTAACGAGGGCTTTCGTTACCACGGATTTAACGTGTGACGTACACCGCATGTACACGGTGGTCTTTAGTGGTTCGTCGGTATCGAACCCGCAATTTCCGGGTACGTGTCCAACGCCCAAACCACTGGGCTATCACGGCCCCCGGGCGCCACCGATTGTTTATTACAAACTAATAGGAAAACAAAAATAGCAAGGTTTCTATAGGTTGCATGGCAGAAACTGTCGTGATTTTCAGCCTAGAGGTACGACATTTTGCTTCTAAGAAAAACGTGGAAACGACCCAAACATGATGAAAAAGTCCCATATATTAACGTATTTAAATATATATTATTAAAAAATGCTAAAAGTATAAAATAATTAAGCTGCACACGTTTACCAAAATAACCGTGAAGAGGGTGAAACAAAAGAAAAAATTGCTGAAGTCGCTGGCTAACGATTCTTCGGTGCAGGCAGGACCAATGTTGAGACATTTTTTTAGGTGGGCGATGCCGATAAATTTCCAAGTCAAATATGGGTTTTTACCAACTTATTTATTTTTTTTATCAACTATATTACCAACTTCATACTTTTGGCAAATGAGTTTGTTCAATTTTGCTAGTGAATGGACGAATCTGAAAAAGATCCACTTTTTCAGATTCGCCCATTCATTAGCTGGCCTGTAACTATTGGTCATGGATTTCATTGTCCTAAACATGTGTCCAGAACACATACCCCAAGGGATGTGTATGTGTATGTGCTGGCATCGTGTGAAGGTATGAGGAATTTTCGGGGATTTGAAAATCATGGTTATTACAGGTAATGAGGGTATTCTGATGACCTTCAGAGTATCTTTACTTCCGACATTCAGTTTCGAAGGTAAAATACGGGATTCTTTTTTCGCGAACCGAGACTGGACATGTGGAGACTTTTGCAGCCGAGTTATATCATTTGAGTGCTTATGGAAAAAGTCAAACGCAAAAAAATAATTCGCCCAATAAAAGCAACGTTTTGAAAATATACATATTCATAATTTGAGCAATAACGACTTATAAATAATATAAAAATGTTTCAATGAAAAATATAAATACATTTTGTTTATGGTTTGAAAAAAAAAGCAGTATTATCCAAAAAGCATTTCTTCTAAATATTTATTTTAATATACTCTTTAGCCAAAGTAGCTTTGCACTTCAAAAAAGTAGATTTTTTTTTGTCTTCTATTTTTTAAACTTTTTTTCAGCTATGCTTATGATTATTTCTACAAGACAGTGGCATAAACAAAGGGATGTAGACCCACCCTCAATTGTCGCAACTGGGTAGGTTTTTTGGAAATTTGTAGCCTCGCCTTTAGCACCATAAGAGGTTACCATTTCCGATTTTACTGACAGAAAATCTAATTTTTCAAGAAAGGACTAAAAACCTTCCTTCTAAGGTGGTCATACGCAGGGACGAGCTGGAGAGGTTAAACTGTCCGGGCAATTTAACCATATTGGCCTATTGGGTTATATCAGATGTGAAGGTACAGGGTTCTGCCCTCTCGCATGGCTGTCAATCTAACGGTCTGAAATTTTGGGCAGCTTTCTTCAGATTTAATGTGAATATGTGTTAAAACCTTTTAAAAAGTCCTCAGCCCGAGGTATCCCCACGTCTATGTGTAGCTTTGCAGTAACCACATAAACCAAACCAAAACAACTTACGTTCATGTAAGACGAAAATGGAAGAGAAAACCGCGGATCGCTGCTAAGTCTAAGCCCTCCCCAGGGGCTGCCCGACGCGGTAAGCAAGTTAAGAATCGCATCGGGGCATCATCTTCGAAGGGGTGCCATTTCGAACTCACAAACTGAAAAACTTGATCTACAGCATATAAGGGGCGCCTTTGTTACTTTTCAAGGGGGTGCCACGTACCCTAAGGCCGCCCCTGTCCCTCCCGAAACCCCGGCTCATCGAGCGTTCGCTCTACTATCCGGCACCTTTTTTCGGCCCTGGTTTCAACACCTCTCCTCCAAGCCCCCATCCAGTTACGCAATTTTAGGCCCCTTATACAGTTTTTCTAAAATTTCAATGGAATTTTCATAGGTTCAACAACATTTGTTTTCACATGAAATTCTTATTCGTAACAATGAAAAAATAAATTAAATGAAAACCTCTAAATAAATGTAGATTGAAAGGCATGTATATGATAGAAGGCACATTGCATTCGGAAAACGAGTTCGATCCCATCACGCAGCTTCTGTTCTAAACTCTTGTGATAGCTCAGAAACTAACTGATACAACTCGTGGACTGTAACAATTTATTTTAAGGTATTCTCAAAAAAATAAACTCAATATATAAACCCAGAGCTACCTTTCTTGGCATTGCTCTCTCACACGTCTCAAACTGCTCTGTCAGGCAATTAGATAATGCAGAGCTGGCCCTTTACTGGGAAACAATTGACGGCAAAATTCAAAGGTATAAACCAGATGCTACTGACAGAGGCGCTCAAACACAGCCATCGATCTAACGGTCTGGAGTTTGGGGCGGTTTTCTCCAGATGTAACGTGAATATGCGTAAGAACCCCTTAAAAAGTCCTCCGCCCAAGGCACCCCTGCCTAAACAGATAGCCCTCGAGTAGTTTGCCTTAGTACACAATACAATACTACGTAATTTGGAAAACCTTAATATACAACCGTCATCTATCTAAAGCTCCGTGGGAACATGGCTGCTTAAGGCAATTTAAGCGCACGAAAAAAATCATTGGTCTCAAAAAACATTTTCTGTGTGTGTGTGTGTGTGAGGCGATTTTGCCCCCATATTTCCAAAACTACATGGAAAATGTGTATAACAGGTTAAATTGTGTGTAATGGAGCCCCTTGGACAAAGAATGTATAATCAAATGAAGAAGAACAGCTTCCGTAGAGCCAATGTAAACACGGAAACTGGCGCATGCGCTAGAATGTGAATACGGATTATGACCAGAAAGATGACTTTACAGGAATCCGGTGCAGAAGCAGCGCGCGCCGTTGTAAAGCGTTCCGTCCAGTATATATTATTATTTACTTATAATCACGTTCAAAGAGTGTTATTGACTAAAATATACGATATTAATGTTTTCGATAATTCATTGTTGCTTGATCAATCCTTTCTACGCTCAAAAATCAAAGTCAATTTGAGTAAATCCTTTGAAATTTGAATTCTAAATTTACTAAATTTAAATTTTGAAGTAATTTTAAATACTGGAATTCTAAAGATGTAGTTCTTTAAAATTTTAACGTAAGATTCCTCAAATTTCAAAAGCTGTACCACATTAAAATTGCTCTGAATAATTATTTATTATTATTTTTTTTAATCTAAAAATCTTTTCAAGGCATTGAAAATTACAACATTTCTCATAGTCTCGTTGTGTTTGAATTGAATGATGATAAATGTTTTTTGGTTGAAACACATTCTTTTTTCACTTATTTAGAATGATTTTAAATTAGTTTTCTTTAATAGAAAAATTATGAACTTAAATGTAAAAATTACTTCTTATCACAGTAAAATAATTTTCGTAACAACTACAATGAAAATCAAAATACATATTAAATTGCTTTTTGAGAGTATATATATGTAATTACTCTCAAAAATGGATTTTCAATATGCATTTTTATTTTCATTATATCCATACCGTATTAACCCGAATATAACGCGATACTTTTTGACCGATCATTTCCTGTAAAAAATCTGACGCTCTAAATTCGAGACCAAAATGTAGGATTTTTCAAATTATCAGAATGAAAAATTTCTGAGTCGCGTTGTATTCGGGCGAATACTGTAGATAGATATTTAAAAATTAATATGCATATAATTATTTATTTACACGAATAAACATTTTTAAATGATAGAAACAAGTTTCCAAACAAATTATTTTTATTTACAAAAATGCTCATGCTTTTTCCATAAATAATACAAACAAAGAATACACAACAGACACAATAATGCAAAATTCCGGGTTTTTTTAAATAATATTACATTTTCAAGAATAACATCTAACGTTGGTGATGAATAATTGGTTTGGTGATGAATAATCATCAGGAGCAAAATGGTCGCTACAAATTATATATTTTTTATTTCTCACAGCAGATGTTGCTTCAATTATCCATTTTTTCCCAGTTATGTTGGCCCATCTGTCAGATCTAAAAATTTAAGAGGTGAAATATTTAAGTACAAAAGAATTAAAAATCTAGTGTTTTTTTTTTTTTTTTTTTTCTCATTACTCATGTATCTAGTCTAAAAAGTTTCTACTTCTCAGCCAAGAAAATCTTATTTAACTTTAAACAAACATAACATAACTTGAATAACTTTTATTAAGGATAACGCTTTTTTTTAAACTTACATTTCTGGATCTTTCGGAAATCGATGGAATTTCTTTGTAGGGTCTGCTTTGTTTCGGTAAATACCGCATAATGCGCATTTAGCACCTGTGCAGACTTTGTCATTTCTGCAAAAGAAAAGTACAATAATTAAACAACAAACAAAATAATATTTATGATTCAATATACTTATAATGTGAAAGTCCTAGTGTTGAGAATAGCGAATATACCCATGGGCGCCGGCAGCATAGGGCAAGGGGGTGGCAATGCCCCCCCCTGGATTTTTGTATGCAGTGTTTCCCTTGCTTTTTTGCTCTTTCCAACATGGTAACCATACGTTAAAGTAGTCTTTGCCCCCCCCCCCTGGAAAATATTCTGCCGGCGACCATGAATATACCCCACTCCCCTCAACATCTGGAATTAAAGTAAAATTATATTTTATTTAAATATGCGATTTCATACAAAGTTACACAATTTAACTATATTGTAGCTTCTGCTAAAGTCAATAAAATCGGGTAATAGAAATTGCAATTTTTTTAGATCCTATTTTGTCTTATAACTTCCCAAATCTATTCTAGTCTCATGCAATTTATGTTTCTACTCTTCAAACACTTCAAATTTTATTTTCGGTTTCGGAGCATCTTGTTAACCCTTTCCCAATGCTGAAAAATGGGCCACCGTTGCCATCTCTCGACTTAACTACCAGCAAGATGGCGGACGATCGAAACGTTCATCGCGTGCTACAGATCTAAAGACCCTTTTTTGACGACAGCTGGCTGTGCGGCACAGCCAGCTGTCGTTGAGAGATGGCAACGGCTGCCCTTTTTTCAGCATTGGGCAATCTATCCAGCTGTTCTCGCATTCTTCCATTTTTCAGCAGATGTCAGTACTGTTAAAAATAATCGTGACATTTTTTTACGGGAAATGACGTGCTAAAAAGTAAAGGATTCTCGTGGAGCTATGTCATCCGCAACTATGTTTATAGAAATCAAATCTATTCTTCGTGACTGGCAACAGTCAAAACGTCAACGTTTGGTGTTCCCAGAGCGGGAACACTGCGCGTTAAAGGGTTAAGTGCGGGTTAACTTTTGATTTTTAATGTTAAATTTACCAATATTAAATAAATAAAATGTTCTAAGAAGAACAATACATATTTAACGTTAATAATTATACATCAATTAAATAATTAAGAAAATCAAATTTAAAAAAAACTTTACTTTTTAGCGTAAAAAAAGTTGCAAAATAATAGAAACATAAAATTTATTATGGACAGTTATACGATATTTAATTTCATATTACATATGAGCACAAATGTACCCCAGAAATTTAACCATAAATACGCCACATAGATTTACATAAATTTGCCAAATGTTTTAATAATATATCACATATTTAAATTACTGTAATTTAGAGTCAGTACTTTAA
Organism: Cheiracanthium punctorium; assembly: GCA_038373885.1. Lineage (NCBI taxonomy): Eukaryota > Metazoa > Arthropoda > Arachnida > Araneae > Cheiracanthiidae > Cheiracanthium > Cheiracanthium punctorium. The sequence goes on from JAWZYV010002842.1 coordinate 49,465, forward strand.
GAAAATCTTAATGAAATGAGCTTCTTTAAAATGCTGTACACTTTCACTAAAAATTTTTAGTTTATTGTATTCTGTAACCAAAAATAAAAAATTAAACTTTGATTTATTATCATTAATGATTTAAACAAATAATCGAATAGATTTTCAAATAAAAAATTTATAATTTATTAGCTAAATCGAATTAATAATAAGTTTATAATAATTTATACAGGGTGGTTGAAGAGTAAAGTTTTAAATTATTGGGTTATTCAATTCAAGTAAATGTTTAATTTTAAATAGTCTATTAAAATAAGCAGTCAATTAAAGGAACTCAAGATTTTCTCTTGAAAGGAAATAAAACCTCACATAACTCAGCCTATCTATGGTAAACACAAGATCTGTTTCTACGCCCGTTGGAGTTCCTTTCTTTAGCAAAACTCAAACGAAAACAATATAGTTTACACTATTCTATTTTTGTACAATTTAGCAAACATTAAGAAAAAAAAAACATTAAACAAAAACAAAATAAACTATTTCATTCTTGTACAAGGGAGCTCCAGTGAGAGGTCCATGTCCCCCTCCGAAATGTTGTTTTAAAACTTTAGATTCGCATGCTTCACGATTTCACACGTTCAATTTGCATTTTGAATAAATTATAGACCCATGTAAAAAATTCAATAGCCCTGAGAATTCAGTTTGGAGTTGGCCTTGCTGTTGTATAATATAACAATCAGCACGAAACAAATCTTAACCGAAAACAAAATTACAATATATTCCGTTTTCATACTGTACAATATTATAAAATAATATTATAGGAAAAATATCTAAATAAAAATGTACTCACCCATTTTGATCATCATTAGCAGACGAATTGTCAGGCATCATTTTGTTGACGACGCACAAGCACTTGGAAAGAACATGCATGAAATTGAAATTCAAAATTCAGTTTATTTTCCCTCCTATTGTTTTTCGTCAGATACGCATGCGCGGCGTGAGATATTGGAAGGAGCATGTTTTAAGTTCTTTGGAGCAGCGCCGAGTTGTCAGCCCGTACATTGGCTTTTCCTTCATGCACAATATATCTCTTCCACTAGAAGGCAGGCTTTAACGTATGCCGAAGTAGAACCCGTTTGCCTTGGAGGCCTCCCTTTCTTGTCGAGGCCGTGGGGCTGCAGGCCTTGTTTCGCCAAATCCGGTCTAGTATGTAAACATGCATATTTGAAATTTTTTTGGGGGCGGGCTGAATCCCCTCAAGCCCCCCGCCTTCCCAGGCTAAGTGCCTGGATACAGGCAATTCTCCCATCAAGCAACATCCTAGGCGGCTGCCATTTGCTAAGCAGAAAGAGGTGAGTAGATTTTTAGAAGAGATGCAGCGTGATGACGTCATCGAGCCGTTGAGTAGTTCCTGGGCCGGTTCTAACTGGTTCTGCGTTACTATAGGCGTTTGAATTACTATAGACGTTTGAATTACTATAGACGTTTGAATGATATTGACAAGAAAAACAGAGCTACCCTCTTCCCAGAATAGACCAACCGCACTTTATACATTTTATCGGGAAATGAGTGTTTTTGACGTTTGACCTTAAGAGTGGTTATTATTGAAATAGTGGAAATTGATCCCGATGACCGTGAGAAGACTGCGTTCACTACTGGACAAGGATTATGGCAGTTCAGTTATGCAGTGGCGTAGAGAGCAAAACTGCCGTCCGTTTACGATACCTCTTTGGCACCCCTCCCTCCTATTTTTGTCAAATTTGCTTTGCCTTAGGGACGATTTGGCGCCCCTCTGCGAGCAGCGCCCGGGGCATAGACCCATTGCACTCCCCTCACTACGTCACAGAAGTTATGCCTTTTGGACTCTGCAACGCACTGGCGACTTTCCAGCGTCTAATGGAGACGATTTGGCGCTCCTCTGCGTGCAACGCCCGGGGCATAGACCCACTGCACTTCCCTCACTACGCCACTGAAGTTATGCCATTTGGACTCTGCAACACACTGTCTACTTCCCAGCGTCTAATGGAGATAGTGTCGAGAGGACTTTCCTACGAAGCATGTCTCGTTTATTTGAACGATATCACCATCGTCAGAAAGACTTTTGAAGATCATCTAGAGAACATCCGAATGATGCTGCAGATATTGAAGAAGGCAAATTTGAAACTGAGTCCATCTAAGTGCAACCTGTTTCTTTGGGAAGTACGGTATCTTGGGCACATAATAGGGAGTTTTTGCGTTACGTTTCTTCCGTTAAAGTGGTTTTCGACCATATTGTGCATGCTCACGTTTAGCAGAGGCTAGCGTAGCAAGCGATTTCTTCAAGCTTAGCGGATGCTGATTACGGCAAACGTTGTCGTAAACAAGATGGCTGACAAGCAAGTGTGATTGTACATTCCTATTATAATGTGAATAAATATAGACGACAATGGAATGAGATTTACTATAAAAGTTAACTTATTCGTGCTGCAGGAATTTTTGGCCCGAAATCTTGAAGAATCATCAGAAAGTTCTTGCACAGAATCAGTAATTCTTTCGGTATCGCCATCTAGTGGTGGGAAAATAGATTGTTTTCCAAAGGAATTATTTTTTTCCGCATTTGCATTGCATTGCTTTTAAAAAATATCGTGTAAAATTTTAAACAAATTAATGTGAATAAATATAGACGACAATGGAACGAGATTTACTATAAAAGTTAGCTTATTCGTGCTGCAGGAATTTTTTGCCCGAAATCTTGAATAATCAACAGAAAGTTCTTGCACAGAATCAGTTATTCTTTCGGTATCGCCATCTAGTGGTGGGAAAATAGATTGTTTTCCAAAGGAATTATTTTTTTTCCGCATTTGCATTGCATTGCTTTTAAAAAATATCGTGTAAAATTTTAAACAAAATGAATTTATAGAATAATGAAATCCACAGAAAATAGTTACAAATAAATTAAAGTATAATTTTTAATTTAAACAAATTAATAATTAAAATACAAATTTATTATTATTATATGTTTATTCTTATTTTTACATGTATTTTTTTTCTTTTGATTTTTTATGTATTTGGATAGCTTTAGGAAAATACGGTTACATTTTTAACGAAATTAGTTTTTAAAATAATTAAAATCCCCACAGGGCCGGCCCAAAGGGGGTGCGAATGTAGGCGATCGCCTAAGGCCCCGCGCTTATAGAGGCCCCGCTCCTGGGCCTTTTCATTGCTATCTCATAAGACATGATAGAGAAGAGTCCCCGCTCTTGCGCTTCGCCTGGGGCCCCGCACGCCCCTCGGGCCGGCTCTGATCCCCATAAACTAACTATTTTTTTATTTCAAATGCAGTAAGAATCACTAGACACAAATCTTTGGGCATACATACAGTAGATAAAAACATAAAATAATTATAGACCAATTAAAAATCCAGGTTTTTATAACTGTTTTATTAAAAATCCAGGTTTGTAAACAAACCTTGACTTTTAATAGTAATAGTATAATTATGGACGAATAATTATGTAATATAATAGACGAGTTAAATAATCAGGTTTGTTTACAAGTAGTGTTCGCTGTGGTTTAATTTATTTATAAATATTTTATGAGGTTCTAATTATTTAGTAACTAACTTTTCGAGGAATTGATAATTCGTATAAAATACTATAATCAAAATGCATCGAACTCATACCTCCTAATGCAGCGATTGCAAATAGATCCACCATGTTAGTGGTTCCTACTGCATTTGAAATAAAAATAATTAGTTTATGGGGATTTTAATTATTTTAAAAACTAATTTTGTTAAAAATTTAACCGTATTTTCTTAAAGCTATCCAAATATATAAAACAATCGAAAAGAAAAAATACATGTAAAAATAAAAATAAACAAATAATGGTAAATTTGTATATTAATTATTAATTTGTTCAAAATTAAAAAATTATGCTTTAATTTGTTTATAACTATCTTCTGAGGATTTCACTAATTCTATAAATTCATTTTGTTTAACATTTTATACGATATTTTCTAAAAGCAATGCAATGCAAATACGGAAAAAGAACCGTAAAAAATTTAATTTTCCTGCTACCAGATGGAAACACCAAGAGCAAAGAAGAATATAATCTGACGAACGCTTACGAAAACAGAGGAACGTTCTGCAACAAGTCTCTTTCGGAAGTAGTTCAGGTACCGTAAACTTTTTACGTGCGCATGCTCTGTACTGTTCAATGGCAATTAAAGTTAGCGCTACCGTGAGGAAAACCGCTGCACAAAAACTCCCTATTATCCGCTCACGGAGTTCGGCCCGATCCCGAAAAGACGTCCGTAGTGAAGAACTGGAGTCGTCCTGAAAATGTCTATGAGTTTCGAAGTTTCCTCGGACTATGTACCTACTATCGAAAATTCCTGAAGGGTTTTTTGAAATTGCAAGACCACTCCACAGATTGACTGAAACAGTACAAAAATTCATATTGAATACAGAATGTGAGGATGCATTCAACGAACTAAAGGCGGCCTTAACAACTGCGCCGATTCTTTCGTATCCTCATCCTCTGACAGTCATTTATCCTGGACACAGGTGCAAGTGAAGAGAGTGTCGGAGCATCTTTGTCCCAGTAGGTATATGGCCAAGAACGCGTCTTTGCTTACTGGAGCAAATGCCTTTCAAAGGCAGAATGTAACTATTGCGTTACAAAAAAGGAACTTATTGCTATCGTGAAGGCCGAGGAGCATTTCCATCATTATATGTTTGGCCTGAGGTTCCTGGGGCCCTAGCACGATCTTCTCGGAAACCTTTCCGAAGCGGAAAAACAACCCTTTTCTCACTCATGACGTCAAATTCCGAAAGGGCGTCAATTTGGTCTACCACGATGCTCTCGGGAACGTTCCGATATCGGAAACCCTGTCGGAAATTCCACTTTTTTTTCCCGGCACGGTAAACGCGAGTGAGAAGCTCTTTCCGCTTCGGATACAAGTCAGCGTGCGTGGTTATTTGTTCTGATGGTAGTTGTTTACATCAAAATAATGGCTCGGTTTTAATTGTAGCAACTGTTGCACAACAATAAGATACTAGAAGGGTTCATAGGAATCGAAATTCGATTCCTAGGTGTAAATCCTTTGAATTAAGCGACGACGAATTTATCAACAATTTTCGGTTGAATAAATCATTAGCATTCCAACTGATTCAAGAGTTTAAAAAATATTTGGAGCCTAGAACAATTAGAATATAATAATGCTAATTTTTAATGATATTTAAAATTTATAAAATAACAGTCTGCTTATCTTTTGCCAAGCTTTCACATTTTTAATAAAACCTCCACTGCTGTTTAATTTTTGTGCTAGAGATTTCAAATCCTCATTTCGTTTGCTGCGCTCTATAAAAACTGGAAAAGTTGTTTTCATTTAAGTAATGATTTTCTTCCATTGCTTGGACGATAATTTCAATCTGATTTGTTTTTACTCGAATATTACAGTTTTTATTTTATAAGGAGGAGGCACGGCTTCAGGAAAATGCGGATTTCAATGATCTTTGGCATAATGGTAGTATACCATGTGAATATACTGAGTGTAAAATAAAGTTTATAAAAGGTATTGAAAAACTGTCAGCACTTCATTAGAGGGTCGTTAAATCGGAAGGGTCGTAAAATTGTGAGTTGACTGTATATTTATTTATATATTTTTAAAATTTTATTTCTGCTATTCAAAGAATATATTTTTACAATTGATGATGCTTAAAAAATTAATACTCTTGCTGTTGCATCACGAACGGGTGAAAATTAGGGGAAAAATAGTCTGTCTGACAAAAATTAATGTACCTTAAAGAAATATTGAGTTTTGTGGGTGTTAAAAGTGATTTATTTTGAAGGTGTAAAATTCTGATTCCACAAAGTAAAGATTTTACAAAAAGAAATAAAATTTAAATAATAATACAAAATCAATAAACAGGAAGTAAAACAAAAAATGATAACTAAATGAATAAATGAAAAAGTAAATAAATATTTACTTTACTAAAAAATGAATTAATTACCAGGATTCGCGTATTTAAAAAAAAAAAAAAATGTGCAGGAAAATATTGCGCAGCGCGGGGTTCGATCACATAACGAACGCCCTAGTAATAGTCCCGCGTCTTACCGATTCAACCACCGAAGCACAACAAACTTTGCACGCAACTTACAATTAAAGTTTTGGTAAAGCGGTTCGAAAATCGATATTAATTTTTTTTTACTGTATTTGAGTACTGCGCATTAGTATCAAAGATTTAGTATCTTACACGTTGTATATTCACATGGTATAACACAGCCAGAGATCGACTAACAAAATAAGACAAGACATGGTACATATTTAAGTACTATGTCATAAACTTAAACTATGTGCTCGAATGCGGCAAAGAGTGCCTTGTTTTGATTGGTAGATAGCGTCCCCTTCCGATACTTTCGGAAGAGGCATAAAAATTCTCACTTCCATTAGTCGAAACCATGGTGGTAGAGTCAAAATGAGGGTATCGGATATTTATCCGAAGATTTTCAGTATCCGTGAGTGAGAACTATCCGTGACGGATGCTTTCCGATAAGATCGTGCTAGAGATCCTGCTCCGTACGAACCATGCCACTTTAACCTGGCTTTTAAATTTCAAGAATTTGGAGGGCCAGGAAGCCAGTTGGATACAGAGACTACAAGAATGTGATATCGAAATACGCCAAATAGTACAAGATGTACTACAAGAATGTGATATCGAAAAACTGGATCTCGTGGATGCCAGTTTTCGATTTTCTGTAACTTGCAATAATTTTTTGTGCAATAACAATAATAAATTTTTAGGGGCAAAAATGCTTTTTTCAGAAAAAAATTCCTTTGTTTTTAAGATCCTTTGCCTTTTAAAATCCATGTCTTTGTTGCCAGAAAGGCATGTGAAAAAAACTTGCTCTAAATTTATATTAAACCTTTTTCGTTTTCATCAATGACAGAAAATATGCCAAATTCCTTAGTTTCGGAAATATAAATCTCTGAAACAGTGAAAGTTAATTCTTTTTTTCTTTTGACAAAATATTTGTATACCTCCCATTGCAAACTCGATCAATTTTCATCTTAGTACAGTAAAATTTTATATCTAAGGGCACTGAGGTTTAAGAAAACAACTGAGTAAAAAAAAATAATGGTTTGAATTGGAAATTTTGAAGCTAAAATAAAAAAAATGAATATGTACATATTCCCCCGCCAAAAAAAAGTTTAAATTTATATAAAAATATAGAAACTATTAAACCGTAAACTTAGGCTTAAACAGTTTATTTCTGTGACAATTAGAACTCAAAATGTTGTAGAAGTTTTTCTTCGCATGCACAGTGCAATGTCACTGTCTAAACAAGTTTTATTTTTACAGATTTTTACATAGTTTTCGGTTGTCTGTAGAAAGTGTCTTGAGCAGCGTTGACAAGTTTTTTTTATGATATATATTTCTCATAAAGAAATTGAGAATTGCAATTTCATAGAGTACATTTTATTGATTTAAAAACTTTTTCATTATCCTGGCTTTATTTGAGATATTGTATCAGGTTATAGTCGAGAAATAATGTTGAAATACCATTTTATGAAAAATTAAATAATATATCTATATCTATCTATCTGTCTATTTATATATATATATATATATATAATGAATGTATTTCTTTTATGAGAATAAACAGCACGATACATAAGCCTTTTCTTTAGGAAAGGTTTCTTTCCGAAATACTTTGTTTTCATTATTTCAATTAATGTTGGACCCCCATTTAAGCTTTTCTTAGTGCTTTTTCTTTGTTGCTGTCAAAAAATGTTGGCACATTTTAGCCTTTCCAATGAAGTCGAAAAGTATTTATGAATTCGGTTCATTTTTTTTTTTTTTTTATTGGTGCTAGATCTCTTTTCGAATTCACGTGTGTTTAGTTTATTCTTAGCTCCAGAAGGAGAAATAGGTTTTGCACACTCGGAAACTAGAATTACTTTTCCAGCTTTCTTGCATCGTCTGCTTGGACATTAATTGTTTTTAAAAATTTTGTTGGCAATTTACTGTAGCATTATTTTCTACCGTAAATGATGTGTGTAGCATTTAAAGTTCTTTAATAGGAGCTCAGAAAAGAAGTTTAATAGATTATTGGCTGTCGGTTATAACTCTATCGAAGCATAATGAAATATCCCCAAGTCTTGAAAATAACCAATTGGAATTTAATAATTAATACCTCGAGTTTTAATTAACCAACTTAGAAGCAACAAAATGGAAAATTTGACAGTTTCATGTCTAGAACATTTACTTTAGACTAAATTAAAGCTTAGGGATACAGATCATCCTGAAAATTCCAGCAATATGTTTACAGAAATGGTGAATAATATGCATTAGATTAATTTTACGTTACATCTTTAGATTTTTAGCAATCACTAATCAAACTCTCACTTGCTTTTATTTTTCACAGTATGTTTTCTCAGGGAAAATACAAAAGCTACCATGAACAAATTATCTCCAATTTTCAGTTTAGCTGAGAAATTCGAGTATTTGCTCTCTGCGTTCGCAGGTGCTTCAATTAGTGGAGAACTGTAGCTGCTTGGCGATTTGAACTCCTGTAATTACGTGCTGTCTCTGAGAAAATAAGTAAGAAGGAAATACATGTGAGTTTTTCCTTTGTTTTCATCATGACAAGAGGACTCCGAAGGAGCTAAAACGAGATAGGATTTCACAGGGTAAGAGTACTTCAGATACCGGATGTATTATTTGGAAGCGTTTAAATCTAATCACTCAAACTGAACGTATTTTGGTTTCAATGAAAATTGATCTGTTAAGGAACTTTGAAAGCCTGACACTTAAAAAGATTCACAACATTAGAAATCCATCCGACAGATTTTCAGATTCTATTTGTTAACATAAATATTTTAAAAACTATATATTTTAAGATAAAAACTTCATTTTTAATACAGTAAAACTCATCGAAATTCACTTGGTGGAGGGGTTGAATAGGGCAATAGCAGAATTTTTATGTTTCGCAATCATTGATACTTGATATTTTGTCTGATAAATGGCAGGGCTTATTTATCATATGTGGTTTGAGAATTGTATCCTCTGTAGAAGGAGAGAAGAAGTTCAAACTGTGTTTTTCGGAAACCAAAATAAGTTTTTAGAGTTTAAATTAAGTAATAATTAAGAAATTAAATATTTGTTTATAGTTTAATACACTCTTACACAGTGAAAAGAAATAATATATGAAAGTATTTATAATATATAGTAAGAATATTGGCAATTGGGCACTAAGCTTACTTTTTGTTTTAGGTAACCAAGTGGTTTGTGGGATGCATGGAACATTAGCTTAGAACTCTGTAATATACAGTCTGAAAGTAACATATGTAAAAATTTGTAATCAACACCGTTTTCTAGTACCGTTGGTATCACATTCGGCCCTCCCTACATGGTCTTCTTCTAGACACTGGCTGCTCTGAGCTCGTTTCGAAGTATTTTGTGCCATCCATCGCCAATTTCACGCATGCGCAAATTGATGAGGGGTGACACGAGAGACTTCGGTATGATCAGAGAGCAGCTAGCGCCAAGAAAAAGAATATGGCACAATCATATTGAAGTTACTAAAGCCAAGGGCACTGGGAACTGCAAGAATAAAAGGATTTTTGTCTTCCAATGCTAATCTAAGTCAACACACCGGTCAATGTTATTTTGAATCGTTACACCAGTTAAATCAATTTAAATCAATACGTCAGTTACGTCAATACATCAGTAGTGTCAGTTAGAGTCAATTACACCGCTTTTGTAATTCACACCTGAATTACAATTCAGTGTGATTCAGGTGGGAATGAGTAGCGTTATTAGTAATTTGAGAAATGAGCGATTTTCTAAGATTCAGAGATTTACCATTCTATCCGCAATAACAAAACGGATGGAGATCGGACAGCTGCTATGGGATCGGATCGGGTTGCTATGTTGATTTATGCTCCACATGAGTTTAGCTATTACTCTTCTGATTTTGTCGGTATTATACGGAAACACTTGTATAGGGATATGTAGCAGGATCAATTTTTGTGCCCCTATGTATAGCAGTTTTAAACTTTACATCCCTATATATAGCTATAAACTACATTTTTTTAAAACCTATTTCTACATGTGTGCTTGGATAGTTAGGGTTTTCTTCCGCCTCCTCTCCTGGCCTTAGGAATACTGTTCGTGCACTATTGGTACAAAAACTTCATAAAATTCGTCAAATTAATTATTTCAAGCGATGCATTGCAAACTTTTGTTCACATATTTCTCAGGAGAGTTTTTTTTTTTCATACAGAAGGCGAGTGTAATATTGCTATTATACCTAAATTCATAAGTATAAACTTTCAAATAATAGGTACAGGTGATGCACAGATGATGCTAAATTCATTTATAATTTTATTTTATATTCTCCTATTTATGGGAAAGAAAGAAAAGTAGAGGTATTTGTTTTATCCTTTTATTCGGCTTTTTTATATGGTACTCACTTTGTCTTTTAGCTGACCGCAAACAATTTTATTTAAACGCTTTTTTCAACTATATTTCTGTCCCTTCTGAGAAAAGAAATGTAATTCACCGAAACTCCACACAGCCTTTTTTCATCATTCTATAGTTTCTTCTTATTTTCCCCAACTATTTTATGGTCGTGACTTATAAATATCGTGTTTGAACTTTTTTCTATATTTGTATTCTTTTCTCTCCCTTTATAAAAGGAGTTCACAACTCAGAAAAAAAAGAAAGAAAGAAAGCAAAAAGTATTTCAGTATAACAGTTAAAAAATATTATGTTATTTTATCTGTACTATTTGTGGAGATCAGCAGGAAAACTGAATGATCATGGATTTCTTTAATGCCGAATAAAATGCTATAAATTCACTCATGTACAACAATGAAAAGTGTATTAATTGTGAAAGAGGTCAAAATTAAAGGTAAGTAACATTAGAACTTTGAAAACTGTGGACTATGGAAATTGGTCCAAGTTTTTTTTTTGAAAGTGAGGGAATACGAATTTTATAAAACTTGGCGGTAATATTCAAAACACGAGCTTTAGTAGCGTAGACTCTGGCCACTGCCAAGAAAGGTCAAATTCTAGAGTAAAATTTTGCTAACATGACATACTTTTAAAGTAGAGAATCATAAAAATACTGTAAACAAATAATATCAAAACACTGTGGACGTGTCACAAAATTTGACAACGGGCAACGGCAAAATGGCATTAAAATCTATTTACAGCATATTAACACCGAGGGGGGGGGGGGCACAGTAGGCACGTGCCTCCAAAATTTGTTAAGACCCCTTTATCTTAATTTAAAGCCTTGTTATGTGCCACCATAAAATTTTCATTCCGTGAAATTTTCATGAGCTGCGTTCCCACAATTTTTTTTTTTCCAAAAGGGACAGGGGACATTTATAAAAAAGGGCACTTTTTGTTGAAGAAAAGCACAATTTTCACGACATCCCACCGGGTTCTTTCTCTGCATGTTTGTGTGCATGCGGTTTTAAAGGTGGAGTAGCTTACTCCACGTTAAAAAAACTATAATAAAGCTATGTTTTTACCTAAAAGAAGAACAATGAATTTTTAAAACGTTTCGTTTTGATAAGTAAATGCTTGAAAAAAGAAGTCGAGCATTATGTATTCTTTTTATAAAGGGCAGGATTTTTCTGTATTTAAAATAAAATAAAATAAAATAAAAGAACAGGGCGCATTGCCCTTAGAGAAAAGTCAAATTGAACACTGAGCATAAAATTAGCTGCACACAGAAGACTTCGAGACTGGAAGCTACCGTGGCATCCCCAAACACCATCTGTAATTTCTCCTTCCCTCTCACCATTTCTTTTCTATGTTGTATGAAAATGAGGGTTATTTTGAAAATACAATGTTACATTATTCAGAAGTTCCCTTGCAATGATTTACTCAACCTCTGTGTATATTATTGCAAAACTGTGGCCTCGAGCAAATAGTTCCTGATGCGTTGGACTGTACGTGCCGAGCTTATACTCCATCACAATCAGTGAGTAAGTGCTTCATGTAGCTAGATACCTATTAATTCGCATAAATTGAATTCAGGACAAGCTCATTCATTCAAGTGCTGGATATTATGGACCTATGCATCTCTCTCGTTTACCAGTTCATTTTTTCTGGATTCTATTGTTCCGTCCGTATTTGCATGGCATACCTGGATTTGGAACGTCATTAGCAGCTATTTCATGTCTGGTTCATTAGGAATGTTTGAATATTAGATTTTTTCCACAAACATACATGGATTCACATTGTTGTGCGTACCATATCACGTAAAACATTTCATATTTCCAACGAAACAACGTAAGCTGCATTACTAATCGTTGGCGTGTCCTAATCGGTAATAGATCTCTATTGTAAATTTAAAGCCAGATGATTCCGTTTAGGTACTTGAATTTTATTGCAGTGCACTTCAGGGGCGTTGTCAGGAAAATTTTTTAGGGCGGGGATATGAGATAGACTGTGCATAAATAAACGGAATTTCTGCATGACAAAGCTTATGCTATCGCATTCGAAAATTTCGGGAGCAAGGGGTTGATATATCCTAAAATCCACCACACCGGCTAGATCTTTGGTTTTCTTTCGACGTGGTTTGCGTGTTAATTCAAGTTTAAGACAGTAACTTTCAGAGCGAGGTGTTTTAATATAATCCATTTAGAATTTTATAAATGAATGAATATTTTCCAGAACGTAAACGAAGAAGCTTTATTTTTGAATTTAAAAATGCATTTTTGAAAATACAAACATTCTGCTATTCCTTAAAAATTCAGAATAAATTTATTTTACATTGAAAACATTTCTTAATGGAGGCGTTAATTTATGAAAATGACATTTAAATGCAGATATACGTAAAGGGAAGAAACTGTTCCCCACATTGACGTCTTTTAAGACCACCAACGAACATCAATGAGGAACATTAATTTATTTCTGATTTTTTACAGCCCCAAATACTTCAAAGAAAGAAAACCTTTTGAATTCTCAAGAGAAATTCAAAATTGGCTACATTTTTCAAGCTCAAGTAGTGGTCTAAAAATACAATAGATCAAGTAAATGTTTTATATTTAGATATCCACAAAAACCTTTAGAGGAAAATATTCAAAGTACCTTTAAATTGATTTCAACTTTTTTCTACGCCTTATTTTATAGGAAATGTTTTCGAATTTTCTTGAAATTTTATATTGATTTATCGACAAAAATGCAAAATATGCGTCAATACAAACACATCTCTCTGTAAATGTTCACTGTATCTCCATATTTCATTTCTCTGAAGTTGTTTTAATGTTGTTCTCAACATGTTTCTGTCAAGTAATTTTTATCGAGTATTCCAATTTTTCTATAAAAAAAATAAATAAAAAAAAAGACAACTTCGAAATATACCCTGTAACTATTGTACTTTTAAAATTATGGATTTATTAATTCCGTAATAATGAATACATACTGGAAACAGTAGGAAATCTATATTTAGCTCTTAAAATTTTTATGATAAGGTTAACTATACTCAATGAAAACTCCCTTTCTGTTTTAATTCATCTTACATTGTTTGTATAAATTACAAATTAATTTCAACATTGCGGCAGACTATTCTTCATACTTCAAAACATCAGTTATTTCGGAAAATTTTGATTAATTTAATAACTTTTAGTAGGGTATTTTTATTTGTTTATATTTTTGAATATGTTATCAATACAAACATTTTGTGGGAAAATAAAAACGCTAAAAACTGTTGAACTTATGCATTCCATACTACCAAAAAAAAGTACCCTGATTTATTAATGCTTCAATCAATAGCTTAAGTTCAATAAATAAGGATTATGATTCTGTAAATGAGGTATTCGTACTACGACGACAGTTCATCGTAAAATAATTTCAATTTGAATAATTGCCAGAAAGGCAGAAACGTATGCCACAATGCTTTGTTATGATGTTCCTGGGAAGCAGTCCCATATGTGAAAATATGATGTCTACAAAGTAATGTTTAAAAGTATTGCTGTAATTTTGTAATATTTTAAGGAAAATGAAAGTGAATTCAATATCAAAAAACTCTTTTACATAAAAATTTCCCCCTTCTTCCTTTGAACAAAGAATTTTGCATAAATGCATGTAACAGTTTGGAGCATGTATGCGTGTCACAGTTCATCTACCCAAGTACCCAATCAAAAGTATCCCACTTCCGAACATACCACGGGTAATCGCGTATAAGTGACAGGTTAGCGCGGTCAATTTTCTCTCCCGCTTTTGACAAAGGGTTGAGACTTGATTTAAAGGATTAAACCCATCTTTTTCCGTCGGAGGCTTGGCGAAACGAAAAACTAGAAGTTTTTCCTAAGTTTTCCTTAGACTCTAAAAAAAGAAATTTTTTAAAAATCAGTTGATTACTAAGAAATCGTTAGGAAACAAGGATTCCATCATTTTGTTTTTTAGTATGATGCCATAACTTTTCTTAGTATAACTACTAAATAAAGCCATCTATGTCAATTGATTTACATGGCTTTATTTAGTAGTAATACTAAGAAAAGATATGGCATCTTTGTTTCCAAGATATTTCTTAGTAATCCACTGAAATTTTTTTAGAGTGTACATAACGGATCAAATTACACGTTATGTAATTTAGATAAAATTGAGGAAGATAAATGGTTGGAAAGAATGATCTTTCTTATTTGTCATCTAAAAAATTCAAATTATGATATTTACAGAATTTCGTAAAATATAAAAGATTTTATGAAGAACTATACCTCATATTTTGTATATCTGAAATTTTCAACTTCGGCTAATAATTAAATTTATGAAAAAATTAATTCTCTTTTTGACTGACATGTGTCAAGGTGTAATATATGCAAAAAGAATAATAAAAGAATCTGTAAATGCGAATAAAATATTTAGTCCCAAGCTTGCCTGGTTTAACATTAGCATACATCTTCTACGGGCTCACTGATGTATCGAACATAACAGCGATATGAAAATGATGATAAATGAAAGACTCGGAAAATGACTCTAACAAAAAACATGTTCTTTAAATCTCTTAAAAATGTCAGTTTTATGTATCACATTCACAGATATGATTGTATCTACTAAAACTAATGTAACATACTTATTTTTATATCCATATTTAATTAGATGCACTTTTGCAGCATTAATTTTATTATATTTCTTGATAAGTATTTTTAATTAAAGCGCGTTTGACAACGGTCGTTGTGAGATACAACCTTAATGTTATAATACTAGGATAGCTGAGTCATATTGAAACGTAGCTATAGGGTGTTATAGATTATCGGATGGCTTGTTACCCAACCCCCTCATGTACGAATTTGTGATACATCGGTCCAAGTCAATGCCAGCTTTATTTAGTGTAATCTTATAAGTAAGTTTAAATGCATAGCGAGATACTTTCACCCTTTTATCGATGAATTTTAATGAAGTAACAGTCTCCTTGCCTATTTTTACTGCTTTATATTGATGAAATAACCTTGCCCCTTCTTTTAATACAGCATAAATTAAGAAACCGCTGATTCAACCTTGATTTGCGAAACAGTTTTGATTTTCATTCCACTATTTTGTACATTTTACAATACCTGATCTATTAATTTGTTTGATCAGGTCGTTATCTTTTAAACTATTGTCATTAGAATTATACTTCTAGTCACAAATTCTTTTTAAAGACGCGTAGCTACTTTTTGTATATCTATTTTAAAAAGAACAGTAAATTCAAAAATTGGAAAAGTTTAGTTTTTATGGTGAACCTGCTTACAAAACATTCAAATAAGGGAAATGAAGTGCTACTTTTTTACACGAACGTCATTCACGAACAGAATTATTTTAAACATAATTAGATACTGAAGTTGAAAAACTGAATGTCTTTGGCAAATTCAGTTTTTAAACTTCAGTATCCCATGCATGATTTCAGCGGTTAAGAATTTGATTTAAAATCTCTAATGCAAGGATTGTACACAGATTGAACAAAATGTTGTACATTTTAACTTTTGCTTTTTTGGGAACATCGATTTTGATGAAAAAAGTACATGTAACTCTGCCATGACAGTTATGATGCTAGAACGAGCATAAGCAAAACAATATACAAGAATGTTATTCTTTTGAACTCCCACAAATTCACTTTGCACAGTTTGGCGCACAAGATAATGAAACAAACCTGTAGTTTAAAGCCTGTAAGAAGGTGAGTTCATTGCAGTTCATGGACGAAACATATTTAGCGGCCTTTTAAAATTCGCTTCTTACTAATGTGGGAATCTTCCTCCAACAACACTTTAAGGAGGGAACACTTTAATACATTTCTTGAAGTAACAAGTGTATGAAGACGACGTAACGTTTTCGACCCTACATTTCTACGTAATTCCAAATCGTTCCTTGGTTCCCCTACCTCCTTTTTTCAATGCGCCTGATACTATTGTGGCACCCTGTATAATGTGATATCTTTTTACGTTTTTTAAAGAACCACATAACAAAAACAATTTTAAAGTAGATAAGCCCGAAAATACTTCATAAGACAGGGATTTCTTTTTCCCTTTTCATCCGAAGCTTTATTTAAACATCGATTTAAATGCACTTCAAAATGGAAAATAATGCATTGTTTAAATTCTTTCAACTGCATTTTAAAAATATTCACGAGTAAAATCGTGCAGTTTGAGAAATACAGCCTATATAAATAACAATTATTTTGTATTTTTCCAATCGTTAGCTTCTGAAATATTCACTCGGTCCGTTGAATTATAGTTTGCTGACGGTTAAATAAACAAAACTCTGTTGCAATGAGAAGAAGGTCTGTTCTTGTCTATTTCTAATGCATTGAATAAATAAGCGATGCTGCTGATACGAATAACATTTAACAGTGTTTTACGGGAGCTGCATTTAATACCCCACCAATTTGAAACTAATATTAAGAAGATATTTTTCAAATATATTTGATACTATAAAAATAACGCACTGGCTTAGAAGTTATCCAAGTTAATAAATCCTAAAGGACTATCAAGGACTAAAGTCATAATTTGAAACCAAGATAGAATCCCTTTGATTTTCATTACGGTCCAAAACGGATTTATCAATGAAAATTCTGTTATCGCTCTCCCACAAAGGTAATTAAGAACCTTAATGTTCAAAATCTTTCATTATCTAATAACCTCTTTCACATAATTACATTTTGAAGCGTTTCCTTTCATCTTATATATTTGATGTATATTGAAATATATTTCAGGAGAATGTTGCAGATCTTAATAAATAGTTATCTGCTTTCACGAAATAATTTAATAGTATTAATAAAATACGGTAAATGATATTTTTAAAATTATAATTGTATTTGTATGGTTTTGTTTATTTTCGTTTGCGTGCGTGTAGGTGGATGCGTGTGCGTGCTCGTGTGATTGCGTCCATGCGTGTGATCGTGTGTGTGTATATATAACAGAATTAAAAGCAACTCCAGAGGAAGTTATAAAATAAGGATAAATTTATCTTCAACCAAAATGCATAAAATAGCAGGTATTTCAGTGTTTCATCAGACAATAGTCTTTTAAAACTGTTAAGCATTGTAAAGCATTATACTCCGTGGTTATAATTAAAGTGACAATATCGAGAGAATTTTGATGAAACTTAGTATATATGAATTATATGGGCCATGGGAAAAAGACATCTGGCAATAAAAAAATCGTTCAAATTTGACCACCAGATGGTGTCTTCAAATAATGCTTATGCAGATTAGTTAAAATTATAAAGAGACTTGCAGATAGATCCAGAAAACCATTCTTCGTGCTTTCTCATCTTTAATCATGCTCTTACAGAAGAAAGACCAAGTTTTACTGGCAAAACTGTGATATCAGAACAAGCAATATAGCACCAATAGCTTAGCTGCACTGCGTGCATATTGTCGTCTAAAGGGATTGCTAAAAGGGCCCATGTCGAAGAGTGGTTTGAAGAAGATGATTTTGAGATTAGAGACTTGAGTCTGCTGCCAGGAAGAGGGCGGAAACCTGATCCTAATGGAACTGTCGAAGAAGTCACTGCTGCTGTGGTTGAAAGATCTTCCAGTTCCAGCTATTCTTCAGAAAGTGCTCGATTCGATCGGCCTCACGTGAGTTGACGATTTCGTGCTCGGAAGTTCGATAAATTCTGCGATCCATTTTAAAATGGTATCCGTATAAGATTTAAGTGGTGCAAATGCTAAAACCTCAAGACTACCAAACACATTTTGAATATGCCTACCGATTTTTTGCGAGAATATAAGTCAGTGGCACACGCAGGATTTTCTCTCGGAGGGGGTCTAGTGCGTAGAGCTGTGACACCGACCACTTAAAAAAATGCGGAACTTTTTTTTTTCTTGTGACCAACTTCTATAAAGTCTTCCCGAACTTCATCCCGTCATTTTACTTGTAGTATGTTTTTGAATTATCTTTTTATTTACTTGTTTTAACTGCTAAAAATAATAATTTGAGAAAATCTCATAACGTAATAAAATGTCAAAAACTACATTATGATAAAACGAAACAAAGTTGATAACTCTTTTGGGTGGGGTCCAGATTCTCTGGATCCCTCCCTTGTGTGTGCCACTGATGGAAGTTGATGAAGCGTGGCCATGGTGAGATGAGGTGCACTTTTCTTTAAATAGAGCTGTAAATAATAAAAATTGCTGCATATGGGGTGCTTCATCTCCTAAAGTCCTGCACCAACAACCACTCCATTCTGATGGCGTGACTGCATGGTATGAATTTACTGGTGATTTTATCCCCGGACAGTTTTTTAAAAAACTCTCACTCCTCAAGTTCCTAAAACGTGCTCTGTCACGAGTGAATTCCTTCGAAAGCAGGCCATTCTTGCTTTACGGGAACGGCAATGCTTGTAGACTTCTGTCTTTATGCAAGATGGAGCAACTCCCCACACTAACAAGTTAAGTCAAAGAACTGTTTCGCGCTAACTTAGATGAGGATCGTGTAATATCTAGAGTTTTTCCAGATTTCTGACCTTCTCGTTCACAAGACTTAAATCCTTGTGATTAATTAGGAGTTAGGACTTAACCTGAAATGAAAGCCAGCATTACATGTCATGTTGCTGAAATCCCTTGGGAATTTCTTCGCGCTACGATTGAACATGCTATTATACGATTTCAACACGTAATTGATGTTAATGAAGTACACGCCGAGCCCATTCTGTAATTGAATAAATTTTAATGTTTCTGGCAGATTTTTTGTGCTTTGGACTCCACAATCCTATCTGGTGTTGAAAATTTGAAAGATTTTTTTTATTGAAAAAGTACTTTCCCCGCGGTCCGTATAACTTATATACCCAGTTTCATCAAAATCCGATATGCAGAACGGGTTCAGGAGTGGTCTGAATAGTGTTACTTTAATTATAACCACTCTGTACTTTTAATTAAAAAAAAGTAGTGACATTAAGCTGTTTTCTATGCCATATATTTTATAAGAGGTCATATATTAAAAATGGGGAAAATAACTTTTTGTGGTGATCCTTTATATATATATATAATATGAAAAAAAGTACTCCAATTCGAAAAATGAAGTCCTGTCCTTGAAAGTCATTTACAATAAAATGAAAACGCGTAAATGCAGCATTCATTAAGAAAATATCAGGTTGTAACGAAAGTTTTCCGCCATATCTGCCTGAAAAACTAACTTCTAACTCCTTAGATACCTGTTTTTGAACTTTCGGTACCAAACCTGTGCCGTGTCACATGATACAACAATAGTACTTAAAGCTGTACTCATAATTCGTTGATATTCTGTAGCTGACTTTTTGAAACAGAACTGGAAGTAAATGATGGTTCTAATCCTCTAGAGTGATAGTTCCATTTGAGACACCTTGTTCTTAATGATAACTATATTTTTTACAGATTTCACAACACAGTGTCATAAAGCAAGTCTCTTTCTTTCAAATGCCAAAAATCATTTGACAAAATATGAGCAAATACGCTAACGCGAACTGTGTGCTTCCGATGTTTGCGGTGGCGGGAAACTTTCGTTACAACCTAATAATATAAATATCTATAGCGTATTTCCACTGCTATTTGTCTTCCTACACTTCCCTATAGCGAGTGTCGAATTGAGTTCCGAGTACACGTGACATCGTTTTCCTTTCATCAACACTTTCGGTGTTTTCTATGGTCTTATTTCAGACGACGAGAAAGGAATAGCGTAATCCCTGTTCCAGCAGCTCAGGGATCTTCCGGAGTTCCGCAGTGAAGCTCTTCGACGCTGAATTGCCAAAATGTTTTCTTCGCTCGTAGATATGCAAATCCACTTTTAACCGGAATGCGTAAAAGGTTTCCAGTGACTGCAACACGTGCAGACGAAAAACAAACATTTTTTACTCTCTCTGCTGCTGTTTTTTCCTATAGCAATTATAATTTTAACATGCATATATTATATAATTGTATTTATGATAAAGTTATGAAACTTTTATAAAAAGTAATTTAGTACATTCTGTAAATTTCCCCTTAATAAATGTGCGTAAGTAATTTATTTATGAATCATAAAATTAATAGAATCCTTTCCTGAAATTTAGAATAATTCAACACTTTTATATATATTAATCTGTGAGTTGTTCTATAAAGACTATCAAATATTTGAGATAACAATGAACAATCAGTTCTTATAATTGCTTCCTATAGTATCAGTTAAGTTAGTTCTAAGAAATGACAATGTATATACGCAGAAATCAGAAGAAATGAAACCGAATCAGCGAAGAAGTTTCATCGGCGGTTTCTAAACGGACGAGATACAAGGTGTGCATAAAAGAATATTCGCACTTTGAAGGGTTACGATTAAAAAGCTATAGATGTTAAAACATTTTTCGTTAATTAACCAACAATAACATTAAATTATACACGTTTGAGTGACCACCATCCAGAGAAAAAGAACGCTTGCATGTTTTCCCTCACCCCATCCCTACTGAATTTCCGACATATATCTCTTATAAGAAAATACCTCAAACTTGAAAGGTTATATTTCCTCGACGAAAGAATTAAACACAATATTTTGAGGTATACTTGTGTTTAAAAGTTTCGAAGGAAAGGGAGTTGAATCCCACGCTCCTTTATTTTTTTTTATAGGTAATGAAAGAGCGTTAAACATGTATATTTATCTACTTCAGAATATTTATTTTTGATTTAATTTTCTCAAAAATGTCGTAATTTCTTTACCTTTGTAATTGTACCTCTTAAAATATATGGTATTCTTTTATTTAACCCTGCACATTTGACATTAAAATTAAAGATAGGGCAATTGTCCCCCTTTAAGCATAAGGACGCTAAAAATCTTTTTAATTCTCGGATACCAAGCAGTTATCTTCGTGTTGCGACATTTTTCTTAAATGTTTTGGTTTTTCAAGAAACCCACAAATATTCCCGGTTCCTACAGTTCAATTTAATTTTCTTTATTAAGCTTCGATTCATTGAAAAGAAACTAAATTGCATCTCTTCATAGAATAACTACCTTTTCGGTCTGAAACATTTTTCTTTCCTTGGAAAAAGATATTTATCTTTCATTGAGTTATAATAAAGCGTTGATGTCACTTTTTTTCAAAGTAGTTTTCTAAACCGCTGGTCATTGTAAATGGTTATATGTAGAAAAAGTTATAAATAGTTTTGTTGTAATCTGTTATTGCGTTTACACTACAACATTGTACACTGAGCAAAAATGCAAACATATCATTATGTACGATTCTTTAGTCTTATGGTATGTTCAAAGCTAACTATCAGACACGAAGTTTCAGCAGGATTAGGCTTTATTACACGGGCATAATTTCCAGCAATTTAGTTGCCGCAACCAGTTGCGGCATCACGTTCCGTCAAATCGATGAGCCCGGAAGATATGCAGGGTTTCTATAGTAAACAAACTCGGCTCTGTGATTACAATTTCCGTGGGTGCTTACAAACGCCAGAGATTCGCCGAACTACTTATGACATGACGTAGAGATAGGCTGGCATTCCAGGAACAAGCAACGTTTTCGCCTGTGAACGAAAAATTCAGAGTTGATCCTTTTCTTGATAACTAAGGGAAATTTCCTGGAAAAGCCAAATTGCTGGAAACTATGCCCGAGTAATAAGACCTTAAAACGGGCTTTAAGGGTTTGCGTATGCTAGATTGTAGCTTTTAATACAATATAAAAAAAATATTAGATGATCTTTTTTTCTTCGAAAAGGGTGGAGGAATCTTTACTTCCACATGCTGGAGGGAATAAGTGTTAATAAATTACGTAATCAAACGTTGTATCAAGCGCTATGTGCAAAGTCAATACCAGATCAAATTTTTTGCAACGCTGCGTTTGATTTCAATGTGTAAGAACTCAAATCAGTTTGGTAGGGCTTTGAAGTATTATTTGGAAGAATCTGTAAAGTGGTGACTCTTCGGTCGTTTAGAAACAGGGCAGCCAATCACGGAAGCCGCCAGATGTTTGAATATTTCAAGACAGATAATTTGAAAACGATGAAACTGTTGAATGGAAGTTTGGACAAGGTTTTAAACGAATGAAAACTGCTTCTAAAAGTAGATACCTGGCAATAACATCTCGTCATAAAAGGAAGTCTACTGTCGCCATTTAAGTTTAGAGCTTGCAGCCGCCACTGGAACTGTTGTATTTCGGCGAATGGCATACAGAAGGTTTAATAAAAAATGCCTTTATGTCAGAAAATCATGGATATGTGTTTCACTATCTTCACAAAAAAGGATCTCTTTAATTGATGCAAAGAACATCAGAACTGGAGTAAACACCAATGGTTCCATGATTTCTTTCCTGACGAGTTGAGGTTTAGTTTAAAAGCTGATTCTAAACGTGTTTACAAGAGTCAATTGCATGGAGGAAGTCAGAATCACGAAATTATCACTCAAACTCTATGTAACGTGACCGTTTCGCTAGTGAATTTGTGATAGTATGGGAAGGAATAATGATTGTCTAAGGGCGAGATTCAAGTGAAACACAATTCGAACGTTTTCCGCGTCGAACAGGGCAAACTTCGAAATATATCAATGTTTCTTATTCAACTGAAACAAAACAATCGTGTTTTGATCACGCGACAGCGCGATAGGTTTGTTCATTGGAAGCATTCTGGGGACTGAACTGGGAACTGGGGACTGAGAAACGTTCGATTCGAACTCGATCGCGCGCGTTTCACTTGAATATCGCCCTTACTCGCCTACATGTTTACAACAGCGGATCTGTGACCGTCCAGAGGTATAGGGATGAGATCTTAGAGCCTTATGTCAAACTTTTCCGAGGTGCATGGATATGAATTATTACTTATGGACGATAATGCTCATCCACATCGAGCAAACTTCGTTGACCTTGAAAGTGAAGACATTAAGCGAATATCGAGGAACACAAAGTCTCCTGATCTAAACCTGATAGGGAACTTAAAAGACTATATTGGAAGAGCAATTGCACGTAGGCATCGTCCTCCTACAGATGTAAATGCTCTGAAGACGGAATTACTGGAAAAATGGAGCTCAATTCCCCAAACTGTGGTTAAACACAATTGCCGTCATGAAAACACGTTCAAGTCAGCGGAGATAGCATTCCATATTAAGTTCACAAGGCTTACTTTTTTTCTGAGTTATTCCATTTTTCTGAACTTTCTTTATAACATTTTATTACAACTTTTATTGTGTTTTATGCTACAATTTTATATCGTACACAGTGCTTTTAAATGTTTTTATCATTCCAGAAAAAATAACATTTTACATTTTACATTTCACACACAGTTCACATTTTCGAAGAAATCTGTGAATTTACAAATGTAAAGGTAATTTTGGGAAAAAGTATATTTTTAGAGTGTTGTAATGATGCCATTCTTTCCTAATTGACATCATCTGTCGTTCGTCATTACAATTCCCATTCTGTGATGCTCAACGACCGAAATCTTTACCTACTTTGTGAGTTTGCACTCAATTGAGAAAATGTCGTTACTGTTTTGATACTTATAGCGAAAATTGTGATTGCAAAATATTTTTGTGGAAACCAAATTAAAGCACATTCAGACTGAACAATAAGATAAGATCACCATTGAGTGTGGCGATCAGGTCTGTCTTTAGAAAGCCATAAATGAAAATATTTTGTTCAACTCTCAGATTAAAGGTAGAAACAAAAAATGTTATGCTTATTTTGGATTTCAAACTCATATTAACGTATACAGTAGAGAAATATCATTTTGGTAAATAATAAAGTATAACATTTTTTTTATGAACTTTTTCTCTTATGAGACCATATTAAAAACTTCTTAAAAGACTTCCATAAAAAACTTCTAAAAAACATATTAAAAAGCAGACGTCAAGTCTGCTTTTGCATAAAGCATCTAAGTAACAATTAACTTCATTTGTGCAACTTTTATCTTAAATTAAATACAAACATGCTAAATATTCTACCTAAGAATAAGTAACTATTTTAGTTACGTAATAAAGACTGGATAACTTTTAATTAAAAAAATCAAATAAAACGTTTTTAACTTTAAGTTTTGTTTATTTATTTAGTTGTATCTTTAAGTCATAATTGTATTTATACACGACACAATTTCACGATTCCAGGTAATTTTATTCATCATATGAATACTTATGCGTGAGTAAAAGGTTTAAGCTTATATTTTAATAGTTATGTAAATATCATGCATGTAAACTTAAGAAGAAACAATGTTTCATTTTAAGCTTACATGCATGAAAAGGATAAAAAGATAAAAATGGTACTTAATTTTTTTCAAATTGTCGCTAAAAACTTAAGAATGTTATTATAAATAAGAATTAATGTTGTATTAAACCTCTATTAATTATTTTATTTATTTTCTTGTGATTATGAAAAAAAGATAAAAATGGGGTTTAATTTTTTTTCAAAATAAATTTTAATATTAAAATGTTAAAAGTACATTGAATAGTTTGTTTTATTATTTAAAACAATACGAGAACATAAAAGACTATATTGGAAGAGCAATAGGAATAATTAGGAATAATAAGCCTAAATTACATTGTAATATGATTCATAATTCAGAAATTTGGCAAAAATGCCGCTAAATTTACATTCGAAAAATATCTGCTGTAGCAATTTTTTTAATGTAATAAGCTTTCTATATTTATCAGAAACACGCTTTAACAATTTGAAATTATTAGATTTATTCAACTGATATAGATTATAAAATTTCCTTTTTCATAGACAGTATACCTTTGTATTCCTTTATTGTCATTTTAGGGCATTTAATCTTGCAAACGGAAATGTGACATTCGAATTTTGCGTTGCATTCAAATGAATAATACTTGTTCAATATTGATCATTTAAGAATAAAAATGCTTTATTACTAACGACATAAAATTATGAAAAGGGAACTTTGAAGTATTTTAAAGGCAGTTTTTATCGTGAATAAATAAATTTATGAAATATTTTTAGCAATCAAAATAAGCAGTACCGAGCTTAAAATAGGAGAGGAGGGGACAACTTGGTAACAACTCAGGATTACCAAAACTTAAGGTCACTCGATTCTGTTCAGTTCAAGGTACATAGCCCTGTTGGCATAGTCGACTACTGGATAGGAGAACTCGAGTTCGAACCCCGTCTGATCAAAGACCGCTGTGTATATGCGATGAATGTGTACGTTATATTAGTGGGATTCTACGCCTGCAGAGCAATTGCTAAGACTTTTTTTTAGGGGGGGGTGTCGATAAACTGCCAAGTCAAATATCGGTTTTTACCGACTTATTTATTTTTTATCAAGTATATTACCAACTTTTTACTTTTGTTAATTGGGTTTGCGCAATTTTGCCAAATGTACCAGGAATAGAAAGTAAATTATTGTATTTGTTAATTTTTTTAATACGACGTTTGCCAACTAGGTATCTAATTTTGCCAAGTTTAATAGAATTTTGCGAATGATGGGAGGGGGGGGGGACTCCTCCCTTCTCCCCTTTAGCAAGGGCCCTGACGCTCTGGCAAGCCTTCGATGCTGACATTTTTAGATTTAAAGCAGTACAGTACAGCGAAGCTTACTCTCTTAGCATATAAATACAGATACTTTTTTATTGCTTCATTTTTTCCCGATACTTTCCTTATATGTCCCACATTTTTAAGGAAATCTCAAATTATTCAACTTTAAAAAATATATAAGAATATTTTAGGAATAAATTGAATTCCGCCTCTTCACTGACAAACTACCCAGCCGATCTGAGACATTTCTTTCTCCCAGAAAAAAAACGAGATTTACCTTACATTCAGCTTTAGTAAAACATTGATTATCTTGCATTTTCTAAGACGTCACTTTTTAATCCGTTGGTAACTATAAATGTTTGTACTTGCAAAAAAGTATAGTAAATGGTTTTGCTTTAGCCTGTTACGTCTTTTTAGGCTACATGATTGTATTGCGAAGAGTTTAAACTTGTAAACTGTCTAAAAATATTTTGCCACTAAAACCTTAAGAATGTTATTATAAATAAGAATTAATGTAGTGTTAAACCTCTATTAATTTATTTTTATTTATTTATTATGTTATTATTTTTTTTATTATGTAACTTTTATTATGTTAGTATTTTTTTATTATACACATGTAATGTTAATTAACTTTTTATCAAGATCAATTCATTTGATCAGAAGGGTACAACTATTGATACTATTATTATACTGGTTTTGTTTTCTAATAATATGCATTTATCTTTTATGCCACACGTTTCCTAAAGGGCTGTATTTTTAAAAAGAAAACAGCTTTATAGGCGACGTTGAATAGAAAGGTGCAAATTAATAAAATAAAGTTCTATTTTTGAAAAATCATTTACAAAATCTCACCTTTTTAAACATAAATTTTAACAAGATTAAAATTAAGTTTGTATAGCAAATCATTGCTTTTTTTGGCGTGTAAGAAAGACTAGATTTCTCTAAATGAGAGCTTATACACTAATTGAATTAAACATTTTTCTCATCGGCTCGAGAATTATAATATCAGTAGCGTTGTACATCTAAACGACACATTTCGTGATGTGAGCTGTCTAAACAAACTGAGATTACCCCTAGGTTCGATAAGAGAAGAACGATGTCAGAGTTGCTCAAATTCAGTTAGACAGACGCTCTCTTCACATTAGTGCGATTCAAGTAATGCCTTCATAGTCACAAATGAGTGTAGAAATACACTGGAAATATTTTTCTTTTCTTTTTACTTAATTTATATTTTCGCAATTTAAGAATTGCCCTTTAGTCATTTGCGATAAATATTCAAAACTTTCAAATCGAAAAAGTTAGTGAATATTGCATTTACACATGTGCAGCTCTTTAAATGTTACTTTTCGAAGATACAATTTCTTTTTCTTCTAATATAGATTTTTCGTGTAAAGGGTCGCCCTAAAAAATTACTTTTTTTAAATTTCTTTTAAATTCACAGTCCTTTATTAATCGTTCAAAAAGTAAATGCAGAACATTTAAAAGCCTTTTGTAACAGGAAGAATGGTGAAAATGTTTAGTTTAAAAAGACGCCGTTCTGATCAAACAAAATGAAATACCCAGCATGCCATAAATTAATGTCCGTATTGCTAATATTGATACAGTACCACCTCGTTATATTACGCATCCGGAGAAATCGCGATTTTTCTGTCTTCCATTTTTTCTTCTCTGTACTCTTTTGCTTTGTTACTTTACTTGAGAAAACATACAATTGAAAAATACAACTCCGGTCACGTGAGATGCAATTAATTAATTTTCGCTCACCGATCTTTGTTGAAAAACGAGTTATGAGAGAAAAATCTAAGCAGAGGACTTTGGATAATTTCTTCAGAGGAACATTAAATTTGTATTTATACATAAATTTAAAAAGATAAATTAATTTTCTATGTTTATTGTTAAATGATTAGGGTCACACGGGGAAATTATGGGTCACTCTTTTTCGGGTTAAATAACGGTCACTAACATTATAGCATTAAAAAATGTTTTTACAAAACAGCTGAATTATGCCAAGTCATCTTTATACACTAGATTTTCTTACATCAAGTTCAAAAACAATTTAACTGTGAAGCAAATAAGAGAAAAAAAGACTTTTTACACTACTACAAAAACATTTTCAAAAACAGAATGCCTCTGAAAATCATGATTTTTTAAAAGATTCATATCAGTGAAACACTAAACAAAACAATTTTGTTGGTGCTGTTTTTTAATTGCAAATGGTCTCAGCTTTTCATATCCGCCTATACTTTTTCTTGTGTAAACAATATTACTTAATTTACTGTTATACTTTACTGTAATATTATATTATACTTTAACTGTAACTTTCACACCCTTCCGGCTCACAAATCAATTCCAATTTTGAAGAAATACTAAGTCAGCAATTAAGGCGCACATCTCGAGTACGTATTCTGAAATTAGAAGACAAATTAATACCAATTCGGCATTTATAACAAATCAAACTTTCCTGGACCTTGTAACTGCAAGAGAAACAGAAATAGAAGATAAATTAAACGAATTGAAGAAAAATGAATTTCCAAAGCTTAAAATGTAGACATCAAAAGAAACCTTGCTTGCATCAAAGTAAAATCACCCGAAGGGGCTCTAGACAGTCTTCCAAATGATAAACAAGCTAATTTAGAACTGTTTAGTGACGAAGAACTGTCTAAAGACAATGAAAATAAGATTGAAGACGTTGCAAAAAAAATTCCTTGTAAGAAGATGCTGAGAAGGTGCTACAAGGAATTCATACTGTAACTTGAAAAGCAGAAATATTTTGCTATGTATTATGATAATGATCCACTCTACATTGGGAAAACAACTAAAATTTTGGACAAGGAAAAAGTAGAAATGAAATTTCTGGAAGAAGGTGCCAGAAATTTTCGTTGGTCCAAACGAGACGTTTTGGAATTAATTCAAAACAAGTACATATTATACGGTTCAGTTAGTTTAAATGGAAATAATCCCTCTATTGTTAATAGTAACAGGATAAATGTAGCACACGAATGTTACAAGAAATTCTGCCCGGTATTGTTGGCTTAGAGCAAAAACAATTTGTAACAGGCTCGCAAAATTCAATTTTATTATTTAAATTAGTGTTTTTTTTCTTAAGTACAACACATCCGACAATTAAAAAATCTCTGTGTGCTAAATAATGATAATTTAGATTATTTATTAACGTTTGACATGCATTACTATAAAAAAGGGTGACCGGTATTTACTCCATATTTCTGCATAATTATCCGAATCCGGGGTAATTCTCGGTCATTCAATAGTTTAAATTAAGGTGACCATACGTCCTCGAAATTCGAGGACAGTCCCCAAATATAGATTTTTTTTTCATTTTGTCCCCAAAAATACTTTTTCCCCAAATGTCCCCAAATTTAAAGATTTGTACTTTTTTCCCCTCAAAGTTTCCGTTTAGTTTATTTCTTTCAGAAAAAGCTGAAGAAATAAGAAAAATAAACCAACTAAAGGGGCCATCTACTCAGAGAAACAATGAAATTCGATCTCTGAAAACCTTTGTTGTCATTGTGTGTGTAGCGTAGCGTGTACAGACATTCAATAAAGTATCTGACTATGAGCCAAATTTCCCATTTCAGTTTTGTTAATGATTTTCCTGAAGAACCATGCTTTAAATATGAAATTGACGTACGAAAATTTTCATGCACTCGAATACTTTTTTTTAGAGGGTGTACAAAGTTTCGCGAAAAATTATCACAAAATGATCCAATGTAAAAATCAATGTCTTCTGAAAAATGTAAATATTATTCCAAGAGTTAAATTTTTAATAAATTGCAATATTTCAACATGATGTTCCTTTCATATTTCTGGTTTAAATAAATATTTATAAATGAATGAAATACTTCCATTAATTTATTAGAAATAAGAATACACAATTGATATAAAGAGCTATTATAGTTCATTTTTAAGTATCAAAATCAGTCAAGATTTAAAGTATGGGTATCTATGGTAATATGTTGTGTCCTCGAATAAGTCCCCAAATATTTTTTCTTGTGTCCCCAAGTTTTCCTTGGATTCGAGGACAATGCTTGATTTGTTCCCAAAATACTGTTGAGAAATATGGTCGCCTTAGTTTAAATAAAGTAAATAATTCCAGTTTTTGGTAAAGTGATTATCTTAATAATATCTAAATTATTTAAGTCTGCTTCACACTATAAGAAATACCTGTAATTTTACCACACATATTGCTGTAAAATAATACAGCACTGTATGTTGTAAATCCACTGATAAATGACGTAATGACATTGATAAGCCAATCACGAAGAACCTATGGCAATGATATTATGGCAACTTGCACAGTCTACTTCACAAGGTGCTGCCGTTACGTTTACCCACACGTGTGCTACAAGATAATACAGCACCGTGTATTGTAAAGCCACGCACAAAATGATGTAATGACGTTGATAAGCCAATCACAAATAACATTGTATAGCAAATTGGCGCTGTCAACAACACAACGTGTGGATAAACGTAACGCCAACATCACAACATGTTGGCGTTAGGTTTACACACACGTTGTGCTGTAACCATTTTCTTCAGTGCATGCCAAATTAAATCATTTTATCTTTCATACTTTAGAAAAGTTTAAGACGTTCTTGTTTTATGAGCCATAATTCTCCCGTGTGACCTTATCGTTTACCACTGTACTTTTACAATGAATTTCATTCTATTTAAGTGCATGTGTTCATAGAAATGAAATTTTATAATATCAGCCCCCCCTCCCCTTCCACCTAATATATCGCACATTTGTTTCTGCCTCCCAACAAGCGCGATATAACGAGAGGCTACTGTAACTGTACCAAAACTGAGGACTGTACCTCAACCAATGTTACTGGCGTATAGCAATGTGTGGGCCACGTTCCTCTTTTGCCAAGCTACGTGCTAATTTTTTATCAGGAACAACGTAAATTAGAATTTTGCTTGTAATAACAAACTTGAAAAACTCCAAGGATTTTAAGCCAATCTGAAAAGCTGAATTTGTACTTTAGTGAGTTAACTGTTTTTTATCAAACATTTTTGAGGTTATATTATGCAATAAATGTGTAAAAAAGAAATTTTTGTTACTTCACTAAGAAAAAGAAAAATTGAATTTCTGATTTCTCACTCTGCACGTTGCTTAAGCCCATATTACGCTGGGCAGCCGGGCGACTCAACCAGCTCCGCCATCCGTGACTTACGGCCTTATTCACTGTCCACCTAAACCGCCGTCCTGACTGCCAGAAGTTATTGGACAAAAATGTTTCATATGTGCAGTTGAACAACAATCCGCAATTTGGGCCCCCAGTTCTGAAGCTTACATTGATAAGTAAGTAAAACTGAATGTTTGGAATGCACTGGCTGCTCCCAATGTAATGAGCTCGAAAAATAAAATCTTAGCTGTGTATTTAGAAAGTGTTGTGGCTGCTCGAACCTGTCAAGTGGTTTCCAAAGTTCCGTAATTGAAATTTCTCACAGCATTGAAGCATATTATCGATGAAAACACAGGTAGTTGCTATCTTATGAAGCATTCATCATAACGGTTTTGTTATAATATATTGTACCCGGAGATCATTGGTTTCATTGTCTGGTTCTTTGCATTTTCAGATAATTCATAGAAACTTCATGAGTTTTACATATTTTCAATATCTCATATTTGGTGAAAAGCTAGATAAATGATCCTGAACTATGTTGATGCTTTTGTAATTGTAGCTATATCAGTCATTTGCGTGTTCTGACAATTGTTAACTCAGTAAACTCTGTGAAAGGTTATATTGGTGATTAAAATACTAATGCTCAAGACCGTTAGTCTCAAGAAACTTTCATCTATAAAGCATTTGCTACGTTTACTTATAATTTTACCGATATTCTTAATAGTTTTTGTATTCTGAATTATGAAATCTCCCGTCTTCCCAGCAAACTATTTTACCATTAACATTTACTACCGTCACTGAATACACAGGATGTCCCAAAATTTGAAGAGTGTTAATTTCTTGATTTATTGGCAACAGATATAAGTTATGAATATAAAATAAGCTACAATGAATAAGTAATATAATAATTATATAACTGTAATAAATAATTAATAAATAAAAATAAGAAATGACTGTATGTATTTAAGGGTTTAATGTTTTCTATCTGACAGCATAAAACTTTAAATTTTAAGGGACCATCTGTATATATATATTTTTTATTGACTTTGAAATTTCTTTAAAAGCCAATTTTTTTTATTAGCTCATTTGATTTCTTGAGCCTTACTACCAAAAATATGAAATTGCATTGCTCTTCGATGAATATAGAATGAGTTCGTGATTGTTACATGAATAATAAGTTTCGTTTCCATAAAATACTACAGGGTGACAAAGTGATATAAGAGTCCACTACTTTTTGTAAGGAAAAAATATCATTAAAAAAAACTGAAATTGATATGGAAAATATAGCTATATTTTTCACTACTGGCATCTGCTAAAATAATTCACTTTTCGCATCTGCTAAAATAATGCTCCAGATAATTCACTTTTGTGTTTAATAAATAAATATATATATAAATAAATTAAGCCAAATTTAAAAATTCAGTAGTAGCATGTCATAAGAACCTTTTTTCATAGATGCTAACCGGCACTGAGAATGAATAAGTCACAAATTTTATGTTCTTACTTATTTAGAGCTGAATCTTTATTGACGCAAATCGAATTCAACACTTGTATGCTTTTCTATATGAACAGAAATGAAATATTTTAAATATATTTAAAAATTTATGATTGATTTAATTTTTTACCCTGTCGTTGTCATAGACGGTTGTATGAAAATTTCAACTTTATAATATTCTTATAAATTGCATTTCAAAAGCGAAGAAACCTTTAATAGTAAAAAATAATCTATTCCTTCTAGAGCAGTGTTTCTTAACCTTTTTGGCATAATGGACCACTTTAAAAATTTTAAATATGTCACGGACCCCTCTGTGAAAAAAAAAATTGCTTAAACATAATTTATTACAAAATATATTCTGTTTCATTATTTAATTATTTTAATATTTTTATTTCAATAGTATAAAAAATTTGAAGAAATTAAAATTTTTTATG
This sequence comes from Cheiracanthium punctorium, assembly GCA_038373885.1. Classification (NCBI taxonomy): domain Eukaryota; kingdom Metazoa; phylum Arthropoda; class Arachnida; order Araneae; family Cheiracanthiidae; genus Cheiracanthium; species Cheiracanthium punctorium. The sequence goes on from JAWZYV010002842.1 coordinate 82,412, forward strand.
TGAAGGCTGTTGCTGCTTTTCCTTGATTAACAGATTGAATTGAGGGATGGTTTTCGACAAAGCAACGCGCATATCATGTTCGACATTCAGTCGATTTCGATGTTTTGTTTTTATTGTGACAAGTGTGGAAAATCCGGCTTCGCAAAGATATACTGTAGCAAACGGAATAATGGCTGCCATAGCTCGTTTTACAAGCAATAGGTAGGCTTCTCTTATAGGGCTATCACACTGAGAAAAATCCGACCAACTTTTCTTGCAAATCAAGTTTCTGGCCGATTTCTTCCGCCGTTACCTTGACGACCGCGACCTCCAACTTTTTCCTTTCCGAAGGAAAAAATCCGAGTCGGACGAAATTTCGGCCAATTAGAGTACTTCTTCCTGCTACGTCATAAGCAATTTCGAGCAATGGCGACTATGTTCAAAGCTTGGCAGCTTGGCTCGATGTCAGAATCACGTGTAAATAAAATTATGGCCGCGTTCATGTGGACTTTGGAATTAGAGATTGCTGCCCATCCGATGCTGCCGAAATTGCTGCCGATCCGATGTAAATATACCAACGCACGATAAGTAAAATAAGAACCTGCACGCCAAATCAGCGATGCGATGACTATTTGGCGTCGGAGAGAGTTTGTTTACTTTTGCAACCCTTAAAGATAACCACGCCTTCAAGTCCGTCGGAAAAGTTGGTCCAGCGCGAAGTTGCTCGGATTTTCCCTTTAGTGTGATAAGGCCATTAAAGAAGACCAAAACTCTCCAAGAGTTTTTGAAGCGAAATCCATTTTTAACAAGAACTTTGTTTTCAAATCAATTAGCTCATCTTTGGCAATACAGAGCGCGCTAAGGATGAAGTAGGTCTGGGTTACCACTGCTGGCTAAATATTGATGCAAACATTTTAAAAATTAGGATCAGTCGGCGGACCCCCAAGGGGTCCATGAACCACAGGTTAAGAAACCCTTTTCTAGAGTTAAACTCCGGGCCAGTATGTTTTAGAGTTTACATAAGAATTCTTATTTATCCAAAGAGTTTGTGAACATATTTTTAAAAAAAGATTTACTGTTATGAGAGATAATTCATACTCTTGAGACATTTGGAGGCACCAGTAATTGTTCAAAAGGTGTTCCAAGTCTAACTGAAATTTTTAGCGTTATTATTTTTAACTTTAATTTGCATCAGTGTTAAAGTATTTTTTTTAACGAATCGTCTACTGATTTGAAGTTATTTGAGTGATTGCATATACGTTTCTGTTACTGAACTCATACCATTTCAGTCTCAAAATCATAGGGAAAAGAAAGCTGTCGTGTTGGAATTCAAAAAATGATATACAGTAGTTACTCAAAAGAGAAAAGGAATTTGAAAAATGCAATAAAAATAAAATAATCGGAGCAAATATTAATTTTGGAGCATTATATGTTGTGTTTCTTCGTGAGGAGTTGTAAAACTCATGATATCAACACAGTATCAGGCTACAATTAGTCAATTAGCTTAATTTTCGAGTTCAGATATCATAGTCTCAGATATCTGATACAGCTAAAGACTATTAGAAACATTATACGCATTTTCATGACAAATAAATATAGAAATAATCAAATAATGTTTCACAGAAATTGTGGAAAAATAGGCACTTGGATAATAGGATAATTCTTAAGTGTTTATTGATAATTAGTTGAAAAATTTGATGTCAGATTTAAATTATAACATTTGTCGACAAATCCTATGTCTATTCATGTACTATACAATACACTATAACATTTTATTAAAATGTATTAACTTACTTTTATTTATTTACCAATTTATTTTAGATGCTTACGCATATTTTTTTGTAGTTACAAAGCCTCTTGTATGTTTAATGGAATAAAAAGTTTTGCTTCGTTTTAGTATTTTATGCTCCTATAGTATTCTTATATTAAATGTTTGGATTAAAGAAAGTTTGAAAAAAATGTTTTAAACGTTAGATAAAAGCTATCATTAGTGATATATATAGTCCATATCTTTAGATAAAAAAGTGTTAAACTGTTAAAAAGAATTCTTAAAGCTTTATTGAAGAAGTTCGTTGAAAAAACGTTTTTGAAATACAAAATTACTGAGTTAAATTTCGCAATCCAATCATTCATCGAAGATTTTGGAGAGAGAAAATATTTACACACCGAGAAAAAGTGTTTACAATACCCATTTTACTTACTTTAATTTATTTTCTGATGAGTTTGACCACAGTTTTTTCTTCTTTTGTCCACTGCTCAGAGTTTTACTTTATTAGCTTATTTTCATTCCTCAAATATTTTACTACAGGAAATGAACTTAATGATTTTTTAAAATCTTTATTTCAGCAAGCATTTATGGGGAAATTTCACTTTATGGGAGTAACCTTTAAAGTGAAACAATTTTAAAACATTGAATGGGGCTTTTTAGGAAAAATTATTAGATTTTCAACAAATTATATAAACTCGTTCTTATGAAAAATGCAACACTACGAAGGAATCATAATTAAATGAAGTTTAACACATAAATGGCTGGTATAAATGATTAAACTTCAAAGAAAAAACACAATATTAAGTGTATGAAACAAGTATTTGGTTTGGCCAACCAAATAAGTGCTCGACGTGGATTGGAGTCACATTTTAAATATCTGCCTGGGGAAGAACCTTCCATATTGTTTGTATGCTCACCCAAAATGCATCCACACAAGCTGCAGGAAGAGGATTAAGAGCAATATGCCGATCAAGCAACAAATGTTCAGTAGGTGACATATTCGGTGAATACTCTGGTCACAGAAGAAGCTGCATGCGTTCTGCTGGCAAGAAATTTTGAATATCCCTTGCAGCATGTCGGGAGGCATTATCCTGATGAAAGAAAGCCCCTGCAATGCTTTGAAAGAAAGAAACGACTTCGGGCTCTAGCACTTTACTGATGTACCTGTCGCTGCTCAGAATACCCAAAATTCTTTGTAACTGCTATCGTATATGATACGAAATCGCACTCCGGAAGATAGAGTTCAACGGCATAGCATCTAACACAAATGTGAGCATAATGGTAACACAAATAAAAATGGAATTCTTCAGAAAAACCCACTTTCTGTCAATTTACAAGCCAGTCTCTATGTTCATGAGCCTATTGTAGCCTTTTAGTCGTCTACCAGCCTGTGAGTACGTAAAAAGACTGCGTCCAGGCTTTTAATTTGTGCGTTCTTCGGAAACATACATTTCTGAAAAAATTCAAATTTTATAAGTCAAATATTAATTCAAATTTATAAGTCAAATATAAGTCAAAAAACTCAAATTTTTCCTCAAGATGGTACAGTAAGGAAAGCAGAATGCTAATTTTTGAATTTGATTTAATCAAATTTATTATAAAATGAAAAACTATAGGCTAACCTCTAATAAAAGTATTATGTTTTCATCTTAAGCTGTAACAGTTTAATTAAATTTGTTTTTTCCATACAAATTTCTTATTTATGTCTCACTAATCTTTATTATAACTGTGCATAAAACATATATGCTGAAATTTGAATTTTGATACTTAATATTTGAATGTTTGTGAAGTGTTATTAGGTGTTTCACTGTACCCCAGCATATGGGGTACAATGAAATACTGTCAGACATTTACCGTTTGCAATTTTTCAAATATGTAAAAGCTATTTACAAACTTGTAAAAATTCCTTTAGATGGGAAAAAGAGTAGGTTAAAAGTATCTATTAATTTTATTTTTGTGCATACAAGTTTGTGAACAGAAAGAAAAGAAGTAAATTTTGTTTCACTGTCACCTTCCCCTACTCTTCTTTTTTTGAGCCGTTTTTCTCTATTTACTTAGGATTTTTAAATAAACTCTGTATAATTTTACTCATAATATGTTTGTGGATAATCAGTTAACATTTTTCTTTAAAAACTACTTGTAAAAGATGTTGAAAATATAAGAATGGTTTATAAATTATTTTATAATAAGCTCTACTCAAAATTTTAACGACAAATATTTATTTAAAAAAAAAATCGAACGCCAGCTTTTCTTTTTTTTCCCCGCAATTTATACAGTCATGTTTTAATCGAATATATTAATGCATATTTTCAAGCTGATAATCGATATATCAAATGCAAAAAGCAGCAAAAAGTAGATTTTTTTTGTAACCCGCCTGTAGAATCAATCTTACTCATGGTCATAAAGTATCCTGAAAACATTAAGTGGGAGTGAATTTACACCTTAAAAAATATTTTATTGATAAATCCTGCTTAAGAGCTTAACGCTTCATTCTTTGAATAATCTATTTAGTATGTTCTCTTTTTAAATGCAAATGTCAGTGAAAAATATGATTTTTTTTTCCTTAAAAAGAAACAGTAGTTGAGTTAAAGAAATCTTTATTTTGCTGTTTTAAGGAGATAAGTTAAAAAAATTACTTTTTTTTGTACAGTGACGTAATTGGAGCCTGTGTAAAGGGAAAATTCGTTAAAGGTTTCCTCATATAATTTTAGTAATTAATTTTCGGATAAATATAACTAAAAATATAAAGAAATAAATTATAAATTATAGTTTATGTATATATGCAGTAAATTTTGTCTAAGAGAGAATCACGTAAACAAATTGACACACACATACATTCCAATTTGTTTACGTAAGCTGGAAAACGGTTCTTGACTGAATTGTTTTTGGCTCTGAGTGATTCTCTCTTAGACAAAATTTATTGTATATGTTACCATTAAAGCTCGAAAGCCGATAATGCGCATATTACCTTCAACAAAGATTAACTGATTTGTTCTGTTAAAGTGTGGATTCATCCTCACAAAATAACAATTTTAACAGGATAATATACAATATAGTAATCCGAATTACTAAGTGCAAAATTTTTGCTTCGGATTTTCTTTTCTTACGCTTTCGCTTTTTAAAGATCTTGTCGCAAGCTGTTTTCAGAAATAACATTATTTTCCAACCCAATTCCCTTTATACTTTTTTTATAATAGGAAGTGCCTAGTTTTATGTTTTTGTCTGAGTACTGATTTAAGTATACAAAAATTTTCTGTTCAGGCAAAGTGCTATTATTATTATTATTATTTGTTACTTTAACGAATGTCTTGTAGGTAATGTGCTGATTAAGTAGATAATTTGAGAAATGAAACAGTTTTCTGCATTTTCACTCAAGTAATCAAGTAATTTGCAGAGTTAATCGGCAAATTACTTGATTTCCATACTTCAACAGGAATATTTATTTTTAGTATAAAAATTACTAGTCGATATAAAAGAGACCCGTAAATTTCATTGGGAGTTTATATATAAAATTATCTTCTTTCAAAAGTTAAACTGAAGCACAGTGGTGTAACTGTTAGCGCATCGAGCTGCCGTCCCACAGGTCCGGGATTCGAATCCCGGGCTGGGCAAGGTCGACTCAGCCTTTCATCCTTAGATTGGGTAGATAAAATGAGGACCAAGCTTGCTTGGGAGCCAAACAGTGGGGGCTTCGCGTCAAGCTGACCACCTGGCCGAGGCACATGCATCCGCATCCCAGAGCCCATGGTCGCGAAGGCGCGGTTAGGCAGCGCAGATCTTGGGCTCGCAGTGGGCTGTTGCGCCAATGTCTGACTTTGACAAAAGTTAAACTAAACAGAATGTATGATATATGATAATCCGATACTATTAAAAACATCTTTAACCCTTTAAGGCGCGGTGTGCTCGTTGTGTGGACACAACTCTGATATTTTTGCTGTTTTGATTCACGAAGAACACATTTAATTTCAATTAAATCCTTACGGAGGACATCTAGATGGACTGTTCAATGTCGAAAAAGTGCAGTCGTTGCCATTGCACGATTTAACTACCAGCAAGATGGCGGTCGATCGAATCGCCCAGTGCGTGCCACAGAGCTAAAGAATGTTTTTGACACAGCCTGGTAGTTAAATCGTGCGATGGCAACGGCAGTACGTTTTCGACTTTGGGAAGGGTTGCGCCTCAAAGGGTTGGGTAAATCTGAAAAAAAAAAGAAACCGGTTATAAATAATAAGTGTGATTGTGAAAAAAGATTTACTGTAATTAGGTAACTTAAAATAGGAAGTCTAAAAAATGGTTTGTAAAATTTTTTATAAGTACTTTGAGACTTCATTGCGACAAGACAGAAATTCGTATTTCGCATTTTTTTAAAGTTTACGAATGAATTGATTTTATTGGGTGAAAAACGATACTGACGATATCGTAAAACCGTGTACTGACGATAGCGATATTTATTTTTTTATTTATCTTTAAGTAAAAGATAAATAAATAAATAAATAAAGCCGTATTGAATAGAGCAAAGAACATGCATTTAATTTTGTTGTCTGAGTAGAATATCTGCAACGAAAACATTTGAAATTTTACAAAAGACTTTTTAAGGCAGTACGTTAACAAGAACAAGAGTTTTTGAGTGGTTAAAAAAATGTTCAAAGAAGGCAGAGATTATATCGAAGGCAAGCACATCTGTTGGAATAAAGTCACATCATCTGAAAGGCACACAGAAGTTACACATTTAGGGCTAAATATTTGCGGCTTAACAGTTATGGGCATTATAGAAGTTCTCATATCGTTTCGATTTTGTGTGTCAACTTTGAAAGATCATTTAAGTAAGCCGCCAGTCTCTTATTTTAGTTGTTTCAGAAACTTAGAGTGTTCTCCAAACGGTTCAGTGAATTGAAGTGGTCAAGGATATGATTCTTCAATACGAGTTCTTCTGCGGCGAGCGTGCACGTTAAATATGTGGGGCCGTATGGTCTCTTTTCGGGTAGGTCGGCAGGCAGGAGAGACAACGGAAAATCTGGAAATGACCCTCGTTCCGGCGACGCTCTGAGTTGCGAAGAACAACGATTCCCCACGCTCTGGAGAATGACATTGAAAGCTATAAAGCTCTTCAGTACAGCTAAGCTGTCAATCCTCGGCAATAAAAACGAGTCCACCAGAATGCGTACATTAAATCTGCAGGGTTTATGTCCCCTGAATGGGTAGGTAAGTAAGTGGGAGAGATGTGCAGTGATCCCGGACTTTCATATGCGGGATTAGACCTTTTAGAGACCCCTTTCCGGTGATATAAGGAACATTGGACCGCCACGCTCTTGAGGATCCCCGAGGCTGACGAGTAATAGTTTACAGTCCTCTGTAAATACTATAACAGTGTTCGGCAATCAAATATGAATCCTCCTCTAAATATGCTAATACTTGTAATTCACGAATCTGTGGTTTTGGTAAACATAGAAACAACTCAACAATCAAGTGAATGAAACAAAAAAGGTTGAATGACCAAAGAGTTTCTAAAATAAAAGTGATGTTGATTGGTTTCTGATGCCAGGAGATTTTGCGTCATAAAATTAATCCCTAAGACTAAATTTTTAAAATAGGACTCTATTTAACCGCTGTGCGACGTGTGCGGGAAGTAGCAAGTAAAAAAAAAAAAACGTGCGAGGTACAAGAAAATAATGAATTTTTCATGACAACATTACGCATCAGCACAAAGACTACAGTGTACATGCACGTTAAATCCTTGGTTCCGAAGTCCTCTAGGCTGTCTCCTGTAGTTTCTGAGCGGTACCGGTATCCAGAGGTTCCCACTTCTGATAAGGATCCATATTGTGGAGGGAAACACAAAAGAAGGAAGAATGCTGTTCGAAATCACACATTTGGTGACGTGGGCTGTCCTCTCCTGGCAAACAAGCAAACAATACTGTCTGTGAATTGTTGGCTAAACACTTTACCATTAAAATTAACACTTCGAGTTCAACTGTGTCAGTTGATTGATGGAATGAAAAGAAATATGACTACGTGTCCGCAATTGGTTGCAATAAAACGGCTGTACAACACATCTGAAGGACTGCAGAAAACTTTGGCATAAGTGTACTGTAGCCAGAGGAGATTACTCTGGAGAAGATGTAATAAATATTGAGCAAGAAAATTATATTTTATGCTTTATGAAACTGATGCCGGTACTTTTTGACCACAGTAGTACATTGAAAAAAGTATATATTTAAAAAAACTTTTATTTTTTAATCGTTGTATAGTTTAGTACAATTGTTGTTTGGCATTCTGTTTTTATTGTGACTGATAATTTAATGTAAGATTTATACTTTATTGAGGGTACTCCTGTACAGACACTTTTACACACTTTTAGGAATAGCAGAGGGCACAAAGACGACTCGGCATTACGTAGCAATGTGGATTTGAAAACGGCATCATCATGGACATGATTTCTTTTTTTTTAAAGTGAAGAACCGTTAGTCAAAGTTCCGATGGTTATTTCAGGGACGGAAAAAAATGTATTTTAGTAGAATGCGTACGGTTAATGTTGAAGATTTTTTAAAAATTTATAATAAGGCAATATGATGAGGACAATTCCATTATAAATAGAACCTATTTAATAAAATTTGTAACTTTTAGAGATATTATTAATTAAAGCATGAGAACAGCGTTTGCGACACCACATTGGAGTATGAATCCTAATGATCGTAGTGCAATATACCTTCCGTGATTGTTTGTAAAATACTTTTGGTATACCCTGTTTCTAAATTTAATCATTTATATGCATTTACTTGTATTTATTTTTATTATGTATACGTAAGCAGGGGTTGCGCTGGCTCTTTTTAACATTTCACCAATTCATTCGCCAAATTAGATTTTTCCGGACCTGATTAAGAAAAGCAATTGTCAATATTTTCGCCAAAACGTATTTTCTTTCGCCAAACTAATTTTATTTTCGCAATTTGCGACGTTGGCGAGCGACAGCGCGACCCCTGCGTAAGTAACATTCATTTACTTCTTATTTCCTTGATATCTATACTTAATTACGTCATTATTTCTTACTATATAAGTCAGAGAAATAAGTCATTACTATTTTTTCTTTTATCAGTTATTTTTATTCTCTTATTAAAAAAAAAATCTTTCATTTCTCTAGCTCTTTTTCATTTCTTTTATTTGTGTTCTTCGTGTTGCTTGTACTTCTTTTTTTCTTCAGAGTGCCAGCATTTCATTATTTCTTTGTTTTGTCTATTTCTTTTTGTCTATTTCTTTTTGTTTATTTAAATTTTGTTCGCGAAGGTTTGGATTACACATTTCTCCCGCAGAAGAAACGGAAAGAGAGGAACCTCGCACGAAAGAAAGAAATTTAGCTGTACACCCTCCAAAAAAAGTATTCAAGTAAGAGATAAATTTCCTATTTTAGATATTTGAATAATAATTGAGTTTTTGAAAAACGCACAACTTGACAGAAATATGGAAAGTCATAGTTATACATAGCCTAATTAATATTCTATGATAAATAATTTTTAATATACGAAACCAACGTAGGAAATTTATCTCTTACTCGAATACTTTTTTGGAGGTTGTACTAGAAGTATACCTATCTAATATATATACACTGCTCAAAACAATTAAAGGATATTGTAAGTTTTATATAAAATAAAGAAATAAGCGAATTTTTTTTGCCGAAAATGGAAGAAGAGAATCACAAATGCAAATTTTTCTGATTTTCAAACTGTGGAGTATGCTAATTTTGAGTTCGACGTCAAAAACGTCGCTTCAGCGGCAGCGAATGAAATTGGACTTTCCACTGAATAAAAGACAATGAAGACAAGGATGATCGGCATTCAGTGACTGCTTTGTTTCGATGAGTACGATGTCTCAGCGAAGTCATTTAACCGATTCAGAAGCTTGGAGAGTTGTCGGTAGGTTAGAAGGGGGCCAAACTCAAGCCGAAGTAGCGCAAGCCATTGGAGTGTCCCAAAGTGTGATTTCCAGGATCTGGAACCGGTTTTTGGCGATTGGAAGTGCAGGCCGAAGACCAGCGCGAGGTCGTAGACGGGCAACAACGCCCAATGAAGATCGTTATTTAGTGTTAACGGCTCGGAGACACCGGAATAGGAACGCTACTCTTCTCCAACAACACCTTCGCTCGGCTACTGGCACCACGGTTTCAACTCAGACTGTGCGAAACCGGCTCCATGGTGTAGGTCTGTATGCTCGTCGACCGATGGTATGTGTTAGACTAACATCAAGGCATCGTCGCGACCGCAGGGAGTGGGTAACAGAGCATGTGAAATGGAGGAGAAATGAATGGAGCAATGTTCTTTTTTCTGACGAGTCCCGTTTTTCAGTTCATCCTGATAATAGGCGTATTTCATCTGGAGGGACCGTGGCAGTAGGAATAAACCTGCGTTCGTGCACGAAAGTGTCAGCTTTGGCAGTGTGGGAGTGTTGGTGTATGGTGGCATCTCCATTGACGGGCGCACAGACCTCTACATCATTCGAGATGGACCTCTGACTGGTCGCCGATATAGGGATGAGATCCTCAGACCTATTGTAGTCCCTTACGCTGCAGCAATTGGAGATGACTTCATTTTAATGGACAATAACTGCAGGCCACATCGTGCTAACCTGGTGGAGGATTTCCTTTTCGAGGAAGGAATCGTACGAATGGAATGGCCAGCGTGTTCTCCAGACATGAATCCAATAGAGCACGTTTGGGACGCTCTAGGAAGACGAGTTGCTGGCCGCCAACCACCCCCCACAAACTCCCCAAGAACTGGAAAGAGCTCTTCTGGGAGAGTGGGACAGAATACCCCAACTCGTGATTAATAGCCTCATTGACTCCATGCCTCAAAGGTGTTCAACGTTGCTGGCCGTCCGTGGAAACCATACCCCCTACTGAAAATGATTTCCTTTGAAGAAAACACTTTTTCTTATTCTTTTTTTCTCATGCACAAATTGTGTGTGTGTTGTTTATGCACAAATTGTGTTTTTTTCCTTTCTACACAAATGCGCAATAAAATGCATTTTTTTCTGCCAAACATGTGTAATTTATTCTCATATAACCTACTACGTCTGTCGACCATGTATCAATCAGCGAAAAAGTTTCCCAGACACAAGATCCACCTAAAACCGCAATATCCTTTAATTGTTTTGAGCAGTATATATATATATATATATATATATATATATATATATATATATATATATATATATATATATATATATACATATCTTGAAAAATCCCAATAAAATGTTTCACGAACTTTGACCACGTGGCGTTTCCTTCCCTAACAGAAGTAAAGGTGATTTTTGTGCTTTGTTACTAAGCTACTGAAAAGAGCGCATTCCTGTCATTCACATTTTCTTCGGAATTGTAAACGTTGCTATTTATAAGAACTATATTTATAAGTATTTTTTTTTCTTTTCGTATAGTATAAATTTTGAACAGTCAAATAATGAAAATAAAAAAACATCAAATCGAAAACTAAAAGCTTTATTTGTGCATATTGCTAGTTAATTTTAATATTGAGGAAAAAAAATATGCGAGTACGTAAAATATTATTTTAAAATTATTTTCTTAATTTTTAAGCTTTTATGATTTTTTATTTTATTAGGCAGAGTTAAATTAAAAATTACAGAAAATTCATATTTTGAATAACACTTCTTGTAGAGTTAGTGAGTACCAAATTTTTACATGTTTAATCCTCCAAGAACTTAAGAAAATTTAAAATTCTTATGAATATTTCTGGGGCAATATGCAAGAAAAAATTTGCAATAAAATATTAAATTTTTATGACATCCAGCTGTTGGGCAGTCATAAATAATGGGACAGCCGTTCTAGCATGCATCCGCAAATTCTTTATAAAATTCTCAAGATGATAAATTAGCTAATTTAGCGTTTTAAGAAATGTCCGAGAAAAAAAGAGGAGGAAAAAACGCTCCAGCAACACGTTAACAGCTGAAAACGCAGATGGGAATGCTTGAGTTTTCTTTTTTAATAGAACAGCTGAACAATAATTATTTTTCCGAAACTCATTTAGATCCGTCATTTTGATATAGTATCATTCTTATTAATCATCATCTCCATTAACGTCTCGTAATTACTGAAAAGAGCGAAATTTATGAGATTATTAATAATGAGGTAAATGAATCGCCATAATTTTGTTTCTCTCACTGACGTATGCCAAAAAATAACTTTGGAGAGATACTTCCCGTTTCTGTTGCAGGGATTTCTTTCTGAACTGGGAGACAAGAGGTCGGGATCGATAATAGGCCTCATAAGAGACTCGGCGTGTTCCCCTCTGTTTCGAGTCGATCATTCCTTGACCCGGGCGCATGCGCTTCGGAAGTTTCTCCAGGAACGCATGCGACATATGTCTTCCTCCCGGAGTACACTCAATACATCCTTGATGGAACTGTCCGTCAGATACTTTTCGAGTGTGTTGTCAAGGTTTTATGAACCCTGGTGTGCTCACAAGCGGGACACAACACAACGATCTCTCGCAAAATAAACATTACTTTCTGAAAATGCTCAAGAGCCATGCCTAAAAGGCTTGGCAATAGAACAAAAAATAATTTAAAAATATATGCTCAAATGTCATAATTATTTACCAGATAGAAAATACAATAGGGCTCATATAGAACATTTGTAAACAGCAAATCTTAAGAGCGATGAGAAAGCGAGTACACAGAGTAATTGTTTTAAATATGATTGTACACACTTGATTATGTTTGCTGTTACCTGAGAAGCTAGTTGACATGTTTTTTGTTGTGTATAACATTGCTTTGGTACTGGTGGTGTTGTTTGTACCGCACGTTGGTGCAGACGATGTAAGAAGAGTTGGCTCAAGAGTTATTGCTACCAAATATGGTTCAATTAAAGGTGTGCTAGTGACACTTCCAAATCGTAACGTTGGACCAGTAGAGGTATTCCTGGGAATACCCTACGCTAGTCCTCCGGTGGGGTCGATGCGTTTTAATCCCCCTGCAAACCCTACTACGTGGCGCGGGGTACGGACAACAGACAGATTTGGCCCGGTCTGCCCCCAGAAATATCCTGATATTAGGAACGAAACTGAGTCTTTGCGCCACATGCCGACAGGACGATTAGAATATTTGAAGAGGCTCATTCCATTTCTTCGCAATGAAAGTGAAGATTGCCTCTACTTAAATATTTACTGCCCAGGTAAGTTTCCAGATAGATTTATCTAGTTTTCATTAGAGTGCGAATGCAGCAAATGCTGGTACAGTTAATATGCAATGATATCACTTAAGGTAGCGTAAAAGGCAGCATTTAAAAAGATCTCAACTTGAAAACATGCACGAGAGATAGTTTAAAATATTGACTTTGTAATTAATATTTGTTGTTGTATTGTCTTAAATCACAAGAATTAATATCCTTACATAAATATGAACGGATTAAAATCTAATCGTCATAAGAGAATAAATGCTTCACAAACCTTTCATTCAAAATAAGAGAAAGTAAACAAAAACATGTGGTCTTCAGCCATATGATATCTTAGCCGTATGTGTGATTAGTCATAGTAATTCAAGTTGAATATACTATTTAAAATGTATTGTAATGAATTTTGCTGTATTCGTAATATATATACCGTAGTTGTGTAAATTTAGAATGCATTCAAGTCACTATTTATTTTTTAAAACAAATAAATTCAACTCAATGTCTGTAAAATTTTACAGTGTATTTGTAAATATATTTTAAATAGTTTTAAGTAATCGTTTATATCTTAAAATATATCGATAGTCTGTCTTTTTCGTTCAGGTTTTATTATATTCATAGCAACTTTCTAGATTAATGTTTTATATGATTTACGATTTTATCCTTATAATCATTTTAAGTAAATTGTTTTGTCACAAAAAACTCCTTCATTATTTGAAAAAGATGTAGAGAGTTGTTAATGGTAATTATTATGCATTTGCACTATGTCATTGTGCAAACACTATTACAATTTTAAATGAAGTAAAAGAAATATATCACGTTATATTGAAATGTAATAAATAGCTTAAAAATTTTTACTTACTAATGTTATCTTAATGAAATCTAATGTTATCCGTTAGTGTTAGTAAATTTTGTTACATTTCACTAAATAAGTAGAAAAGGTGAATTTTTGAAAATATGGTAAAATTGGGTACTTAAATTACAAAATAAATAAATAAATAAATAAAATACCATTTTAAAATTATAGTTACATTAAAAATTTATTATGAAAATATATTAATCCTGCAATAACTAAGTTTTGAAATACTATTAGAGCTTTTTTATAATTAATTTGATGAAAATATTTTTCAAATAGTGTTTTAAGTTATTTTATATAAAAAGAATAACCCATAAGTTGTTTATTCAATACTCCTTTTATGCTCATTAATTACAATTTATTACGGACTTGCTGCTTATGATCATTCTTTATTAATAAAAGTAACAGTATGTAGGAGATTACCTTAAGAAATTGACGGCTAAAAAATTAAAATTTCATCAGCTAAGAAAAGTTTTTATTTCCATTTACGTAGCCTAATAATTTATTTTAATTATGTGTTGCCTTGCCTTATAACAAATGGCTCTGAAAATTAATACCTTTATTATAAAAATATTAAAAGGACAATTTTATCGTTGTATAATAAGTTGTTTTATAAGCCAAGACTTTAAAAATTTATAATTTCATTTACAAAATGTGATATTTTAACTCTAGAAGCGCTGTTGGGGTCATTTTGACCCTTTGCCCATTATCGCATGCTTCATTTCAATATACAGTTTAACACCACAGCTCATTTTCTACTTTTCCTAAAATTCTCCCAAGCATGTTGTGACAAATTTTTACATTTTTATTTTAATTAGTAAAATAAATAATTGTAGAAATACCTGAAACACAGCCAACAGGTGTCATTTTGACCCTCCCCTCCATCTGTTCTAGTGTTAAAAACTTTTCTACCTGAATAATTTTTCTATCTTGAAATACAAATAAATATAGAACTACCTAAATAAAAAAAATTTTTTTGGTTTAACGGTAATACATAATAACTAAGGAATTTTTTATAGATAATTAATGTAAATATAGCAAAAGCATTCTTCTTTTCACTATATATTTTTAGTGCACAATTAAACGCAAATCTTTGAAATTCTGTAATTTCATCAAAGAATAATCACTGTCATATTACCTAAAATGAAAAAGAAACTCACAAGTACAGACTAACAGGTTTTGTAAAGGAAACTTTAAGCTTTTTGCAGCACAAATGCATCATAATCTTATCGAAGAAACGACTATATATTACTAAAATTAATTATCTTTTCCTGTCAAAAAAGGCATTGGGCCAATTTTTGGAAAGTTCCATTCTCGCGTTTTAAATTTACTATTTTTTTCAGAAAAAATCAATCTTTTCCATTTTTCTTTATGGATCACAACTTTCAATACTTATTTTTTAGACAATGGACTGAATTTTTTTGTTCTGCAGGAAAATGATTGAGTGTTGAATTTGAACCTCAGCCCTCATCAACTTGATTTCGCTACATACATTTCTCGACTAAAAGTGGTGTATAATCTAAAAAATAGACACGTAGAGGTCGACTCAAAATAATTTCGACAAACAGGTTACTGAAACACGAGCTAGAATCATGTACCAAAGTTGAGTCGTAAACATCGTCTTCATACACCTTGATAAAAGTGGTGATAAAAGTAATGGCTAACATTCCGATCATGGGTCGGTAAATAATGACTGATATTTCGCAGGAAGCAGCGGAGTAAAATTGATCGCTTAAAAATTCTATTTCATTTTATTGACGAACTCTCGTAAACAAGCTAAGTGTTCATGAGACCTAATTAATATATCAAACCAACACTTCAACACCTCTTCCAAAGTGATTATTAACAGGTGCATGATGCCTTCGATTAACACTCCACAATACTATATCTGCGTTTTCATAAGAGCTGTGAGCATGTGAGCTGTTTTCATAAAACACAATAATACACATAATAATTCTGGGAATTTAATTGTTTCAATATTTATTATAAGAGCTTTAAGAAAGTTTCACGAGAGCAAGTGATTCGTTTTCATCTTCAAACATATTTATAAATCAAAGCTTATTCATTAGTAAAATTATAAATAGCATTTCTTAAAAGATAACGGAAATCGCTAGTTTTTCTTACGTAAAATAAGTTTATTAAGAATTCCAAAATCACGAAGTTCGAGCAAAACAAACAATAAAATGTATTAATTGTGAGGAAAAGTAGTTCGAATTATTCTCTGATATAATATGTAGTAATTGTTGCAATTTTTAACACACGAATTTCAAATTATGAAATTTGTTTAATTTAATCATATAGAAGTTCTTATACAACGAATTTCAGAATTCAGTAAGTAAAACGAAAGGATGGCTTGCTTTAAATTCATCTGTTTTATAACTGAAAGTGTTCTAGTTAATTTTAAATATCTACTAAACTATGTCAATAGTTCTGTTTGGAGGAGAACTCTAGAAAATATATTTTAAAAATTTTCATTGGTACTAGAACATAGAAATAAAGTATATTCAACAGAACAGTATAAATTCTAATACATTACACATGGTATCCCAAAAACATACCTAAAAACTTTTAGAGTAGGCAGAGCACATAATAAGAATTCAGAATAACATGGGAATTTGGAGTGAAAAACGTTTTCTTTTTTTCTATACAGCGATTAATAATATATTCACAAAAATGTTAAAAAGTTAGTTAGCTTATCAAGTCTTATAACAGAGGATTTATTCTTGGTTAATTACAGCACTCGAATGAAATGGTATTTTTACCGATCAGTTTTATTTCAGTATTTTTTACGAAAAAAGAATTAAATTTTACAAAAAAGCATGATTTAAAATTTCCCTAAAACTTCAAAACCGTTTTGGGAGTGATTATTAATCGGTGTATCAAAACAACGATTCTGACCCCACGTTACCATGTGATTCTGAATCCTTTTTATCTCTTCGACCTCCCCTAAAAGTTCGTAGCTTTGTTTCTGAGACAAGTCTGGATGTTTTGCTGTCGTGCGATAGCATGAAAGTTCTCAGTAACAGGAATATTAAGACGAAGTGTCTTCAAATGTTGCAAAAGTAAAATTAAAAGTCACGAGCTACGAACAATTTTTTATTTAATGTAGATAAAGGTTAACCCTTTGAAGGGCAACAGTTTCCATTGCGTTATCCTTTTTTTGTAGACGCCTGTAATGAAAATTGCATTTCCGGTGATCATTTTATGAAGAAATGATAATTTCCCTAATATAAATCCATCGAAGGGGTGATCGGATTCAAAAAGTACTTCCCACGCTTTAGAATTTTGTAAAAATCAATTATATTCAGGGTTCGTACAGATATTGGATTCACTAAAATTCCAAACTTTTGAAATATTGTCCTAAAATTGCCTGATATTTTAAAAGCCATCCTCTTTTTTATAAAATACGTAAAGAAGTTTTCTCGAGTATTATAAATAGTAGGACATTTTAGGTCAATTTTTCAAAATTTCAGAATTTTAGCAAATTAAAGACTCGTACGAAACCTGTATATTAATCTTGAAACGAAAATAAGAAAATTGACTAATGCTTATGAATTTTTGTGACCAAGAATGAATCTATTAAAATTAGGTAAGGTGATATGTATTCCACCGCTCATTAAAGGTTAAATCTTACCGCAAGAAAAATATAATTATGATAAAAAGAGGAAGATAAGAATACTTACTTTTAATTGAGTACGAAAATCAGTTTCATAACTTACATATTCCTCTAAACGCAACAAAAAAAGATATTTTGCAGGTAAAAAAATTAAATACTTCGAAAGATAATTTATAGTTTTGAGTACAGAAATACATCATAAGAAAAAACGGATTTTAATACCATAAGCTGTATACGCTTATAAACAAGCTGCTGTAAACTCCAAAACACTCTCTAATTCTATAGCCAATTTCCCCCTGGTTCTAACGTTAGCACAAACTTAAAAGTTATTCTGAAGGATCCTTATGCTTAGAATAATTTCCATAAAGAAAATCCCGAAAGAGCTCATTACAGAAAATGAAGTCTAATATAAGCTGGATTAGATTTAATAAGATTCTATGAGAGAGAAAGAATGAAAATGATTGCACACGAAACAACTTATTAAAAATATCTCTGGAGTATAATAATTCAAATATGTCGAATATTTTGTGGATTGAATGAGTACTTTTTTAAGTCATGTAAAAATGTGATTAAGGCCCTTTTAAAAGAAGCTCCGATCATATTATTATGATCAATTAAATTATTTTTCACATACAAATTGCTAAAAAACAAGAAAATGTGATTAATTATTGTATGTGTTAACCTATTAAATTGAAATTTTAAATAAACGGAATATTTGTACACCCTCTCAAAAAAGTATTCGAGTAAGACATGACCTTCCTACGTTGGTTTCGTTTAATAAAACTTATTTATCATAGAATTTGAATAACTCGACAGAAATGTATAACATTCAATATTTCTGTCGAGTTGCGCGTTTTTAGAAAACTCAATTATTATTTGTATAGCTAAAATATTAAACTTCGCTTGAATTCGAATACCTTTTTAAGGGACTGTAAAAGCCCTTATGAAAGCAATAAACGATGTATAAAAAATATTTAATAAACATTATTAAATACGAGATAAGCAGTTTATAATTTTTACTTACCGAACACGTACCATGTAAGGAAAGTATTGTAATCATGAAAAAATTCGACTTCGAGATTTTGGTGTATTTAACATTTTGAGGTCTTCTGAATTCATTTATGCTATTTTTACGAGATGTATACATGTATGTGCGTGTTTGTGTGTATGTGAGTGAACGAGATAGCTCCTAAACGGGGCATTCGATTGAGCTCAAATTGGGTATATAAGTTACAAACCACCGTCGCAAGACCGGTATTGATTTTGGTGTGTATAGGACTTATAGTTTTTCTACAGGGCTACGACAAAGATTTCTTTTACATTATGGCCTATGGAGGGGAATTCTTGAAAGTGCGCTAGCGTTTAAACGTTTCATTCGATTGAGCTCAACTCGAAAAAACTAAGAATTTTTGCTGAATTATTCATCGATTAAAATTTATTTAAATGCTTGGTAATGATCTTAATCGTAAGTGTTCGGAAAGTCGAGTGGAGTCACTCCAGATTTTTAAAATTAGCTTTCTTTTTTATCTATATTTTTAAAATACGTATTTATATAATTTTTATTTCCCTACATTGCACACAAAAATCAAATTATTTTAAAGTTTTTTCACCATCTAATTCTCATATTATTTCAAAACTTTGAGATGTAACCTTAATGATATGTTCGTTTTGAATTCAAAATTCTCTTTATTTCTTAATTAGATTATTTCTGCTATTCGGTAAGACTTAAGAAACGTTACAGTTTTGCAAAATAAGAGGGTTTACGAGTTTTGACTGCATTGAAGTAGATCTAAAGCAAGAAATAAGTGATTTCTAATTATATGCAAGCCAGTTGCAAACACTGTGAAATGTATAAGGACTTATCAGTGAAAACTTAGTTTTAAACAGCCAAACATTTTGCTGAATTCAACAAGTGTTTCTCGTGAAATAAAAAGTTCTTCCGTATGAAGGATAATGTACGAGTCGATACGTATGCTTACTTGTATATGTAATCGAACTATTTGCTCATGAATTAAGTTCACGTACACATTTAACTCTACTTTTCGCATTTAAATTTTGCTTTTATTAAAAATAAAGCTGTGTTATAAAATTGCTTCTATTAGATTTACTGTAAGAGCATGCATGCATTAGATTTACTATTATGTATGCATTAGATTTACCACTTACTAGATTTAGAACACCATATATAGCGTAAAAGGAAATGCATTATGTATGCATTAGATTTACTGTATGCATGCATAATCTTTCATGTTATGCTTACAATCTCGATCATGTAGACAGAGCCTTATTATCGCATGGACAAATTGGGACTTTGACCAGGGCCCCCAATTTCAAATTTTGTTCTGTATTATTTTTTATATCAAAATTTTATGAACAATAAGACAATTTTCATAGATTGGGGCCCCCCAAATTCATCAATGCCCGGGGCCCTTGTTGGTCGTTATCGGGCCCTGCATGCAGAATGATGAAAGCGTTAATACAACAAAACAATTGATAAAGGGATGCTACTAATTTGTAGCTTATAAAATAATACAAATATGCTTTCCATGTTTCAGTATGCAATGTAAATATACAACCTAATTCTTGTTATATTGCATAAAATACAATTTTGTATGAATTAATTAAACATTACTTAAAATTATTAATTTTTTTAATTCCATAGAAAATAAGTGAGTGTTGACTAATTATAAGACGACAAATTGCATGAGTTGATTCCTGTAAAATTATCTAGTAATTTGCATCATTCATCCAAAGAAAAACGTTCAAAACTTGGGCAATCCCGGGCAATTTTATAGCTTCAAAGTGATTTCAACACCATATGTAGTGTAACAGGAAGTTAAAATATAAACATCTTAGAAGAGTAAAATTTAAAGTATTGGAAACTTTCTCATGTACTTTACGTACATAGAAATATTTTTGAAACGTTGATTAACGCGCTTACTAATCCATTCAGCAATTTGGAACTCAAAAATAAAGTCGCAAATTGACTAGATTCTTATAAACTGACTTTTTAAGCGAGCATTTATTCTGCTTCCCATCAGAATGGAAATAAAGACTTTACAATATTTTAGTCATCAAGGTCTGTTTACGGTCCAAGAAAAAATATCAATGCAGAAAATCATAATAAGACAGTTTTTCATAAGTTCGATCGTTTATTAGATTTTAGAATTTTGGGACAGTCTTCAGAATTAGGAAAAAAATGATCTTAGTGGTACATAATTTTTTACCATTATTCATACCGTGTAATTATCGGCCAATGGTAGCCGCTTAGACAAACAAGGAAAAATTTTATACTGAAAAATTTCAGTAAATTTTATGATATATTATTTCATTCTATTATATTATTACGTACTCTAGCGAAAACTAGTCTTATAATTAAATAAGTGTCATTCCTGAAATTGTTTCTCGCGGAACGTGCCATTTTGTGACATTTATACTAAATTTCTAGCTCGCGTAATTATCAGCAGAAGTAATTTGTTTAACCTCATGGAAAAGATTATGCGCTGTAAGCCTTTATTAAACTAAACAACTCCAATAGGGTGTAGTAAATCTTCACTTTTCTTCTATAACATGAAAACAGAGCAATTTCCTCTATTTTTATGAGATTGATTTAGAGCAAGATATGAGTCTCTTGAGTTGTAGGCAATTTTCTTATTCTCGTTTTCACAAACTAAAGAGAGATAAAAAAAATAATTCCTAACATAATTTTGAGCAAATTTATTCACCTTCGAAGTGCTTTATTGAGCTAATTAATCAAGATTTTCAATTTAAATGACTTATTTTCTTAGTGACAGTTCATAGTTTGCTTCAGTGCTTAACTTTGCCACCCGTAGGCAAAGCAAAAGTGAAAATTTTCATATGCATAAAAATGTTAAATAAGTAATGAAAAATATATCTTTTAATAATATATTCATTATCTCTTAAACTAATCACATTAACATGATTTTAATTGATGTCTTATTGCTGCAATTGCAGTTACATTTTGTGTGTTACGTATTTTATGTTGGAAAAGTGATTCTTAAAGTTGTGCTATACAATAGTACATTCAATTATCATTACCTTTTTCAATTTCGAAAAACTTGTCTTTAACAAATTATATGCTTATACTGTTTTACAGTTGATTATTCTAAATTTCAAATATAAATTGATTTGTTTATGCTGAACAATCTCTCAAAAGAAATGTTCGAGTGAAATCCATTTTTACAATCTTAATTAAAGGTTAATAATTTATTAATCGTTAAAAAAAGCAGTCAAATCAAATTTAAAAATATTTTTATGTCTAATTCTTTATTTTCACGCATGATAACTTTTTACTTGTGAAATAAAATTAAAGCAAATGGGTATATTCGAAACTTAAAACGCATTACTCTGCTGGAAGGGGTGTATAAAAATTACTATTCTGCAAGAAAACAGTTCTAATTTCCCAAAACGGAATTTTTTGTGTCCAAAACTTCAATTTAAAGAATGGATAAGGAAGTGTTTTATTCATTAAATGTAAACCATGAGTAAGAATAAATTCATTCGATAGAATAGGTCATCAAAGCGAGATTCATTAACTCATTAGGACTCAATTTAATTTTAACGGACGTATATTTGAAATCGTCTTCCCCCAATCGAGGACGATGGGTGCTAATGGGTTAAATTTGGGTTTTCAGTGTATTTGAAGATTAATGGGTATTAAAAAACAGTTTTACATTTAAATTTGAGCTTGAGCCAAATTACCAGGACTTGATATGGACTTATCATTTAGAATATTTTAAGGCTTGGGTGACAATGTAATTAAACTTAATGAAGTATGTTCTTTATCCTCTTACAGCCTTCAGTACCCAGTTGGATACCTTCATAAACTTCTCAATCCCCTTGTGTATAACATGTAATATAAATAATTGTATTGGCTTTAATTAACGATTTTGTTTTAAATTTTTAATCAAATAATTTTCATTCATGTGAATGACAGAATTATGCACAAATGTTTTTACTGACAGACAGATTTTATTTTTGTTTGCTGCTAAATACACACACACACACACAAAGAAAAAAAAAGAGAGTGTTAGTGAAGAAAGAATGCTAGGAAAAAAATTGAATGTTAGTCGTGTTTGAACTTTCCTATGATGAATTTGAGTTTTTTTTTTTTAAATACACGTAGCTGACAGAATTTGTAGGATATCATTCACCATCAAAAGTTTTCTTTTATAATCTTCGTTTATGCGTAGTATCAGTTCTTTACTATTGAAACAGAGATTAGGAATTAGGATTCTATTCGAAATTGCCATTTTTAAGTGTGATACTTTTTTTTTTAATTATGAAGTTTTTCTTTAATTTGAGATGTGATATATCCGGTCTGAAAAAGTTATATTTTCGTATAATCGCAGAGTCCTTTTGTTTTCACTTCTTAATTAAAATTGTGTAAATTTATTTTCACTTTTAAGAAGCATTTTAATTTTGTTATTAGTAGCAAATTTCCATATATATCAGCCTCTAAACGAATTATGCATTTTTATGAAATCTATTTGCATCTCATTGGGGTCTGTTGTGTCTCATTTCTGGTATGTAATGCGCATGACAGATATTTAGAAGTCCAAAATGGCGTGGACAGATGTTAGATCTTAATGAAAGGTTTGAACTCTCAGCTCAATGAATAGAAGTCTGATTGATGCATTGTGATTCCGATGAAAATTTGTAAAAGGCACTTTATTACTTTCTACAGGGTGTTGCAAAATGTCGTGCGTAGAATCTTCTACAAGACACAGTGCATCAAGGGAATTCGTAATTACATAAGTACTTAAAAGTCAAAAACATTATCTTCATTTACAACTTTATATTACATTTTAAAAATAGTGTTAGTCACAAAATTCTTAACTCGGTTTCATAGGAAATGACTGGTTTTTAAAAAATGTAATAATTGAAAAATGACACATGCTTTTCAAAGTACCATTTTAATTGCTTTTGGGGAAAGATTAAACCCAAACCAGATGTTAAAATTTTAACTAACAATAAAACACATTTCTCGAAGAGTTTGGTATATGATTCATTAAGATAACGTTTGTGACGTAGCATTGAGTGTGATCCCTAGAAATCTCACACTGTCCTACCTAGAAATTTATGTGTGAAATTTTGAAATACCCTGTTTATATTATGTTCTATGCAACAAACATATGTTTAATTATATATAAAGGTCTATCAAGTTTAATGTTACAACACTTTAACCAAATAATGACTTTTATGTGGGAGCTGTCAAATCTTATTCAGTGTTTCTACAATATGCAATAAAAATCATATGTTCTTTGTGTTTCTCAAAATGGTACATCAGTAATGCGTTAAAATCTAGAACTGGTTTAATGGTGAACATTTCGAATCTCATTTAGTACGAAGAGAAATAACGGAAGCTAACAGGGGAAAGCTGCCAGAATCTTACCATTTAAGAATGTGTTAAGGAAAAATATGATTATCCTGCTATCAAGAAAGATTTACGAAAAATGTTAGAGTTACATGTTAGTGAGTGTTTCGATGAAATAAATTAAGATAAAATAGCGTAAAATTTTAATGCTGAAAATGCAAAATCATTGGTTGCAAATTTGTTCCTTCCAATTTAAGAGCAATTTATAACTAAAAATACAAATAAATATCGTACTGTACATATTAAATAGAGTGCTGAAACATGTTTTTAAAAGCACCTTAAAGCTATTTAATGCATTTTCCTAATACTTTGTAGATAATCGCATGTCTTTTAATCTTACTTCATATAAAACTAATTTATATGTTTTAAATGTGTCATAAGCTTTTGAGAAATTTTTGCTTCTGTCAAGAAAAACTTGATATATATATACAGTAGCTGGCAAATGATTTGAGACGATATATTTTTCTGTCCTAATGTTTTCTGTAAGCAAAATTTCTTAATGACGTAAATCAGTAATTTTTATCGTTAGTCATACTACATAGCTCACAACTAATAATATTTGTGATACTTGTTATTTAAAAAAAACCGATCGTGGATTTGAAAAGTCGAAAGCAGAAGTTCTGAGATGATTCAATTTTTCTAAACTTTTATTGAAATTAATTGTCCTAAGGTATTGAAATACAGCAATATCTAGTATTTATTTGCATATCATTTTCCATCGAGGACTGCGGAACATAGTGTGTGACTAATTCATGGTCTAGCCGTAAGCTAGAACAAGGCCAAGAATCTTCAAAAAATCATAAACAAGATGAAATCGAAAGTTTATATCATCCCTATCAAGACTCGCACCGTTCAAAATGTGGTCAGGAGAGGCCTTCACAGAGGTGTACCTCGAATAAATTTTCTGCCTTCCCCCCCCCCCCCCCCCGTAAAAAAATGCACTTAATGCATTCACTAGTAAGCCTACTAATGGTGGATTGGACGACTATATCAGCTTTGATGGTAAAGGCATCTTCTGAAGCTTACCTGCTTTTGCCGGAGGGATTTACCATAATTGCCTGTTTGAGATTTTTGTGTTTGAGCAAATTTCAAGGAAAGTCAGAGAATCACTTGATGTTGGAACCTCAGAGGCAACTTGGCCAGAAGATCAGCAATTTCACGACAATGGAGTCCAATATGAGACAGGGTGCATTGAAAGATGATTTCACGATGCTGAGAAAGTTGTTTAAGAGTTTTAAGAGTTGAAAAAGGAGTTCTATCACCAACCCTAGTGCAGTTACCTAAGTGTTGAATGGAAGTACGACTGTCTGATAAGATACAGATATCTGCCTATGAGGTAACAGTTTTAATAGCGTTAACTATTTCGTCAATGGCAAGAAGCTCAGACCTGAAAACAGAGTAGGAATCCGGATTCCTAAATTCGATTTCATGTGAATAAGTTGGCTACCACAGGAGGTAATGTTGTTTATCTTTGCTACCATCAGTATATATTTGAATATCTGTAGCTGTGCAGTATATCATCTGGGCGTAGAATTAACAAAGCTTTCTAAGGTGGACCTAGGGATTTTTGCCCATTCAGATTGAGGATCCTGAAGGAGTTTGTTTTTGAAGAATGCTTCTATGTCTCGGCTTTTTCTCCGATGTGTTCCCAAAGGTGTCCAGTTAGATTGAGGTCAAGTGACTACCTATGGTAGTCCAAAATTTTCTTAGCTGTCAACCATATTTCCGCCGTTTTGGAGGTGCGCTTTGAATATAATCCTTCCGAAACATCCATCTAAGAGGCATTTTTTACGAGCATAATGCGATCTGCGAAGTATGTGATCTTCCAAAATGTTTTTATAAACATTTTTATCCATAATCACATTGGTATGTACAAGGGTGATCATGCCATCTTTATGGAGAGCTCCCCAGATCATTACTTATCTGTTTTTGGGTTTCACTATTGGACGTTGGTACAGGGTATCCATTCTGGTGCCTTTTGAAGGACGAATATAATATCGGCCATCATTTAAAAAAAAACTGAATTTAGGTTCATAACTGCAAAGGACCGTCTTGTAAACTTTGGTTGTCCCCCCTTTCGTGCTTCTTAACAAATTTTTATCACATTTTATCACATCTTCCTGCTCTTTGCTCGGATGAGAAGTAATTTTTTTGCAGGGATTCGTGCACACAATCCAGCAGCATCCAGAAGCTCTCCTTGTTCATTGTGAGTCCATATTCAGCTGTCATCTCCTTGCATATCTGAAAAGCCTTCGAATACAATCCGGCTGAATGAGCTTTGTGCTTTATACCTGAAGCAATATATATTCTAGAATATCCTGGGAACATGACGATGTAAAGCGTATTTGCATATCTGCGCAAAGTTACCTAAACATAAAGTCATTTGCATACAGCTGGTATGGAGGTAACGAAATCGTAAGTTAAAACCAGGGATAGTATTCGAAACCACATTTTCTGAATGGAGTCCTTTTGCTTTAGCGACTGAGCCAGAGGAGCCCTTATATGTGGGTAGCAGTGTCACAAACATTTAAGTCAAGCATTAAAAACTTTAATAATTTAATTTCAGATAGTCTCAAAACCTCTGCTGTTAGCTTTTCAATTTCACGTCAGGAATTATCTAAACTTACAATATCGTATAGTATTAGCATATTAATAGCTGCGCATCATATTGGATGACTAAAGCTACAAATTTCTGATTTTCATCATTAAGAAAATTTTGCTTACAATTAGGAAACCTTAGGACAGAAAAAAACATATCGTTTCAAAACTTATGACAACTGTAGTATTTAAAGGGTGTTTCAAAATAGTTTCAACAAACTTTAAGGGTAGGTAAGGCATATAATAAAGATTCATAATCACATAGCAATATGGGGGCATGAAACGTCGTTTTCTTGTAGCTGTTAATAATCACTTTGGAATAATAATGAATTTTCCGACCATGGCTCACCAAAACTATTGGACCGTTCACAAAAAGTTAGTGACTGAAATAATAATTGACAGGTTTTATTATTATAAAGTATGGATTATATCTTGATTACAGGATTGATTATTAACGTGACTATTAACAGGTAAGTGAAAATGGCATTTTTGACTCCACATTAATTTTGACTCCATATATAGGTTAAGATATAAATATATGCAGTCCATCCTGATGTAAGCATATAAATGTATATAGTATATACCTTAAAATCCGTAGTTTCCGATTTAGAATCAGATGATTTGATAATTTCTTGAGTGTAAATTGGAATCTGAGCCAAATTAAAATTAATTTTTTTTAATTTGGCTTACTCCGAGTTTGATAAATCTAGTGCTTGAGAAAGCCATTAGGAAAACATTGTTTTATTTGGTTAAATGTTTTCTAGTATAACTGTAATTAATTATGCATTAAGAGTTATCTAAAAAGACGATCTAAATTTTGAAAGTTTTTTTTTTCTTTTTGATAGCTTTGATTTTTCTCTCTCCTCATGTCGGATTCAGTATGTCAGAAAACTCTAAACTGAAATTTCATTAATTTCAATGCATTAAGCATAAGTTACAATTTAAGAACAGATTAGCTAGTATAAAAAAAAATTCACAGTTTAAATAATAGCTTGGAATTTCATCACCTTTCATTTTAAAGAGACAATTCGCATAAGCTCATAAATAAAGATCACACTGTTTTTCAATTATAATTTTAAATATTTCTATTAAATATGCATCATGCTTCAAATCTTTATAAAAGGGAACACATATAATTCTTGCTTTCGTTTGAAACAGTGTAGATTAATCACCTCTTCCTAGCCAAAAAAGTTTCTTTCTGATCATTAGTTCGAAAAATATCATCTAGAATATTTGAAATACGGCCTTTAGAAGCCATATATTAAATCCTTCTATTCTCCGCATTGTCGCTTTTAGCTTCGATACTGTTCCTAAAGACAAACTCGCTCAGTTTTCATGCCAAAAGAATGATTTTTTTTTTCTAATAGCCGGCACTTGCCGTTTATAGACGTTAGCCACTATTAAGGCCGGAATGACTGTCTACTTTATTATGGAGGCACCTAATAGATAGGGAAGCGTTGCCGCCCATGAAGGGACGGATGAAATGATACGCAAGGGAATCGAACCCGGACCTGTGATGTGGTAGTTTAATACTATGGCAAGCCTAGACGAGGGGCATCTGCCTGTGGAAAGGTGATTTTTAACCCATTTATGCCTAGTGTCCCTATTTTGGGACGGCAATGAGTATTGAGCCTCAACTCTACAAAATATTTTAACATGACCAAGTTGGATGTTGATATTTCGATTTTTATGCATAATGATTTTAAAAGAAATCATCCCTTGTTCAAGAATTTGACATCAGAAATTTATCTATTATTTCTGTTATCAGTAAAAATCGAAGAAAGTCGCAAAAATATCCAGGCACAAATGGGTTAAAGAGTTCTAACACGTATTCACGTTACATTTGGAGGAAAACGACCAAAATTCCAGACCGTTAGATTGACAGCCAGCGCGGTCGAGGCCGAATGCGGGACTTTTACACTTCAGCCGTCTACCATGCTCAGTGGCTTATACACTCGGTCATGGTGAGTCCCGTGATATGATAGAATAGTTCTTTTAGACACTACACAGCCCAGGCGGCACATATTTAGCGTTAACAAGGCTGAGGAAATCAAATAATTATTGATGGTTTTATTCAGAAATTTAAAATATTTTGTTAATGAAAAAAATGCGTAGATGGCTCTTTTTAAAAATGAAATTTTATACTATGAAATAGAAGACACAGATTTGATTATAAAAACGAGCGAAATTATTTTTTTCTGAGATAACTAAAAATTCAAGATATCGCTTGATTTTTCTTTTCTTTCTTTCTTTTTTTTGCGTATGTACTACACATGTTTGATTTAAAATATTGTGTGAGTTGAAATCATGTCACATTAACCCAGTAGCGCCCGACTTTTTTCAGCACATTCTCCAATTTATATTGATGCCAGAAGTGATAAATAAATTTCCGACATTTGTGCGGTATGAAGAATGCAATTCTTTTTGGAAAATTTGAATAAGATTCTCATTTTTACTTCGTTATCGCTGAGTTGTTGAAATCAGATTTATTATTCGAAATATTAAAATAGGAAAGTAAATTAATGCTTAAATATTTTTGAGACTTACAAATTTTTCGACCGCCTAAAAATAGATGGCTGGGATTTAGTTGGTTAAATTTAAGGCTTTTGTCAAGACATTTTGAAGTAAACTTATAAGTATTCAACTAGAGCTCATGCAGTGGTCTAAATGAGAAGTACAGTAAGGTCAAAATCCCAGCCGTACTAAGGCAACATGAGGCCATGGGCAGAGATCTCTCATGGAGACTCTTTTATACTGATTGATATAAACATGCATTTACGAATATATAGGATATACAATAGTTTTTTGTGTACACTGACCATATATGTAGACCTATGATTCACACACATTTCTAATATCGAAAATAATGTTATTTCTTGATTTTGTGGCCTCCAATATTTTAATCAACCTTTGATCACCATCAAATTATGCAATGAAGTAGATGGCGTAAAAGAAGTCTCAAGATTTTATTACAGATCCACAGCCCTGGTTGCATGATTCATTATAGAAAAGATACTGCCAACTGAAAGAAAAGAATTTCTCCGAAAAGCGTAATCGCATTTTATAAAATCTCCACAAAAGCTGAGATAAAAGGCTGTTTTACTTTTCTTGTGATTTAAATTATATCTTCTCTTATATGCATTTTCTTTGAGTTAAATAAATTCAAGCACCCTCCTTCTTGATTATCCTATGAGCCGTTTGAGTTGAAAAATGCCTTATAATGCATGGATTTCGAATAATTTATCTTTATTGCGTTTTAATATAAACGTTATATATTTACGAGTGGGGAGAATATTTTTCTTGATAAGACATAAAGTTCTACGAGTCTTACTTGGGTTATACCATTCTGACTGGAAAACAGAAAACAGGATTTATTATATAAAATGCGAGTCCTATAATCACCAAAAAAGAAGCTTAAAAAAGTCGTATAGCTGATGCTGAAATGGTTAACATGAAATAAGGCGAAGAATGCAATTTAGTAGACCGATGCGCATTTGGCAAGTTTCCCAGTCATTTATTTATTTATTTATTTTTACAAAAGTATATTTCTTAGTTTATTTGTTATTTAAGAAATTACCGAATTGACTGTTGTTGCTTAAAACCTGTTAAAATAAAACTGCTTAAATATTGGATTTCACTCAAGAAATTACCATACAAGATAGATTCACCTATTAAAATGCAACTATTTGTAATTTTATTCTTAATGTTTAATTACAATTGGCTTTCTAGCTGACGAATTATCATTGCCAAGCTTAATTATAAATGAATTGCTTATTAAATTATTTATTAGGAAGTAAATGGTAGTTCCTCCAGGATAACAAAATTACTATTTTCTAAAGAATGAAGTACTAATTCCCTGGCTATCAAAATATTGTGATTTGAACGTTCAGTTAAAAAGGAAAATATTTTTCAATTCAAATATCTCGATAAGAGCGAAACTGAATGAATTATTATGTGAATCATTTATCGTAAATCGATGACTTTATCTCTAGTTGGTAACAATTAGTTATTCTACTGAACAGCAATTATTTGGTTCATCTATAAGTACATTTTTGAATCACTTTGCATTAATTAATGCTTAATGCAAAACCTTTGACCTTTTGAAATTATGAGATAGCAAACATTAATTCCATACATTAGAGCTGAAATGTCATAAGCTAAATTTATGATTGAAATGATTACTTTAGCACTATTATGAAGTTTTGAATTCTGGTACGGTTAATTTCGAGCTGTTATGAGATAAGCGTTGGGAGAAATTATACCAAGAACTTAAATCAATTTCTATCCAAGATATATTTTTTCACTAGGCGCTTACTTATAATATTTAATTAGAATTTATTTAATTTGTTGCTTTTTTGTGGAAAAGGCTAAAGTGACAGTTTTAATTTGTTTAGAAAATATTACAGTTATACAAATAGTTCATTTCTTAAAAAGCTTCCAACGAATTCTGAAATTAATATTTAGACATAAAATTGAAAAGTATATTATATATTTTAAATTCTTCATCAATGATAACATGGAAGTTAAAGGGTTAAGGACGGATCGACCTTTGTGGTGATGAATGAAAAGTTCAGAATTTTAAGCAAAAGGTTAAAATTACATTTTCTAAATGCATTCAGAATCCGCGATAATTTTCATGCCGTTCAAACAGATTTAAAAATGAATTACTATATTTAAAACCAACTATGTTTAAAACTACCCAGGATTTTATAAAGCTTATAAGTACAGATTTCTCAGTGAAATTTTGTCGCCACCTTCAATGAGAAACCTCTCTGTGTACATTAAAATTCATCACGAACTGAAAAACACGTTAATTATGCCTCAAAATATGTTAATTTTTAATCTTTATATCGTGACTGTGTACCATTAAAGTGTTAGATAAATACAAAAGCAGTTTTCTTTTTACCATTATTACCCTTTTAAAAATGTTATAAAAAAAGGTGCATCAGATTTTTACGAGGACAGTTTTTTAATTATACATTAATATTTTTTTAAACAACAGCAATTTGTGAGAAGAAAAAAAATTCAGCTCACTTTTTCAGGAATGTTTAATTATGTTATTAGATAAAAGTTTGATATAAACACAATACAAACTACATTGTACGCTTTTCCAAAATGCATCGCATTCTGGAAGAACCAGAAAAAAAAGAAAGAAAAAGAAACACATTGCAAAAGACGTTGCGAAAAGCATATTACGAAAGACAAGATTTTCTGCAAGAGAATTCAAAGGCTTTATATAATAACAATATAATATTCGAGGGAGAAACTATAGCCAGATGAATATAAAGAAAAAATGATATTAAAAGTAAAGTTTAAACGTTTAAAAAATATGTTTTAAGAAAGGCAAATACTTTGGAGAGATTATGTTGTAGCAACAAGAAATGTTCACCTTAACAATAACATGACATTCGTGTAACAAATGTAAGGAAAAATAGTTGAGTGCGTCTCTGAGGTTGAAGTTTTGTCCCACCATAAGCAGAGTATTAAGAAAAAAAGGGAACAAACAAACAAAAAATAGGCGGTAAAATTTAAAAAAATCTGTCACCATAAATCACGCTCTTGGTTTTTAATTAGCTACGTGAAAATTAAGGTGATGGATTCTCTTGTAGCTTTGAAAAATATTAAGTTATTTCTGCATAATAATTTCCCGAGAAATATTTTGCTATTTAAAGAGCATTTAAACAGATCGAGAACTCATATAAATAGAGAAAATAAGTGTAGTTTTTATTTTAAAAGCATGTTTAATAAACTATTTAACAATAAAACGCGTTTTTAATGAGTGTTTAAAAATTTCCAGTATAATTTAAAGTGATAATTATTTAAAGGGTTAAGTGCTTAATAAAACATCTGTACCGTAATGTGTAGCTGAATGATTTATCTCTGTATCGATACTTTGGAAAGAGCATTAATTAATTTTATATGTAATAGATACTGTTCAGCATAAGATTTCAAATACAACCAAATATCCGTGCCATTGATTATGGAGGTATCTTCTAGGCGGCAAACTGTATCCGCTGCGAAGTTAAACATGGAACTTTAGGTTTGCTTATGCACCAAGTCCTAGATTTATAAGTGCATTAGCAAACCCCTTCTGTAAATTGTGAACGGAATCTCTGGGAAAGGCACAAGTAACTCTAAATGTAATATAATGCGACGGGAGATGCTGTCTTTTGACATAAAACGAAATTTCAATTCGGGTGCCCGAAAAGAACAATTTTAAAAAATATGAGAAATGACATTACAAAGCATTTCTATTTTCAAAATCAGGTAATTTTATGCTATTCCAGACATAATTTGGTCAGGGTCTGATATCATCTCTTTGAAAGTAGCATAACTTTCCAAGACGTGAAAGTAAAGCCGAAAATTTAAAAAAACTACATTTCGCAAACCTAATCGATGAAATAAATATATAAATAACATTTTTGGAAAGAAAATATCCTTTTTTCAGAACAATCACTGCTTGAAAGTCGAGCATATGTAAAAGATTTGGCGCGTGCTTGGGCTTGACTGTGCATTATAGTTTACGAATAGAAAATTTTGCTTAGCAATCCATTTAGTTAATGTTACCTCAGCCTATATAAACTTCCAGAGCTTCCTGAAGCTCAAAACTATGGAGTTTTATTTTGTAGAACAATTCCTAAGAGCTCAGAAAGCATCACTATCTGATGCTTTTTAATGGTAAATTTTGGATGGCTATTTATTATTCACGATGCTTTTTCCAAACAAAGCTTGAAGTAAAACCAGCTGCACTTGTTTTAGTAGAGAAGATATTTTAATATTCTGTAACCTATGGTCGAGAATAAGACCACGTAGCATAAAAGTAAGTGAATGAAGAAGACGTTTATAAGGCTAGAATATTTAATTTTTTGTGAATAATTTTGAATTCCGAACTTTGCGTTTTTGTAAAGCCATGAAATTAAGTTGAATTTATTTGATGAATGAAATCAAATCTCTAGTGTCTTCTTGCCGAGGTGGAAAGTTTTCATAAATTAAATAATAGTATGGCAACTAGTACATGTTCAAGTACAACGAAAATAAAATGAATTACTAATATAGAACATGCTGAATTTTTTTGAGCAACTAAAAAAATTTGGTTTAAATGTTCGCAACTTGGGGGCGTTTTTCTTAATTACCCATTCAGCATACATTTATGATAGTTTGCAAATATTATTACAACAAACCATGTTCAAACATGTTCAACAAAACAAAATCTCCGCGAAGTTTCTAGGTTTTATAAAGCCGCTTCGTGACGTGGACAAAAATTTTCAAATTTTCTTTTTTTTTGTTTCTTCTATCGTTTAAAGCTTTTATTCAAAGTTTTCATTATTTGAGTATTAGTTAATGTGTTAGAGTGACCCGTGGATGAAAAGGTGGGGAAATCTAAATAAAGCACCAGTCGTAAGTGTGTAATTCAATAAAAAACACCCCTTGGTGGCGAGTATTTGAAATAACTTTTTTTTATTCTCTCAAACAAATTGCCATCGCTTCATTATGTCCTACACAAAATTTCATAACTTTCTGAAACAACTTTACAACTGTCTGTTGACAACTTTAAAATAGAGTCGTTTCATTTCGGGCAGCCGGCATTTTAAATGCCAGAAATGCTTCATTTGAAGTATGAAACTTCTTCGAATTGAGGGTTATTTCCTTAACCCCCAATTCAATATAACATGAAAACGCACTAGAATCCCTTAAAAATTCCTTCACCCAAGACAACCCCCTCCTTAGGTAGATACCCCTCCTGCACTCTACAATACAATTATAAAACCCCTTTGTATCAAAACTGATTTAAGTTTTATGCAAATACATAATAAAGTATCAAAATACTCTCCTGCACTGTGTACGCAAGCCGTATATTACAGTTTTTTATTTGATATGTGATAGGACAAGGAAACAGAAGAGTATTTGTTAAGATAAAATAATTTAATTTATGAGTATGGGCATCACATATTTTAAATTGAGTTATTCTTCCTTGATGGTTATCTAAAGTAATTCCATTTTGGATTTCTAAAGAAAAATCAGAGAGCTAGTTATCTTTCGAGCATATTTTAATGACGTACTTCAACAAAATAAACATGGGTCTGCTCTAGAATTTTTTCATTCAATTACAATGAAAGAAAGTTTGTTACTCTCCCCTGAGAAGCATTTCATTAGCTATTAATTTTGATCGTATTCCTTACTGTAGTGCATACATAAGTATATATTTATAAATTTTATTAAGTTTGCCTCTACATTTGTTTTCTTTGTCGAAAGTGTCATAATTAGTCTATGTGATATTCAAACAATAAAGCTTTTGTAGCTCTTGAGATGTTAAAGATTGGATCCAGATCTCTGAACTAATGCAGGAACAAAATATACTGGTTAGTAAATTAGCAGCTTTAATACAGATTTCATATTTTAAAGTATTAAAATTAGGATTTACACCTTGTTTCTATAACTTCATTTTTATATTTTCACCTATAATATTTTTCTAACAGGATTTTTGGTAAGTAGTACATTAGACGAATATTTTAAAATATCTACATGTTTAATAAATTATATAGTATTAAAATGTAATAACTAATATATTTTTATTAACTGCTGCGCTCTGTGTAAATGCGAAATAAAATAAAATCAACTAGACTTTCAGTACAATTAAACTTCATGCTGAATTCCAAGTAAAAGATTATATATTGATAATTCTTTCGAAAACTTTATACAGTTTAATTATTAATAATAAAAAATAATTAAATTATAATTACTTATAAGTTTTGTTTATTAAAAATCTGGCATGTGCTGTCTCATTTAGAAATTATTTATTCCTTAACAATAAATACTATACTTTTGCGGCGTAAACTTTTCCCCTTTAGGGGAATTTTTTGTTTCGGATTTGTTATTTCCTCTAGAAAATGAAGCCGCATGTTTTACCGTGTTCAGTCCACCAAATTTTGCAGCATTTCTTCCAGTACATTACTCACTAAAGAGCTCTGAGCACCACCTTAACGTTATTTAATGGCACACGGTAAATGTTTAAATTGGGCTAGAATATTACAAGGCTTTACTTGAAACTGCGCTGAGCCAACATTTGCGAAATTATTATAAGGGATTTAGTGGAGGCGTGAGGTCTAGCTGTTGATGCTTGCTGAATTGAGATTAGAATTTCCAGCTCAATAATAAAACTAGGGACTGACTGTTAGTTTCTTTCCTCACAAAAATAGTCGAATTAATGTATTTAATGATTTCAGATGAGTCTAATTTTTCGTTAAATTTAAATCAGTTGCTACTTTCCCCTTCTAAAAAGCGCATTTGCATAATGAAAACGGTAGTTTGTAAAATTAAAAATGAATTGCTCATAAGACGCGTTATAGATAAGAAGTATTTTGTAAACTGAATGGCGTATGATATATTCCTAGAAGGATTTTACTAGTTTATCAGTTCCATTGTGTATGTAAAATAAATTCATATTATGTGTAAATCGAATTTGTTATAGAATTTAAAAACAATTCTCATTTTTACCATGCATTTGAACCATTTGCTGATACATAAATGTTGGACGAGTGATGTTTTTAAATTGACAGTCAGAAATATTTTCAAACAAGAGAGATTATTTTATGAACAAAAATCCATATTACACGACACTGCTTAAGAACAATAAATGGTTTACGCTATTAAAAAGAACATTGGTCAAAGAAAGATTGTTGGCATCTATATCAAACTTGTTTCCATTTATAAAAACAATGTAAATTTACGTTATACGATACAGGTGATTTTAAAACCACAAAAATGAGCATAATGTTTAAGCCATTTAGTATTTAGGAGTAGTATTTTTCATTAAACTATTTCTATTTCACCTGAAAATAAAGTTTTAAATTTTACAATGCCGAAGAGCTAACAGTATTTGGTATTTTAAAAGTCTCTCCATCAACAATTGCGGTTAAAGTTGACAGCTGAAGAGAGATCGATGGCTGAGGAATGTACACATGAGTGAACCTCTACTTAACGTAGACTCTTAATAAATAATAGATAAATCTTCAAAGAGTCATCTAGTAACTTCATATTCTGATTAAAATATATATAGAGGGTGACTCAAAATTCTTCGAAAAAAGCATATGGGCTGGTAGAGGGAACCAAGACAGTTCAGAATCACACACCCAAGTAATAGTAAACTTTCTGACTATGGTTTGTCAAAAACTAATGCATCTTTTGCACCTGTCTGAAATGGATAGTTTACAAATTCTATTTCATTTCACTGATGAAATCGTTGGAGAAAAAGGCTATTATTAATGAAACTCGATTAAGAAATTAGACAAACGCTTCAACACTTCTACCGATGTGATTATGAACGCGTATATAAAGACGCGTTTCCGACCCCGCATTGCCATATGATTATGAACCGTCTTGGCTCCCTATACAACCCCTTACATTTTCTCGCAAGAGTTTTGAATCGCACTGTAGGTATTAGGTATACAACTTTGCTCTCTCCGTTTGTCTGTAGATGACTTCAGCGGTAAAATAATGGTCGAAAAAAAATTAATGTCGAAATAGACATCACGCAATAAACTTGGGCGTCTATCAGCAAAACTCCACGAAATACAAAAGTCGATTTGTTTCATCATGATAAAGTTATTCTAGACTGAAAATGTCAGTTTACAAGTCAAATTTTGGTCATTCATGGAATGTTCCAATTTTCTGCTTCAGTATGAAGATATCTACGGATGAGGTTCATTGAATGCTCTCAAATTCTTAAGGTGAAGCCGCTATTAGTGAAAGAACCTGTTGTGTGGGGTTTCACCGTTTCAAGAACTCTGATTTCTTCGTCTAAACCGCCATAGCGGTGGAAGAGAGAAGGTTTTTTTCGAAAAAGCAGAATTGAAGGTAAGACTCGTGTCACAGTCCAGAAAATTTGGGCAAATTCATCGGTAGTGACTCAATAAGCAATTTCAATTTTGAATCATAAATGTGCATTACTAGTTTTTTGCATTAAATCTCGATATTTTTCTTTGGGGGGGGATGTGGAGGAAGCAAAGTTGCACACCTAACATAATAAAATAATAAAGTACTATGCAAAAGTCACAATTATTAGATTAGACTACTTTGGAAACCATACCAAGCCAGAAAAAAAGGAATAATCTATGATTTTGATAACAGAAAAAATACTACTACACATACAAAAGAGTTTTGTCGAACCAATGAAATATTTTGTAACTTTGGTATTGAATTGAATTGAATTGGTGTTTTGGCTTCAACGGAATGCATTTTACAACTAATAAAATTCTGAGCTCTATTAACCAAAGTCATTCTTCCTTTTTTTATACTGAGCAAAATAGTTTTTTTAGTCCAACAAAAGCTGTTATCAAAGAAGCAAAAAAAAAAATTAAAAAATTGAAGCTATTTTAACAAACTAATGAAGGAAATTTATCTTATTCTAGAATACTTTTTAAATAGAAGTGTCTTGCAATAACCTGCGAGATGGACATAATGTCCTACAAATAGGACGTATTCTTAGGTTTGTTCAATGTTAAAACTTTTAACTGATTTAGTATTTCTCGCTGAAAACGCTGGTTAATTACAAAATTAACCAGCGTTTGTATGTATTTTCAAGAGTTCATATTTAATAACAAACAAGTTAAGGAACACACTTTGTGATTATTTTAATAACACCTTGTACAGAAAATTCACACACATTTAACGCCTTTGAACATATTTCGTATTTATGAGATCACTCAACTTTACTCAGCATACTAGAGATGAGACGGGCTCAGCCCGAGCCCGAAAGCCCGAGCCCGAGCCCGGGCCGGGCTCGGGCTCTGTAATTCACAATTGCGTTCGGGCTCGGGCTCGTGAAAAATTTCTCCTTTATTGAACATACTCCTTGAAACATATTTTAAAAAGTGATTCACGAGGAAAATAAAAGTACAGTCAACTCCGGTTATAGTGAACCTCTGGGGACCATCCAATTTCGTCCACTGTATCCCAAGTTCACTAAAACCCAAGTGTCTTCATGATGGATAGAGATACTGTATGTGAATTGGGACTAATGGTTTGTGTTCATTGTAGCCTTTGGTTCACTATATCCGGGTTCACTATAACCAGAGTTGACTGTACTTATAAAAAAAAAATAGCGGCACCGGCGCCTAGAAGGTGCGTTAGGCTCTTTGGATATTTCAGAACGGCGGCTTATATTGATTACTTAGTCGTGAGATCCGACATTATTTGATAAACATATGGATAAATAATTAGAAAGTGCATTGAGAGTTTGCAACTCTATTTGCTTTAATTTGCACAAACGACAAAATTCATTGTATACTATCAATGAAGTAATTGGATTTTTTTTATCATAGCTGAAATTTCGGGCTCGGGCTCCGACTTAAATAATATTGCTCGGGCTCGGGCGGGCTCGGGCCGGCCCGGGCTTCGAAAAATGAGCCCGAACTCATCTCTACAGCATACCCATAAGTATTCTTTCATCATACTATTCTAGACTTATAAAGGGTATTCGGATGCATTTTTAACAACTATCTGACGATTCACTTTCTATCTTTTTTCAATCAATGGGTTTACAAATTCAATCAAAGTAAAAACTGAAATGTGCAACGACTAGAAATCCTTTTGAATTCATGTCTTTCGAAGAATTATCTCAGTCAGAAAACAAAAATGTTAGTTATTAATTGCTTTTGCGTTGAAACAGATTCATTATGACGGGTGTTAGTTTCCTAACTGACAATTTTGTAATAACCGTCGTGTCACACATTCTGAGCGAAGAAAGTTATTTTCCTTTCAAAAAACCGATTGAGGGATTACATAACTGTCAGTTTAAAATAAAAATCGGTCGGAGCTAACTGTAATTAATTGATGTTACACAAGCCAAATTTACATATATTAAAGTTGCGCTTTACAAAGTGGAATTAAAAGTGAACAGACGTTAAAATGAATCACCTCGTTAAAGATATTTCAAAACGGGATCGATTTATCTTTTGTATTCATAGCAAAAGGAAACAGGAAAAATAGATTATGCCAAATAAATCGATTAGGAAGCATTTTCCTGACCCAAAGAGCGTGCATGGCATGCATACTTAAATAATAAAAGAATGTGTCATTGCTTAAATCTTAATACGAATAACAAAGCTGTAATTACATTCCGAATTACACATCTGGGACTTAACAGAAGAGTTTGATGAGAGCCTGTGTTTTAAAAATGTCAGAAATTAGTTGAAATTGTAAAAGGTATCAATATTTATTTTATTTCCTTTTACATAAGCCCATATAAGAAATTTCTAGTAAAAAAAATTAAAACATTTTGTCCTATATTTTTTCTAAAGGTAATTACTTATTTGGTGGTAAAGTTCACATCGTCCCTTTCAAAGAAGATGTTGACTTTCCTCTTTTTGTCTTTTAGTCCGGGAACTGTTTGAGATTTATTCACGTAAACTTGACACTACCCTAATCGACGATGTCGCAATTTGTAAAGATAAGCCTTTGCAGACTACTCCTGATAACGAAGAATCGTTTGAAGTTCTTGACTTTTTTTGTAAAGCACTGTATGTATGAAAACAAATATCCTGTCAATTTATTAAAGCTATTAATAAATATACAAAATGATAAGAGTATTGTTGAAAACTTGAAAAAACAAATTTACGCTCAGTATAATATTTCAATTACTTATGAAACATTATTCCTTTTACTACAGACGCTCCATTTTAGAGTTATATAATTTTTTTCTCCGACCTTTTGAGCGGGATGCAACTCACGAAGAAGGAAAATACTTAAATATGATATCATTTTGAGTTACTGTAACCCCTATTATAAAGTGATTTATTCCGACATAATCGTTTTAATCAATACACTTAATTTTAATATTTAAGATAACTTTACCTTAAGGAAAATAATGCATTCACCAGAAGTTTTCCATTACTAACTGATATATTTTTACGGGATATCTGCATAAAAATGTTACCACTTTGCGATTGTAAAATGTTCCGCTCACTGTAAAAACAATAATCATGTAAAATAAGCAGTTTTTCCTTAAACAATCTGTTACATTATATTAAAATAAGAGTAGCACTAAACAAAGTAAAAGAAAATTATTAAAATTTAAATTATATAAAATTAGACTTACAGAATTAATTAACTACGTAAAATTTTGATTCCAAGATATGTTCAGAGAAAAACTGTTGACAAATAATTTTTTAAACCGGTATGTAAAATTTTATTCATGAAATTTCACTTAAAAAATGATTTAGAGAGATGAGAGATAAGCATTACTCTCAAGTTTTAATTAAATTCAAGCTTTTCAGTACAAATTAAAAAAAATTAAACCGTCTTCATAAAGTACAATGTTATTAATTTTACCAATTAAACACAAAATGAAGTTGTGTAGAAGGAAAGGCTGCTTTTTACTTCCACTTATTCAGTTGTTTATGTATTAGCTTAGTGAAAAGTAAATTGCTTTTCTTAATTTCAAGGATTACTGTCCAAAGAACCAGCCCCGATAGTCACAACGAGTAACCGATGTCATGTAGTCTTTTCAAGTTTATTCTAAAAAATAAACTTTATTTTCAGATTTTCATAAAAATATTAATAGTATTTCATAGTAAAAATGAGAACACATATATGCATGCATAATAAAGTCACTGATAAATTATTTTATACATACTGACATAGACATCTACTCAAAAAAGTATTCAAGAGAAAGCCAAATTTCTTTTTTTCTTTCAGGAACGGTTATTGATTCTGTGAAAACATTATACAAAGTAAAACAGGAAACTTTTTAATTTTTGTGATTATACTGCTGTTTTTCGAGAAAATGGAAAAATTACTCTTCAAGTGCAGACAGAACATTTGGAATACAGTTGAATGATATTTTGAAGGCAGTCTTTAAATTTGAAACTAATTTCGAAACTGTCTTGCAATCACACTAATATCTGTCGCCGTATCTGTTAAAGGAGCGAAATTTTAAATAAAGCTTTTCTTGTGCTCTAAAGTACCATCAATATTCATTTATTGTAAGAGACAAATAAAAAATGTTTAAATGTTGAAAAAAAGAAAAAGCATATGCGATTTAAGCAAAGATTTTTGATTTATTTATGCAAAAGGCAGTATAATCATTATAATGAAGGCTAAAATACAGGGTTAGGACACATGAATGACCGGATTTCAAATATTTATATTTTCAAAACTATTCCACATATTGCAATTAGTGATACACGAAATTTAAAAAAATGTATTAAGTTTTTTTTCATGGATGTTAGATTAATGATCCTTTTGTTACACAACAAACATCTAATCTGCAATCAAGTATTTTGTAGTATCACGTTGTAAAAGTGATTCCTAATGCTGCAAAAATGAGCTTAAGTTGTTGCAATGTTTTTGGCATCAGTGGTTAATAAACAACATTTGCTCATCATTAGAAGCCATTGATAGTGTGATAGTACAAATTGTATGAAATGAACTTCATTGCAAATTAGATGTTTGTCGTGTAACAAAAAGGCCACATATCAAACATCTGTAACTGAAAAAAAAAAAAAAAAAAAAACTTGGTACATTTTTCTCTACTTTCGTCGCATATTTTAAAACGCGTAATAGTTTCAAAGATATAAACATTTAAAATTTGATCATTTATTTGTGCTAACCTTGCATGTTACCTAATAGTGTAATACGTTCGAACTGCATATTAAAATTTGAAATTATTGCTCTTTTCGAAGGTGTTTTTGAACGACATTTTATCAATTTGTTAGAAAGTTCCTCGGGTTACTTTTAAAAGATCTATTGTGCATTCTGTTATTGGATTACTTTTAAAGATGAAGACATGAGTCACATAAAATAAGCTCTGGAATAAATAACCATTTTATCCATAAAAAAATACAAAATGCATGCAAAATAAAATGGTGTGTGGCCAAAAACAATGATGATGAGAAACAACATCGAACATAAAACTGTTTAAGAATAAAAACAACCAGATGGAGATTTTCTCCCAATTTATCGGAAAAAGCATTAAGTGATGGCCGTTTTCCTGGGTACTTTATCTTCTAAATCGATTGACTTAAATTTTCACAAGTTACAGATACTATGTAGATTTTATTAGATTTTGCTCAGAATTTCAGGGTTGTGCAGCTAATAACATACATATTTGAGACTGTTGATCCTTGAAATTTTCGGTTAAGGATAATCCATAAATCAACGTGTATGCTTCTTTCTTTCTTTAAGTAGTACCATAGTGCGTTTAAATCTGAATTCATATCTTGTATAAATAATTTGGAAATGTTGCTTTTGGTATTTAAGTAAGAATTAAAGGAAAATTTTTGGCTGCTTTTCATCGGAAGGTTCATTTAAAAACCCGAGCCAGTATCTGAGAGTAAGTGTGTTTAAGAGAAAATATCTTTCAGATAATAACTAAAAAGAATCTTTATCTAAAATTCGCGGCGAAAGATGGTTTTAAACATTTTTAAATTACCACGAATTTTGCACTTAAATAGATCAAAATATTTAGATTAAAATAAATTTTGAATAAATCTTATTTCCAAAATGTAAAGCAAATATTTTAAATCACGGTAATAGTCAAAGTAACAAAATTCACGAGTGTGTTTTTTGTTAAATGAAATTTTTAAAAAATGTATCAAATAAAAGTAAGGATAACAAAAATAAAATGCTACTTGTGCGTAGTATTTAATTTTGTGTTCTCTTCAATCTTTAAGAAAAGGGATGCGAAATTTCAATTTCATAGAA
The DNA here is from genome assembly GCA_038373885.1 of Cheiracanthium punctorium. Lineage (NCBI taxonomy): Eukaryota > Metazoa > Arthropoda > Arachnida > Araneae > Cheiracanthiidae > Cheiracanthium > Cheiracanthium punctorium. The sequence continues at coordinate 125,497 of JAWZYV010002842.1, forward strand.
GATTTTTCTATCACCTTGAACTTGGACCCCCAGAAAGTAAAATGCCAAAGAATGAGCATCCAATTCTACAGTATTTTCGAGAAAATTAAAATAAAAGAAAACTTTGATACATGATCAGCCACCGACAATTTTGATAAAGAACCGACATCAACGGCACATATATGGTTCATTTTCCAGTAAACCCCCGAAGTCTTCGATTTCTTTACTTCCTTCTTAAAAAATTCACAAATAAACTTAAAAATGACTGTCGTTGAAAGATTAATGTTGCTAAATTGAGAAAAATACATTCTTATTTATTCGAATTAAATGAACATAAAACTGAATTAACAGAAATAATTTACATGAATCGTCAAATATATTTTGTGAATCATTCGGTTTTACAAAAGAAAATTAAACATTTTTAGAACTATTCCGATAAAGAACTAAAATGCTTAGTTAAATAAATTGTTTAACAAAAATTGCAGGTAACAGCTTATTACTGGAAATGTGAAACACCGTTTGCTAATTTTCAATTTATTATTATTTCAAAATGTCGCATGTAAGCAAGTTGTGGGTTGAAGGATATATTTTTCTCTTTCTGAGAAGAAATATTCCTAATCTACATTTCAAAAACGTTGCAGTAAGTATCAATATAATTTGTTTTTACTATATTTTTATATGTTCGGATAAAGTCCCTAATTAGCGAAAAAAAAAATAAAACGAAATATTTCCTATGTAATTATAGTTCATACAAACAGATTCTGCCAATATGATTTTGTGTTTATTATCAATCACTTAAAAATTGATATCTGGATGCTTTACTCATCAATAAATTCATAGCTCGAAGATCTTTGCTAATCTAAACTAACACACTCTTCGAGTTACAACCTTTAAGATTCATTTACTTTTGTTGAAGCAATAAAAATTCACCCCGAAACCTCCATATAAGTTCTACAGAACATGGTGACTTGCATGATATCTTAACATTTTCAGGGAGAATTAAAAAAATTCAACTAAATGACTTTTGTACAGCAGATGGCTACAATTTGGAATTTTCAGTTTTTATGTACCCTAAAGGGATAGTTTACGAATAAATCTTTTTATTATAATTTAGTATCGAATGATTTGATGTCTTCATGTAATTTGTGTGCATGTATCCGATGCTTCATGCGTGTTTTGAATAGAAACACAACTCACAAAGCGATGCGCGAAACATACGAAGAATTAACAAACGCAACATATTGTGTTGCAATGCACGAATCGTTAAACGTGTCTGAAGAGGGAGAGCACGCTTTAACCGACAATGGTGAATTTTAAAGGATTAAAATTAATACAACTGTACTGGTGAGAAACATATCAGACATGAAAAGAATATTTTCTATAAACTTATAATTAACTTCTGTTTTTTACATGTTCCAAATAGCTACTTTAAGATGCAGTTCTTGATTTCCCCTCAGAAAGCAACTGTGCTCAGAAAAGAAAAGCAAAATTCCAATTGCCATCTATTTTTCGTCATACAGGGTGCAGTACATGCTCATAAAAAACTATCGCGATACACGGACCTCTAGTCCGTTCAACTGACCGCGATGAGATTTCAGATATAATTTTTCAGAGGTATGAGCTCGAGATTGAGATTGTTTAAACCAATAGACCTCTCACGGTTACAGTTAAACAGAAACTTTTCGAAATTTTCCAACGGCAACACCCACTTTTTCCTGCAAAAGTTGATCAGCTCATTGAAAACTCATAATTGGAGTTGAGGCGATACACGTAAGACAAAAATTGGCGGCGTAAAACATTTGACAAGAAGAGCATTGTAGAGAACCCAAGTCAGCTCGGAGAGAATATTCTTTGACGCAGTTCGCATAAGTTACTGGAATAGAAATGTTAAACTAACAGAAAGGTACCTAAAAACAGTTAATTCCAATAGAAACAGTTTCCTTCTCCTCTCTTGGGCTGTTATTGGCTCGTTACAATGATATCTTTTTTTGAAAATTTTTACGCCGCAAATTTTCGTCATCTGTGTATCATTCCAACGCCATTTTCAATGCGTTGATCAACTTTCGCGCGAAAAAAGTGGGTGTTTTCATTGGGTAATTTCGAAAATTTTCCACGGTAATAGTAACCGTGAGGCTCTATTATTTTAAATTCTCGAGCTCATATGTCCGAATAACTAAATCTGAAATCTCATCTCGATCGGTTGAACGCAATGGCAGCTAGAGGTCCGTATATCGGGATACTTCTTTTTTATGACCTCCCTGTATTTAATTCATGAGAAAGACCAATTTTATCACGAAAAGCGAAAGTTCCTTTGACCTGTTAATTATACTGCTGAACTGTTTTAGGAAAAGATAGAAAATGCGTCCGCAAGTTTGGCCAATCTAGGTCGTAGTCCTTCTTTGCCCCGGAAAGGACTTCGGAAATTACTGTGATCAATATTGCAATTATTGAATGCGCGAAAACGTAAGTTAATTTTTAATAAAAGTGCTAGAAACTTAATTACATATTTAGCACTTAAAATGAGAATTGATACGTTTTAATCAGTGAATTTTTTGCTGCAACACTTCTTGAATTTCCTTTTATTTTTTCGATGATACTCTCAAGAACACGACTTCCTAAGGAATTATGCAAATTTGCAAATTGATCATCTGATTAATTTGCAGCGATTCTTACTGATGAGCAGACTATTTTGGCACGTTTTTTATTTAAACTTTTTTCATTGTTATCTATAATCAGAAAAACCATAGTTGCGAAGGAGAGAATTCGGCGAGAGTTGGTTTCGAACCCAGGACCTCAAGTGTGTTAACTTCAGCGATTTGCTGGTAAACGGCTGAATATCTAACGAGGGATCTAGGTCGAGTGGGGGGGAGCCCTCCTTGAGGGTCTTTCTAAGGGGTCCTAACATATATTTACGTGAATGTTCGGAGAAAACCATGGAAAACTTCTAACGGCTAGATCCACGGGCGCGACCTGGGTTTGAAACAGGCGCTTCCTGTCTCTCAGCTGAGAGCGCTATGCGTTCGGTTACTCGTCGGGCAGCTTCAGGGATATCATTCTACGGGATAAAAGATACCTACCCACTTACATAACTTTCAAATTACCGAAGAATAGCTCATTTAGGAGGCGGTAACTTGTCTGCCATAGCTACATTTGAGTTTTTTCATCGCTTTTGTGCAACTATGTTTTCTATAAATCCCCTTTTATTTCTTCAACCTTCATTAAACCTACAGGAGTTTGAGTTGAAACTGTTGTATCCGTAAAAATTGTAATTGCTTTCCTGAATGTTTTATAATCATTGTAATGAAATAATAACATATTACAATTCATTCTAATGCTCTTTTTTGGATCATTAACTGTAAACGAGTGAGCTGAGATAAACCAGCAAATGAAGCGAAAAAATTTCTGGAGAGCATAATAATTAAATATATTTGAATATGCATTAGTTCCAGTTAGGTAGACATAGTGTAAAAAGTTTGTACTGATTGTGTTTCTAATTCTGTTTCATATTTTAAATTTAATTACTTAGAATTCCATCTCTAAAATTTACAATTGAAAATGATATTAAAATATTTATTATAATCCTATTACATTTGCCAGACATTTCCGAACATTTAGAACTTCTGACTGCTTTTAATTAATTTCTGAGTAAATTGAAAATCCGTAAATAACCTATGAATAGCGGCAAATTTCTAGCTAAGTATATTAACATAAATACATGTCGACATGTATTATTTACTGATATATATATTCTGTTTAAATATGTTAACTAATTTTGTTTATGATTATTAAATGATTTTTTAATTTTGTTACTTTTACAAAATGAAATAGCGATAAATAATTATGATTGAAACTTCAGTAAATGGAAAAAAAATCTAGTTAGCTGGATATTTCTTTATTATTCTAAAGTGTATAAAAATCTCATTTTGAAGGTTGTTTTTTTATTTTAAATATTTGAACAGCTAGATCATCCTATTCATTTTTGAAAGCGAAGCATCACAAAGTAATTTTCTTCACCGTGTATTTGAGTTACAAATTAAATAATCTCTCAATTTCGGGAGCCGTTTAAAAATTAAAGATATCTAAAAAATTAATGAAAGAAATATTTCTTAATTAAGTTTTGAGGAGACTTAATGGCCTTCTTCATTTTATCTTTGTTTTATTTTTATTTCCGCCATGTTTATACTTGGAACAAAATTTTTATTGTGAAAGGTTTCTATTTTTAACTAAAACGCAGCTTTAATTATTTTCTGCTGCAAGAGAAGTGATTTTAACGCACATGTTTCATAACTTATTTTATATAAAACCTGACATTTAAGATTTTCGAGGATTAATGGTAAAAGGGAAAGGTATACTTTGACATATTTCTCAGAAAACTTGTTTTATAAAAGAGATACTTTTCTACAACTTAATTAAGTGGTTATGAAATTTCTATAATAGCCCAGAAAGATTGAGCCATCTTAATTTAGATATAAGTACATTAAGGAAATTTACACTTATTTTGCTCTTAAGTAGCGAGTGGGATGATTTTGCAGCAGCAAGTTCTGACACTTTTGCAAGATATTTTAATCGGTTCTATCCCCCATTCATGTGCCATTCTAAAAAAATCATTCGAGGCAGTCGAGAGCTACATGGACCGAGCTGAGGCTCCAACCGAGACTTATTGCTTCTATTTCAGCCAATGTATTTCCCGAAGAATATATATTTAATTATTGTGAGAGGTATATAGTAGGTTATTTCTGTAACTGTGGGCTGTTTCTTGTCCTGTAAGTTAATGGTATTAAAGAGGAAGGGATTATTACATGTTCTTGAATTCTTCTCTTGATTAACCAGTTCCATAACTAGTACGTAAGAAAAACCTGTATGTTGGTTCCTTTGGCGCTGGACAATTTTAAAATCTTTCATAAGCAAATTGACTCTGTCTGTTATGTTTATCAGGAGAGAGATACATCACTCACTGTGTTGTTTAGAATTTCATATGCTTTTCCCGAAGGTCGATAACACAATTGATTTGCATAAGAAGGGCAAATAGTTTATGTATTTGTTCTATCACTTAGAAACTCCTAATACTTTCGGAGTAGCAGATCCAGTTACACTGGAAGTACACGGTCGTCTTTAGTGGTTTATCGGGAGCCCACAGTCCTCTGGTTATTTGTCTCTCTTACCATTGGTTGCCAGGCGAAAATTTTTCCTACTGATACACAGAGTGTCCCAATCAGACCGCATAAACTCAGCAAGACCAGATTGATCTTTTGGGGCACACAAGAAATGTCCGTAAAACTATATCTCTTTGACTCGTAGTTTTCTAGAAAAATATGAAAGATCAATAAATTACGAAAGTGCAAGAAGAAGCTACCAGAAACATGAACACTGATCCGCTGGATTAGGAATAGAGGGGGGAAGGTGGTTTTATGGCCACCACAAACACTAGATTTGGTATCTTTAGATTTCTTCCTGTGAGATCGTCTGAAGATATAAGTATATCGAGACCTACTTACTGTAGAAAGTGACTTAGTGTCTCCCTTTCATGCTGCGTGTACTTTTGTGAACACGATGTTGATGCAACGTGAGCAGTCAGCCATTACAAGGCGTACGCATTCATGCCTCAATATGCACGGTGACCATTTTGGACATTATATGCATATGAAAACTTTGCATATGAAAACATATGCAAAGTTATATTCGTGCTTCCAATAAAGATTTTTTTTTGTATACCGGATATGACGTTTTTACTTCTTTTTCGCATTTTTCTCAACAACTAGAAGAGTTACAGTTCTGCGGACATTTTTATGTACTCCTGTTGAGGAATCTGGTTATGCAGAGTTTATGTGTATTTGTTGGGACACCTTTTAGTTTTGGAAAAAGCATACATTTCTAATGAAATTGCTTTTAATTGATGAACAAATATAAATTCTCCCCGTTCACAATCTGCTGTATGAAAAAAAAATACTCTGCTTGTAATTTTTGAATAAAAGTGTGCTAGATTCTTTACAAAACTTCACTTTTCTTGAAACTTTCACTTACCTGGAACTTCATCTTGAGAATGTATCCGGCAGTGGCAAGTCACATAAAGATTAATTTCGACATATACTCTACAGTCTGACTTCCTTGAGCACGAAGAAGTCGCGGTCAATGATTAATAAACCGAGAGTTACATTAGGAATATAAATCGACTAATACTATAAGTTTGAACACTCATATGCATTTTCTGGCACACGGGAAAAAGTATTTTGCTGAATTTAACAAAAGTTTTTGCTTCAAATAGAATTTAATAGGAATAATTTCATCGGAACCACCACATGTTTGATTGAGCCAGCAAATATAAAGAAAAATTTTGTTTATTCAACGAAAACTACTTAGTTAAAATAGCGCCAACCAAACTTCTTTTTAAGTGCACAGAAAAATGATAGTGAATTTGCTTTGAAAGCTTGTTTTATTAATATACACAATTTTCAGTTACTGTAAAAATTGTTTTAAAGCCATATTCCTTGACATAATAACCCCGGCAATGACACATTGAAATCTTCTAAGTAAATTATTTTTACTTAGAAGATTGAAGTGAAAGTGAAAAATCTTGATCAATAGCTGAAAATTGAATTTTGAGAGAAAATTTTGCACAGAGAGATATAACGCCGAGACATTACACGTGAAGCAACAAAATTGTATATGCGTTCATTATATCTGCTACAATTTTCGTTTTAAAATGATAAAATTCACTATGTAAGCATGAATGTAGTTAAAATAGCTTACAATCCATCTAACATATTCAGTAAAGCACAAAGCTTTAGAGTTTACAAAATATACAGCAAAATAAAATACTTTTAAAAGGAAATATTTTTCAGTATTAAAATGTACTCCGAATTTATACTTTTAATGCTTCAGTGTTTTAAAAAAGTATTCTCTGACCTTCAAAAGATTCTGGAATAAATAAAATGTTGAAATTTTACTTAAGCTGTCTGTCAAAGGATTTAATACAACATTTTCGAAAACTCCCACTTCTTTCTAATAGAAAAATGTAGTTTACAATATTCTAAATTACTGTACTGTGGTCTACACTGAACGCTCAGAAACATATTCTCTCGACTGATTCCGGTAATTACAGCTTGAGACTCGCCTTTTTAAATCAGGAGTTTTCACTTGTAGTTCAGAACATATCCATTACATGTTCATTACTTACGTAAAATTAGCAGAATAACACAGAACTGTAATTATGCTCTTCCAAAATGTACCGGAGTTGCTTTAGGAAATAAAAGAGAATGGCACTTACTCTTAAAATAACACAGGAAGCTTACTGAATTATTCTATTTTTAATATGCTTTAAACTAATATTTTAATGGAATGTAACCAGTTAAAATACTCTTAAAAATTCCCTTATTTATCAGTTAGTCAAAATACTTTAACTGAAACTTCCACTTCTTTGAATTTCAGGAGATTCATTTATGTTATTTAAAACTGCCACAGGCTTATGGCGAAAATGTCGAAATCATTTGAGTCATTTCAAGTTGTTATCTAACGCTTTAAATTCAGAGCTCTCAATTTTGCAATCCAGGACATGTTCATTAAAATTGGACATAAAATTGCTGCTAGCACAGCACGGGACTGTAATCGTGTTCTCCCACCAAAAATGTTTAGCAGCCACTGTCCTAGAATAAAGAGCAAACATAAAATCGATTTGTACATCCATGCGTTTCTCTTCCTAGTATTTGAACTTTAGGTCTCTGTTTTCACTGTCCAGCACTCAACTAAATGCGCCAAAGGATGGTGATTGCTGCTCTTTGATATCGTTTCACAGTTGTAAATTGATTTTGGCGCAGAAGGTATAATTTATTTCGAAGTGGTAATTTCATTCTCTTAGCAGGAATTTCGTTCTCCTCATCATTATTCTTCCGACATGTCGCCTGGAGATCTCGCGCTCTGTATTATTGTGTGTGTGTGTGTGGGGGGGGGGATAATTGAATAGAATATAACAAAGGGCTTGTGAAATTTGAATAAGAACTACTCTTTTTGTAGCATTTTGTGCGATGATTGTGCGTTAGGCATTTGTGAAATGTTTCACAAATTACCAGCTTTGTTTCCGTTTTTATCTTTTTTATATAACTATACTGCGTGTATTATTTTACTTAGAAAGAAAGTTTTCTTTAAGTGTTTTTTTCTTTTGTTAGTTGTTATTGAGTTTGGACAGCAAAAAAAAAAAAAAAAAGAATTACATTAGTCATGCCTTATCTTTGTTGTTATTAATGTAGTAAGAAGGAAGAAACTTTTGTCGTTGTTGGCATTGAATTAAGAGGAGAACCGAAATTACTTACAAAATAGCTCATTTTTTCTCATTGGCGACAAATTAGATAAATATAAGCTTAAAAAAGAATATTTTTTTAAATCAAAATCATTTAATAATTTTATAAACAGTTCAATCGTAGAAATGGTAAATAAACTTAGATATATTTTCCGCTGACGTTTCTATTTAAAAAACACAAAAATAAAGAACTATTTTTGCCGTTTTTTCTACATTGAATCACAAAGAAGAATGAAAAAACGGCATTAACTTCTGTCTTGTGTTTTCTAATTTGCACAGAAAAAACTGTTAAACTCGGCTGTATGAAGGAGAAATGCTTGGATTTGACTGTAAGTTATAAAAAATAGTTTACTCTGTTTCGGATAACAGCTTAATGTAGTTAGTGTATTTTTTAGCATTTGTCTACATATGAGAACATATTTATAATTGCTATAGTTCAATTAGTAAATTGAAAATGAAATGTATTCGTAATTTTTGTTTTTCGTTATTTTCTGGCATTTGTCTACATATGAGAACGTATTTATAATTGCTATAGTTCAATTAGTAAATTGAAAATGAATTGTATTCGTAATTTTTCTTTTTCCTTATTTTATTGTTTATTTGCTTCGAAAGAGTTGTATTCATTTTAATGAAAAGAAAAAGAAAAGACATGTCTTTTAAAGCAGCTGCTAATTTATGTCATTTTTATTTATGCTCATTTTAAATCTGTCAGTATATACCGACTTTTATATCTGTATTGCTTTAGTACAATCTAAATAATGTATCATTAGTACTCCCACTGACTGCAACTCTTTCATTCTTGTGACAGTATTCAGCGTAAATTCGTATTTGGATGGCTTCTTTAGACATAATACGATTGATTATGAGGGACATTTAAGTCAGACTGACCCTTAAAAAAGCCTCTATTCAGAACACAGGATCATACAGAAAGCTGCTGTAAAATAATATACTTTGCAGGAAGAATCTCTTAAAGCAACGTAGAAACACACCTCGAAAACGTTGCATTAGAATATGTTTGGGGGGGGGAGGGGTTAATATGCTAAAAAGTTTCGGATGACATTCAATCATTCTTACGCAACTCATGCGATTTCATGCGTTTTGCTATCAGTCTGAAAGATCTCATTCAAGCAATAAAAATAAATAGATAAATAAAACGAATGAGCCTCGTCACACCAAATGAACTGACACAAATTTGTAATTGAATCAATTTGGAGAGCTTCACAGGAAGTATATTTTAGAGATATGATTTTAGTAAGCTCAAGAGCAAGACCTTCCTATTCATCTTGCCTGAGTCTCGAGTCTGAAAATTTGATCAGACGCGGAATGCGAATATTAAACTGTTTTAAAATTCTCTTAGTAGTGCATTTTGTAATTAGGAATACGAATTCATTTCTTAGATAAAATTTGTAATCACTACTATAAAATAATGAATTAAAAAATCAATCGGAGAAAAGTTTCACATTTAATTTTTTATTTAACTTTATAGTGCTGGAATATGTTCTACAAAATAGGTTTTCCCCCTTTTAAATTAAAATGTAACGCAGATGTATCGCAGCGTAAACAGGAGTTGTGTAAACGAAAAAAAAAAAAAAAGTGTCACAGCCGCTCGATACTGGCATCTTTTGCCGAATGCCGATAAACATTTCTTGTTTTATAAAATTGAGGATTCGTTCGTTTTCCCTTTAGCAGCATTGACAGACGTATTTGGCGAATACTTATTGAATGTATGTAAATTTAAACGCTATTCGGTCTTGTGAGTTACATGGCTGAGGGATTATCTCAAAAAAGCAGAGCTTGCCGGTGAGCTATGGGAAACAGAAGAGAACTGCACAAAGAAGGTCGTGTCTCTTCGTAGACCTATCACCAAAGGCTGCATATCTACTTTTCTCTTGTTGGTTTATAATTTAAATGCCATCAAACGATCTGACACTTCCGAATTCTTTGAAAACCACAAAAGCCCTTGTAAATAAAATACTAAGAAATTAAAATAAAATAAATAAAAACTTTGTATAAAAAACACTCATAAAACGATGCTTATAGCAAGATACGATCGTTTCGACTGAAAATTCATTCAGTCTTCCTCAGTCAAACCCCTTGTCTCAAAACCTGTCTCACAAAACACTTCCCACTGTTTTGTGAGACGAAGGGCTTTGATTGAGGAAGACAGAACGAATATTCAGTCGAAACGATCGTATCTTGCTATAAGCATCATTTTATGTGTGTTTTTTATAAAAAGTTTTTATTTATTTTATCGTTTAACACCAGTATTCTGAGTGTTTTCTCCGTATTAAGAAATTAGTTATCGAGGTCGTGAAAAAGAATGTCAGAGATCATTAGAAAGGGCTTGAAAGTATGAATTCCCATTTAATTTATAATTCCCGTTATTACATCGATATAAATAAAAATTAACGCATGTGTGTTTATAGATGTATCGTATATTCAATACTTAAATTCTAAGCGACTCGATTGCTCGGTTTTGAAATTTTGGACAGACATGCAGCCAAGCATAGAAGAAAACACAGACTATTTTAAAAATCTAAAAATCTATTCGTTCCCCGATTTTTAGAAATTTACCACAATTTTCAGTTTAAAAAGCGTCTTTACTGCAGTTCAAACCATCGCCTGCAGGAAATCAAATGCAGAAAATATCCCGTTTTATTTTCTTTTTACTGGACGAATTTTTAAAATGGAATCTGGTACCAAAAATTATTTTTATCGGATAACGTGAAGCTATGGATCAACGTTTAAGATAGGAATCATCTGCAGGGCTATAGTTTTCAAAACTGCTCCGGTTTTTCTGACAAGAGACGTCGTTTCTTCTGCTAGGGAGCTGAAAGTGGTTGCCACACATGCAAAGGAAATGAAATGCAAAATAGCTAAAAAAGCATTAAAATTCCTACTATCTTAAGCGGTAGTAAGTTAATGTTCTCTTTAATAATAATACGCACACACGCACACAACAAAAATTGCTGTTTAAAAGTTAAAATTAACTAAGCAACTTGTAAAGTAACACTCTTTTTTATTGAAAATAAACACTCAAAAAACTGGTGTTAAAAGATAAAATAAATAAAAACTTTGAAAAAAACACACATAAAAGGTTACTTCAAGGCGTAACGATCGTTTCGACCAAAAATTCGTTCGGTCTTCGTCAGACAAACCCTTCCGTCAAACAGAGCAGTGGGAACACTCTGTTGACGGAAGGGTTTGTCTGACGAAGACCGAACGAATTTTCGGTCGAAACGATCGTTACGCCTTGAAGTAACCTTTTATGTACGTTTTTTTCACAAAGTTTTTATTTATTTTACTCTTTTTTATTGATATGTGTCATATTACAAAGGTCTTAAGTAATTTTAATGTTCTGTTTCTTCGCATTTAAACATTTTAATACATTTATTTCCATGTCTAAGAGCGCTAGGAATTATTTCAATTTTCTTTGAATTTAACAACTTAAGTGGCAATATGAGATTCCGTTACCACGGTAACTGTAATGCCAAAAATAGGATATAAAATTAATTATTTATTTTAAGTGGGAAAATTTGTAATGTAGAAAGTGTAGTTTTCAGTAATACAAATAACTATTTACTTGCCAGAAGATTGATTTTTACAGGAGCATATCGTAAAAAATCCTATCAGAGATTGCACACTCTGATGTTGAATTATTTGAGACCAGTTTTGGCTTATTACATATAGCCAAATATTATGTAGTAATATACTACATATATCCTGGCTTATTACATATAGCCAGGATAGGCAACACTGGCCTATCTGGCCAGTGTTGCCTATCTTAGTATTTAAATCCATGCATAAAGATTTCCATGCAAAATCCAAAAATATACAAAGTGATATTTACTCACAATGTTTTGGCTATTACTTTTAAGTTAGCTATTGTGATGGAAATGTTAACATTCGGAATGGTGCAATTTAAAACATTAGAAATGAAACAATTTGGAACGTTAGAAATGAAACAATTCATTTAGCAGCCAAAAGTAGCTGATATTTTCTGTTTATATATCAGAAATAATAATTTTACTTTTATAAATGGTGGTTGTAACTTTTTGCCTGTATTAGACTTATTTACTGCGCTAATGTGGAATAAACTTTTCAAACAAGTTCCACGCTTATACTCTATTTCAGTGGCTGATATCAAACGTTCATTAGTTAATCCTGCTGATGCAATATTAATATGAAAATCTTCATCAAACTTTGATTAAAGAGATTACTGGTGTTTTCAAATCATTTACTAAGTAATAACAACAGCTTGGTTCGTCAACTCTTCTTTGTAACATTTGGTGCAGTAATTGCTTGCTCTACTCGGGAAACAAGAGGAGTTGTTGCTGTCAACTTGAAATGGAATATATTAAATTTCTATCTTAGAAGATGATTAATTTTTACAGTTTAAGCAATATAGTAAGAGTGTATAACGACATACATTTTCATAGATGGATTGTAGTTTGCAGCTGACTCAGAATAATATGGAATTTTCTACATTTCGAGAACTTAGAAAGTCGATTTAATACTCTGCGAAGTATTGTTATTAGTATTATTTTATGAGTTTTTCTATTTCCCTATGAAATACAAAGTGTTTCTTTGTATTTGACATCAACTTCATGAAAATTTTTTATTTGAGCTTATAGTTTTTATAATCCAAGCTAAAACATCTAGAAAATTTAAAAAAAGGAGCAAATAGTAGGCATCATGGTAAAAATTCACATATCTCCCCAATCCTGTTATATTAGACTACGCTCCATTAATCTAACGATGAAAGTACATTTTTATGGTTAATTTTGCAGTTTTATTTTTCATTAAAAAAAAACTAGAAATAATCTTAACAAGAAGTATTGGTATATTAAAGATTGGAATATTATAAAATTGGTATATTTACTCTATGAGAAAATCATTAATTTTCGACAGTTTCGGTCAATATCTGAAACACGAGTGCTGCTAGCATGCATACATTTATTTCCTCCCAAGCTGACAGTAAGAATGAACAAAAGAAGTTAAAATCTGAAAAAATTTCACATTAGAACTACAAGCAAGCGTGCATTTTTTGAACTTACATTTAACTCAAATTGTCATTTCAAGTGTTGGCAAAAATTTTATTAATCTGTTAGTGCGTTTGTTTCATTTGAGACTGATGAGAGAAATGGATTAAAAGAAAGAAAAAATATCAAATTCTTCCAGACTTAATTTACACTCGAGTTCAGTTTCGTACTTAAATTCTATTTAAATTGTCATTTCTAGAGTATTGACAAATATTTTCACGTGTTGCTAATCTGCAAATACATTTGTTTCTTTTAAAACTGAAAGAAAAAAGAAAAAGAAAGAAAGAGTCCAAATTTTATTTACCCCCACCCAAAACGCAGGATTTAACTTATATTTGTTGAGGGGGAAAAAAAACTTATACTACTATTACATGGTCACTTAGTACATAGGTCATCTCAAAAAATGTTACAATTTCCCCGTTCAATTTGTGTTGAGAAAAATTTCCTTTTTCCTACAACTTTTACTTATCGCTAATCAGAAAACTTGTTTTTCTAATATAATGTATCAAAATTAATACCCTTTTCTCATTAAAAGTAACAAAATTTATTTTTTCTGCTGAAGAGGAGAAAAATGTCCACTCGCTGTTACCAGGCATTAAATTAAATTAAAAAAGGAAGATCAAAATAATTATTGTAGTGCTTATGCACATAATTTGGCTGGTAAGAGAATCATAAATGTCCCTTAATATTTAAAGAGATACATTTCTTCAAATTATTTATCAATGTATTGTCCACTTTGTCACTCTCAATGCAGGCAGAACGTTTTATCCTTCATAAAAGAAATATGAATATTCTACGAATGTACAGCTGCGGAAGGAAAAAAAAAAAACCACGCACACTTGTACATTTTTTGGCCGTCGTTCGTCGTACAGCAAAGTTACAGATATCAATCGTTTACAGTTGACATACACTTTAATTTGCTATACATAAAAATCGCATAAGGGGCCATCTTCATATTAAAATTCGCACCAACTTTTTTTTTTCAAAATAGCAACCCCTAGATTTCACTTCATATTTAAAAAATTTAGCTTATTTTAATCCCGGTTACTAATTTTCAATAAATTTAAACTAAAAATGAATGAGTTATGAGCTTCCAAAATCTCCCTACCCTTATGCTAAAATATTTTTTCAGACTTTAATTCATATCTCGCATAACATTGATAATAAGAAGTTGACTTTTATTCGTACTATTAGAACTAAATGACCCAAAAGTAATTTACTATCATTATAATTTTTAATAATCTATTAATATGAAAAATGGATTATCAAATTAATATTAAAAAATTATGAATAGCGACCTAGCCAAATTTCGATGGAAATAGATGCAGAAAGGAATATTACATGGCTGCACAAAATTTCAAATTTTTGCTTTCAGTAGTTTAATTTATATTAAATGTGTTATTTTCATGAGTTAAGGGACCATATATAAATTTATAAAAGACAATATTTTGAAAATTGCGTAAAATAAACTTAAATTAGATTTCTTTTGATAAAAAATATAGTAAAAGTTAGAGATATTAAAAAAATAGCAAACTTCGAAGCAAATAAATTGGAGGTTTGTAAAGTTTGATGGTGATTCCATAAAGCTTCCATTGTTGCTTCCTCAATTATATCCCCCCCCCTTCCAAATAAAATATTTCCAGGCATGAATTTGAACTTTTTTAATATCTGACACATCTTGTCTTTGGACTCCCCCATACTTTATCAAACATTCGATAAACATCCAATATGACATTTTTCTGTCTAAATTTTTATCTGACTATAAATTAAAATACCACCAAAAGCCTTATAAAAATATTGCACATTGCAGGCGATAATATTAAATGAAAAAAGTGCAATAATACACACAGTGATAATTTTGGATCCTTCATGTTCCACCGTAGCTGAGTAACTTTCATGATTATAGTCAGAAAAGAGAAGAGAACAGATTCTCACTCCTGGCAAACATTTTCTTCACATACTCAATGACAATTTCAAAATAGATTTTTTCTTTAAATCATGTATACGGACCAATGAAGTTTTGGAGTCACAGTTCACTTGGACCACTGACTAAATATTCTAATTTCTGCCCCTGATAATCTCAGTACAAAAAACTTTAAGACTAGAGACAGTATTTTCCCTGTAAATAATAGTTATTTCTTTTAACTATGGCGAGCGAAATTAACGAAAGGCTAACAGTTCGGAAACTACAAATAGCGTTTTTCAATTTGCAGAAAGTTCCTTAAAATCGTGCAAACGGTAATCCGCCCCAATATCTCCGGAAATTATCGTAGAAAGTTGGTAAAAATTCATATTTAGGGTAATTTGAAGGTTTTCTTTCGTTTAATAAAGTCGAAATAGAGTGTTGCCACTGAGAAAAACGAATTTGATGCAGAATTAAATATGAAGACGGCTCCTCATGCAAATTAAATTAATAGTACATTAAAGTGTACGTTATTTGCAAGTGAATGGTACATATAACTTTGCTGTACGACGAACGAAGGCCAAATAAAGACCAAGTGGGCGTTTTTTTCCTCCACAGCTGTGCGTATATTGTGCTCCTAGTTACTAGATTTTAACAATATATGTGTGCCTTTAGTATCTCAATATAAAATTAAAGCGTACTTTAAGTCAAACTCTTGGTAACACAGAGTGGATATGCAGTAAGAGAGTGGACAAATAACTCTTCATCTGTGATTTACTTATTTCGTTTACTCTATTTAAGCTTGATTTTTATCTATTATCATCATGTTTCAGAAGGCTTTAAAAAGCATTTAACTTTAATCTTAATGACGTAATAGTTTAACATAAAGGAGATAACGTAGTAGACATTCAATAAAAGAGCGTAGGAATAATCATATTTTAATCAATTTACTTTCTTCTAAAAAAGAACCATTCAAATGTAGCTGGCAGTCATGGAAGAAATTAATGACAACATAAAGTAACTTTTTAATAAGGCAGAGTTACATTTTGGGAAATTTCAGCTATGAAAAACTTGGTAACATAGAGGACGTTGAAAAAACATCTGAATGATAAAATATAATTAGCAAAAGTTAAAAAAAAGGTGCTGAATAATTTAATTATTTATAGTGTCTAAGAGAGGCAAAAGTGCAGTCTCCCATTAAGCGTCCCATTGATAGAAAATTGTTTTAGTTTTATAACTTTATCACTTCGTTTTTTTAAGTTTATGTAGAGGGACAAGAGATTATATTTCGACGATATTTTAAAGATTTTCAATATTAAAACAAATCGAATAATATACTAAGACTATTTTCTTTTTCAAAAGCTTTATGTGAAAGCTGTAACAAAAAACATCTGAAAATTAAATGTCATTGAATGCAAGGTATATGACAGTTTTTGAGAATTCTCTATATCTGTTGCTAGTGAAGGGGGGATTATTTATCTGCTTTTATATTATTATTAGCTCTCTTAAGAATACACCTTTAAAACTCGCCGTACACAGCAATAAATTTTTATATTAACTTATTGCTAAATTCAAAGTCGATTCACTATGATGATATACGCCTAAATTTCTGTTTTTTTCTACTATGTTGCAACCTTGTTGAACATTCCACACTTTATTACCTAAAAGTACTATTAAAAAATATTGAAAAAAAAATTAAACTTACATATCAATTTTATTATATGTTCGAGAACAAATATAAAAGATCTGGGGAAAAGGAGATGGATAGGTAAAGCTGTTAATATCTTTTCCAGACATTAACACTTTTGCACAATGTTTTCCTTTCATTGAATTTTTAGCAATGGCAAAAATTGCAAAATTATTTTGTCACTGAAACTAATTCAATGCCATAAACTTTGCATATATGTCTAAGTAATTGCCCCCACGAAATTCTCTTGCGTCACAGAAATAGTTTCTTTTTACGAAATGTGTTTTCATATGCCAGATATTTTTGGAACAACGTTATTAATGTTACATTTCATGCATATACAGATTCAATTTCAAAGAGAAATCTGAATATGAAACAATGCACTATTTTGATTATCGGCATAGTCTGAAGAATCCTACGCTCGGCTAAACAATTGAAAATTCTCTTAAAATTTCAAAAGCTTTCAAATCTAGGTTATTTCCAAACTGACATAGGGATAACTGATCAATATGGGATTGAATTCTTTTGCAAGATTGTATAAAAAATGTTCTGTTCCATGCTTTTGAAAATACGTAAAATAAATCCATCTTTTGATATAACATTACACATTAACGATATTGTATTCATGACGGAATAGAAGAGAATATAAACAATGCAAATATTTAAAATAAAAGATCTAAATTCAGTATCTGTATTATGAATTTGTTGGTCGCTAAAATTATTGATGCATGAATTTGTTGTGAAAGAATGCAACTTGTATCCTATGTGTATATAAATTCTATTCAGTGGCACTTCGTTAGTGAGAACAAACAGAAGGATTAAAGTTTTGTTCATGCTGTCTGGAATAAAATCGGCCTAGCACAATTGATATACATTTTAATGAGAAAGGTAGAAAATAATCCTCTTAAGCATGTTAATACCGATGAGGTCAAAACGCTTAACATTTCCATACAATGTATTACTTATTTCTTCTTGTGAAAAAAATAATTGTCGGCGTCTACAAAATAAAAATGTTCTTTCATTTTTACGATGAGTTTTTCATCGTAGTTAATGGAAAAAATGCACGACTGAGTAAAAGTACACGAATTTTATAGATAAAAGTTTGTAGTTTTGATCACAGAGAAGAAAAAAATGCGTTAATGAAACAACGGCTCTTTCGTCTGTTTTTATTGGAAGGTTCGAGCTCGAATAAATGTGAAACCACCCATCAAAATGCGCAGCCAGATATTTACTCATTAGTTTCAGATATATTTTTTTTTTCCTTAAGCAGAATTAGTAATTAAGTACCTTGAACTAAAATAACAGAAAAATTTACGAGTTTATTAGAAAAGTATACTTAATGGGGTGGCTTTTACGGGAATAGCCGCTAAAAGTGCTCAAAAACAAAACCGCTGGTTGTTTCTCAGATACACTGATTCACTATTTGGACAAACTTTTGTCCTTGCAGATAGTAAAATTATATAAGTAAATGTCAATTATAATGTTAATCATGTTGAAAAAATTTTAAATAGAAAGTTTTCTTTTGCTGTAAAAAGAAAACGCTTTCAATTGAAGACCATGCAAAATACAAATTTTATCTAATCCCACAGAGAAAATAACTATGAAAAAATACTTACAGTGTACTGTGTACTGTGTAATTTGACATACTGCAGTTTTGTCAAGAATGCATCAAAAGGAATTTTTTTCACACCAGTCTGACTTACTGTAATACTGACGTCAAAAATCGTAGATGCAATATTATAATGCATGTATACGCATACCGTGCAATTATATTTAACTGTATTTTAAGTACCCCAGAAAAAAACATTCTACATACTGTTTAACTCAGAAAAACATTCCGTAAGCATCTACACAGTAAAAAACAAATCTGAAAATGGAGGATATTTTTAAGATTGGTTTTTTAAGAAAAATGTGTGTTCTCTCCACGTAATTGGTCTTATTTGAAATAAAGTATCAGCATGTTGTGGGCATGTTATTGGCAGGATATTGCTTCTTGGATGAACTTTCAAACAAAAATGCAGAAAATTTTTATAAGCAGTTTCCTTAAAATATGATAGTTTTGAAACTTGCCGGATGAGTATCATGCAACCATAGGAAGTTCAGAGTTAAATGGGGTTTCAGTTTATTCCTGTAAGATATACAGATAGATCGGATAAATAATGCTATCTACAAATTTCATTTCTGCATGTTCTGAAACATTAAATATTAAAGTACTATCTGTTGATTTCTAGCAACATTAACTATTTTCAAAATTTCTGTGAATTTTAAATTATTAGCATAATATACATAAATAAAACACAAGCTCTTCAACAACGTGAGTGTTCATCTTTTAGCCTGTTACAAAATATTTTTATAGAACATTAATGCAAGTCATTTCCATTCCAGACTGTTCAACCATCTCCCAAAATGCAAATATACAATACACATTTATATACAAATGGATCTTTCCGTCTGCTAGTTTAAGTTTCGTTCATGGATATAAAAGTTCAGCGAAATATTCAAATGTAATTCATTTGCGTTCCAAATTATTGACAATTTCTCCCAAATGCAAATGCACTAAACACATTTCTATACGGAAAGGCCCAGTTTCTCTCTTAACTTAATTTGCGTTTATTTCTAATATTGTATTTTTGTGATATAAATAAACCAAGTTCATTTATTTTCTAAATTGTTCCCTGTTTCAAAGGAAAATCGTGTATTAGCCTTATTGAGAATTTTAATTTGGTTTTTGCTCCTGTTCGATTTTAGTAGCAACGTTTATACGAATTATGGAAATTTAAAGGCAGAACATATAATTCAAGCCTGAGATGTAATTGATTTTCTTCATATGTTAAAATATATGTATGCCGTATCTCAGATGTAAAATAATTAATAAGATTGGCTGTAAATTAAGTGTATGTGTTTGTTGAAAAAGGGGTTATTTTATTGTTTAAAAAATATGTAAAGAAAAAGAATTCGCATAAAAATGGTTTTCTGTGCAACTTGAAGTTCAAGTTTTATGCTTTAGAAATTAAAGTATAGTTTTGGGGAAAAACCAAGGTTTTTGATAGTACTTTTATGTGTCAACAGATTGCAGTACTGACCTTCTTGTGTGAAGAATTTTTGCACACGTGGATTGTGAATTTATCTTACAAAATTGAAATGAAAGCGTAACGCCTTTATTGATTTTCATAAACAATGGATGTGTTCTTTCCAAGCATTTCATCTCCCGAAATGAAGAACGATTTCTAAAATATCAGTTTCAGCTGAGCTCGGTTTACGAAAGATTAATTAATCAGTAATTTGCACCAACCTTCCGAGTTCTAAAGAACATTCATTCATCGCGTTTAATTGAGGAATGGAAAAATTTCTGACTTTAAAACTATTTCTACATGTTTAAAAAAATTATTTTAGAAGTGCAATATAATTTTTAAAATTTTTTATTTTGTATTTCTAACTATCAAAAGCGGTTCAACAGTTCTCTGTACAGCTTTTGTAAAGAGAAAAAATGGAACAAAAATAATATATGATGTTACCGAAAACTTGTATAAAAATAGTGCCACAAAGCAAAGTAAGGGATCCTCGGTGTTTCGATTTCTTTAGTCCAAAAAACTCCTTTTTTAAAATATACGGTATGGTGAAATAGGCAGGTGTTTCTTTTTATTAAAAATATAAATAAACTATTTTAAGATTGTGTTTGATTTTAGTCTATATTTTCAGACGTTAGTTGGAAGTATTTATACTGGTCAAAAAGTTTAATAATTGCATTTGGAAACTTAACATCAACTTTTATCCGCTTATTGAATCCATGAACTGTCCTTGTGTCCCCGAAAACCTTTAAAAAATAAAACTAATACATTCTGAAAATTTGAAGAGTTTTGTTATTTGGAATGCTTTGCATGAAGTAACACAAAAATGCTGTATGTTGAACATTATTAGTAAGAGAAAACAGTCCATGAAAACTAAAATGTCTGTTTTTATTAAAAATATAAATAAATTATTTTAAGATTGTGTTTGATTTTAGTCTATATTTTCAGACGTTAGTTGGAAGTATTTATACTGGTCAAAAAGTTTAATAATTGCATTTGGAAACATAACATCAACTTTTATCCGCTTATTGAATCCATGAACTGTCCTTGTGTCCCTGAAACCCTTTAAAAAATAAAACTAATACATTCTGAAAATTTGAAGAGTTTTGTTATTTGGAATGCTTTGCATAAAGTAACACAAAAATGCTGCATGTTGAGCATTATTAGTAAGAGAAAACAGTCCATGAAAACTAAAATGTCTGTTTTTATTCCCAATTTACCTACTATACCTATGCATTAAGTAAATCTACATTAAAATTAAGAGTCTAATATAAACTACGACTGTTCGAGTCTATCATGGGACGCCGAAAATCTTATTTAAAGCAATATCTACCCGAAGAATTTTCTCACGTTTTAATCATCACTTGGGCCAGCTCTCGGCTCTTCCTTTGCGATAAAATTCCATTTTTGGATGAGTGAATCTGGATGATATTTTCTTTTTGTTTTGTCAAACTGATAAAATTCAGTTATTTGGATTGAGGTACAAAAGGAAAGTTATAGTCTGTTTTTTTTTTCTTTACAAAACTATCTGAAATTCTAATTTTGAGATAAAGAGAATTCTATAACATTCCGAATTTCGGATCGGTGGAGGCACAAAAATTCATTATCGGCGAAAGGGATATAAACTTTCGAATGCAAACTGGCAAAGCATTTTGAAATGTCATTTTCTGCTTGACAAGATGTTGATAGACTTCGAATTATAAAGCAATTTATCTGAGGTAGAGCATAGAAATTCTAATTATGCACTACCTACTTTTAGCAGAATTGGAAAAAGATTTATATAATTGAACAAATTTTTTAATGGAAAAGTAGTGGAGATTGGGACACACTTAAACACATTACAGTTTTTGGGGGAAATCGGCATATTTTTATTTTAACTAAATCTGTTCTATTTTAAATGTTATATATGAAAAATAAATTATTTCCTCATCATATTATGACAAAAATTTAAAGTAAATGTGTTGTAAAATTTAAAACATTTTTGTTCAAATCTGCTCCATGTAGGAGGTACATTTGAGCAAATAAAAAAAAAAAAACACCAAAATAATTATAAAGTAATTTAATCATCTATTTAAGAAATATGAAATAATAAGAATAAATGAAACAACTGCATTTGACTGAAATCACTAAATTTCTATTATTTTTTCTAACGGCATTTCTCTTTATTGAAAAGCTCACCACGAGAGTATAGTTATGTTTGGTTATGGATTCATTTTCATTGTACGCTTGAAATCCACAAAACTCATAAAACCGCCAAAAATGAAATTCGGTATTCCCTTTTTTAGGTAACGATTTAATACTAACTCCTGTTGACGGAAGTTGCGGTATCACGACATAAAAATAAAACATTTTTAAGAATTAGAAGAATGAGTATAAAATTTTATATTTTTACTTGTTTTAAATATATTTCTGAAAATTAGTTATTTCATTTATGTATATATATATTGTATTATTAGCACATATGTGTGCGACGTCAATCGAAATCAAAATTTTAAAACATCAGAAAACATTACGACTTTAAAAATAATTGATTAGTCTTATTTAAAACATACATCTCACCCTTCCTTTAGAAAAATTGTCCACCAGATTGGTGAAAATTTCTTAATCTCGGTAATGTTCCAGATGAACTATTGGCTGAGCTGGCAGATTACGATCTCCGAGAAGTAAACTGTAAAAGATCAAAGGCAGCCTTACTCCTAAATACCGAAGAGGAACTTTGCAACGACTATTCTATTTACTGTTTTTGTGTATTTTGTGTCTAAAATTTGTTCATCTCCAATCATTTATATTGCTATCTAATTTTTGATGTATGCACATATTGCTGATTTATTATTTACATTGTTAAAAAAAAAGTTTTTTTTTTTTTTTTTTTTTTTTTTTTTACGTGACCATGCCTCACATGGAGGTCCCATTTATTTAATGTTTGAATAAAAAAGGATTGTAACTAAGAAACTGGAAATGTAGCCTTGAATGGCCTAGGTGTTCCATGAAATAAAATTTTGTCTTGTCATGTCATTATATCTTAATAGTAATTTAAATTGTCAAATATTATTTGCAATTATAGAGCAGGAAAATATCCTTTATGAAATAAATTTAACAGATTTTAACTTATGTATATTTTGTAATTATCATATAAATAAACATTTCATAGATGTTTTTAATATTTTATTTATTAATCTATGATTTTAAGAGACCATTGACATTGAGTTTGAATAAAGGAAATAATTTGAACTTCATTTTATCTTTCGCCTGCAATGCAATCTGATAGATATTGTGAAAAGCAGAATTTTTTGGATGAAATTGAATTATGCAACAAAAGATGATTCAATGATGCCCCATTATTTTTTACAGAGGTGCCCCAGAATATAAAGTTTAATATTACAACAATTTATCCATTTAGGTTCATACAAAGAGGTTAAAAGCTGTATCTAAAACTTTTTCATTTGAATATCAAGCAATTAATTGATATTGTAAAAATACAAGACTATCAGCAAAAAGCTTATAGCTTTGTTTTGTTAATTTCTAAAAATTTTGTTAAATTAAAAAATAAAACAGAGGAAACCACACTCCTTGTTCAGACAGTAATGTGCATATAAAATGGTCAAATTTTGGATATTATGCATAACTGAATCTACGGCATGCGCTGTCATCTACATTTATAAATAACAATTATTTCAAAACAAATAAGTAAAGTAAAGGTACTCCTTCCTAGCTGTACCAATCGATGAAAATTTAAGTACGTATATCAACAGATAAAATTAATTTCATAATCGAGCGTATGCTGAAAATGCAACGATTACATAAACCTAAAAATATATCCTTTAAAAATGTACTTTAAGCGTAATTTTTTAACACTTAACTCAATGACTTGTAAAAATAAAATGGGGAGTTAAATTCCTCAGGAAAGCTCAAAATAACGTTTTTGTTGGTTTGGATCTCGTAACATATGAATCGGTGAACATATGAACAGTCTGTGTAATATATTTTTACTAATCAAGCTACGAGAGTCTTCATAATCTAATGTAATTGTTACCAACATTGCTAAGCTTTATTTCTGTGAGTTGATACTGTTTCAAATGTCACGTATAAAATGATATCAAAACAGAATAATGGGGTGAAGTAAAGAACTTACTCTAATTCTTCCAAAATCATGTATATCCATTTAATGTGGCTTACTGGTTGCAAATTTCGTCTCAATAACTGATCAGTACCTTCTATATTGCCAGTCAGGAAAAGTAATGAAAATATTTACAGAATTTTCTCTTACTTGCTTTCTTCTTACGAGCTCTACGTTTTCAATCATTGAAAAGAGTTTTAGTTAAAGCTACAAAAATAAATTTCTTACAGTTTTTGATCATGACAGAAAAAGTCACGTCATTCTGTAGGGGAAAAGTCATTCTGTCTAGAACGTGAAAAATACACAAATTTTACATCCCCCCCCCTTACTGGTGTTTTTTTTTTTCTCTCTCTCCAAGGTTTCTACAGATTTGAATGTCGCTGTATGTTTCATAATCATTGTCCTATTTATTCTTAGAAAATATTTTATACATATGTTGTTGTTGTTGTGGGATTAAGGCCAATTATCTGTACGAGGGATCTAGGCCTGTGAGTGGGGAGTCCTCCGTGGGGGTCTTTCTAAGAGGGTCCTAACGCGTATTTACGCTAGGTTTCGAATAAAACCATGGAAAACTCCGAACGGTTAGGTCGACGAACGCGCGATGGGACCCGCACCCCCTGGACCTTCAAACTTCGCCCTTCTACCAATTCCAGTGACATAACCACTGTGCCATGGTGAGGCTTTATACATATGCATTTAAAGTATTGAAATTGTTACTTATAAAAATCTACGTTCTATGGATTTAAAGATTTGCTTTAACATGTAACTTGAAGTTAACCGAGAGAATATTATATAGTTTAAGCGCAAGTAAAAATTTAACAGGAATTTTGTATTGTACACCTTTTCAAAAAAGTATTCGAGTGTAAGCGAAATTTCCTATTTTGGCTATATGAATAATTTACCAGTTTCTGAAAAGCGCACAACTCGACAGAAACATATGTTGTTGTTGTTGTGGGATTAAAATTTTAACAGGAATTTTGTATTGTACACCTTTTCAAAAAAGTATTCGAGTGTAAGCGAAATATTCTATTTTGGCTATATGAATAATTCACCAGTTTCTGAAAAGCACACAACTCGAAAGAAATATAAAAATTATAAATATATATATATATATACCAATTCACATTTCATAATAAAAAAATTTTGATATACGAAACCAACATAGGAAGTTTGACTTCTACTCGAATACATTTTTGGGAGGGTGTACATCAGATAAAACAATGTGATTCTTTTATTTTTATTTTATTTACTGATTTATTTCGAGCAGCCACTGCGGTGAATATACTAACAGAGATTTAACGTTTGTTACGAATGACTTGTGTGCCCTGCATTACAAATTGCAGCAATGCAACACTTTTCAAGGTATATACACTATTTAGCGGGTCATGATAACATCTGCAGAATTTTGATGCATACTTTTATACTTCTTATTGAAATAAAACTCAAAAGCGTGTTGATTTTAAATCAAGAATTAAAAAACCTTACAATTGATTGAAAAATCATAATAATAAAGAGAAAATAGAAGTAAACACTTCAACTTTCAAAATAGTGTGTATTGAAAACAGTTCCAAATTACCACATTTTTAAAAAAGTCTAGTTTTTTTCAATAATAAAACCAAATTGATATTCTTATGTTGAATCCATGAATATGCATTTTCGAAAAAGGGAGAAGGTTTTAAATCTGTAAATAAACCTTTTATCTTACAAAAAAATAGAATAATTTTTTATCACGGCAAAAAGAAGTTTGTTTATGTGAAATCTGAGCTAATTTATTTCAAAAATCATTAGAGAACAATGAATAAAAGAAATTGTCTTAGAAAAAATTTTAAATGCTCGACAAAGGCTATGGCAAAAGGTGTAAGTAAACCTTGAAAAATTTTAAGATTAATAATAAAACCCTGAGAAATATTTACACATACAAAAAGTGCGTATTGATACTAGAAATGAACTGCGAGTCGTAAAAAAAGTTTGTAAGGTGCACGAACAGATAGTGATGAAAATTTGCTCAAAAGTACCATAATTTGATTCTTCTAAAATTCATTTAATTTAAGATATTTGAATAGAAAGGATGTAAAATACCTAGAAGCTTTTCGTCGGCTTTTATGAATCTGAATACATAAATTTTAAAGTAGTTAAATATTCATAAGTTTTACCTTATTTTGTAAACGCTTGCGGCTTACAGTTCACATCTAACTATAATATATATAGGCTGAAAAGAATGTATTAAATATAAATAAAAGAGGCGAACTTCTTATTCTTTCTTCACCTTATAAATTAAACAATATTCTATTTTTCATCAACATTTATTTTGTTTCTTTAGAACAGCACGTATTTTTCACGGAAAAAACATTTGAAGTTATTTATTGCTTGTGCATAAATCATTTGAGCTGTAACGTATTTCATAAAAGCTCCCGAAAAATAAATCACTGTAGTTTATACCATTTATTTATTCATTTATTGTTGGATTGCTGAGTGCAAACACAAAGTATTGCTTTTTTAGTGCTTTGCAAAACAAATAGGGCGAATAAAATGAGTGCAACGCAGAAAATCAAAGTGTGATTCATGTTTTTGTCAACTAAACAGGTGCCTACTGTTCATATATTTTGAAAACATTTATTAGGATTCAAGACCAAAGAACGGAAAGAATTTAAATTGAATAGGGATAGCGAGTTCAATTTACGGCAACTATACACTGCTGATACGTATATGCCTTTAGGGTGCAATACTATCTATTGGCAAATTGAAAAGGATTGCTTTTCATCAAAAAGTAAGCAATCGTAATATATTTAAAATTTTTTCGTGGTATAAAAGAGAATGCCTATGGCACAGGCTATTTTTAATGTATGAAGAAGGAAATGCTTTATTTAGGTTCTCATTCTGAATTTCAAAGAAAAAAGTTGTTTTTTTTTTCACGAGAATGCAAATTTAAGAACTATTGTGAAAATATTACTTAAATTTTAATGCAAAGAGTTTCTTTTTTAAGAGCAATATAGATAAACTTTTAAATATACTGTATTGTATTGAAAACTGTGTTGAAAAAGAAAATATATAGACATTTATGTCGCCTATAACATATATATTTTACTCACATATATTGCAAAATTTTTCTTTGAAGAAAAGTGTGTTTTTAGAATTATCTTACTGCGAAAAGAATAGTAGTATTTGTTGTAATTTTCGTAGAATATTATTATTGTTTGTTTCTGAGAGTGTAAACTTTTGAAAAATGTAGTAACAGACCACAGAAAATAGTTTTAGAGTACACTTAGCAAATTAAATTTCCATGTGAAATGAGTTATACGACACATTTTGAATAATAAAGAATCGTTTAGTTTTTATGAGATTGTAATAAAATGAAGTAATTTTATTTGTAACTTTTAATGAATACTCATGTAATTATATAAAAATGCTAATTGCATCTTTATATAATTACATGAGTATTCATTAATAAAATGAATACTCATGTAATTATATAAAGAATTCATTTTATTTCTTGTAATAAAATGAAAATGGTAGTTTGTTTAGTTGCTATTTTTGATAAAAATAAAAGGCTAATTTGATATATATTACATTATAGAACTTCATGCTTTTAATACACTCTATGCGAATATTTTGTGGCAAATCACTATGAAACTTAACAGCAGCGGCACATGATCAGTAAAGCTTAGTGTATTCATATACATTACTTAACAGTTTTGAATTTTCGATTATTGTTTAAATTTAGGGTTTTTTATTAGCAGAATTTCATAAATATGTAGAAATCATTTTATTGTTATTTTATATCCAACATTTAGAGTAACAGCGCTTGTCTAGATAATCCTTCACATCACACAATTAGTGTTTGGGTTTTCTTTGAAAATCCAGAAAAGGAAAACCTACAAAAAATTATAATACTGATTCAAAATTCAACACTGACACTCAAATCATGTTTATTTTGTCTTTAACGTTAAATAAAATATGCGAATAAAAGTTTAAGAGAAATTTAACAAGCTGACTACCAACGATTGTTTTAAATACTTACTTGGTAGCCAATATTGTCTTGTCGATATTATTATCAGTACAATGTCACTATAAGTGGACTGATCAGTGCTGGTGAAAGGTACCGAAAGTTTTGGACTGCAGCGGGGGGCAGTCTTGTAAAATACAAACAAAGTACTAGGATTGTACCAACACCAGTTCGAGTAAAGCCATACGTAAAACCGTAATACCACAATCTGCTTAAGATATTTAACACTAAAAATATACATGCTTAAACACTTGCATAAGAAATTCAAATATACCATTTAATAGAAAAAGATTTTTTGAAACAGGCTCAAATGCATTTTAACAAAGATTTTTCGAAAAAATGAAAAGCTGAAACCTGTGCATTAAAAAAAAATCTATTGCTCAAGTCAGATAAATCCAATAAATTTACACAAATAGTGTCAAGATTAGTATATATATATATATATATATATCGTTTTTCTAAAACTACTCTTTATTGCTCATATATTTGATATTTTCTTATGAATTGGAGAGATATGGGACATAAACGATGAAGCGGAATGTCATACCAATAGTAACATAATGGTACCACGAAACGAAAACTTATTTCGAAATTTGAGTCACTGCAGTGCTATTGAATTACTGCCGAGCCATAGAGACAAATCCGAAATTGATTATAATGGAGAAAAAACGGGTAACATTTGAAATATTTTGTGCTTAAACCAGCTTTTATTTTGTCCTGCAACTTCTGTTCAGAACGCATACTTATTTTTTAAATAAATAAACAGTTAAAATTTATTTATATCATTTCATAAAATCTATTGTGGATGGAGAGACGACACATTATACATTTAAACTCCGCTTCTTCGGGATAATAAAGACAGATTTATTTCGTTTAAAGTAGACGCCCCAAAGTAAATTTATTTTAATTAAAAAGAAAATGTTTACGCTTTTTTCAAATTGTCCTAAGCAACGTTGAAGATTATAAAGCAAACCTAACAAATAGAATTTTTCTTGTTAATGGAATATTAATTTATTACTTCATGCTGAAAATATTTAATTTCTAATTTTGGGAAACGTTTCGCAAATTACGCTAATCTTACTTATACTGTTAAAAAGTTAAGAAATCTTACGAGTAAATTAATAGCCTTTCAAATGATTGCATTTGTTTCCTTGAAAAGCGTGATAAAAATGCTAACTGTACAACGGAGCAAAATTCTTGCAAATTACTTCTGAATTACGAAATGAAATTTGAATAAAATATGTATTATTTACTCGCATAACATGCAACTCCCTTTGAGAACTGTTCAATTTTTACAGGTTCATTATCTGACTTATAAATCTTTCGTAAGGAGAAAATTATGCTCCCAAGGTGTAAAGCTTTGCATAAATTTTAGTATAGATTAACAATAATCGCTTCTTGCATTCTGATAGTTTCATATATTTTATCCCATGAAGATATAAATTAGACATTTAAGAAAAGTGACATTTTTGAAAGTAATGGAGTTTAGAGTTCATTAACTTCTATGATAACATTTTGCCACACTTTAAAATAGTTTCATTTTCATTTTACGTCGATCTTAAAATGATTCCCGACAAGTATAAAATAAATTTGCGAGTTATTAAAATAATAGTTTGCACTGTTCTGAAATTCATATTATTAAAAGCAATGAAGAAAATTATGTTTCATAATGACTGCATAATTATTATTTGTGGAAAAAATATAAGACCTTAAGGACAGAAAATTTCCTATCAATAAATATAATTTCTAAATCATTAATAATTAATTATTTCTAAATAAAAAAAGTTTCATTTATAGTTTCTCTGCTTTAAAACGCACTATTACGAAATGCTAAACATTCCACATGCACTTTTCTAAAAAAGAAATCATTTCCCGCAATTGCGCATTTTTTTCCGAATACAGATGATTTTTTTTTCATTTCTGATATAGTTCACCTGTGTTTTTTCATCCTTGCATTAATATGATAAGGCAATTTGGAAAAAAGGTTATAGCAAAATATACGCAAATATAACCAAGAAAAGAAAGAATATGAAATTATGATACCGTATTTAAGAAATTAATAGAAGCACTTATTAATATATGAGCAGTTTTGTATGTAAGCCATTACTGAACATTCTAAAAACTTCCAATTTGTATGTAATGGCCTACATACAAAATTGCTCGCATTTTGATATCCGTGTTTAAATTTCATTAGCAGAAAGTATTAAATAATATATAGAAAACCACATTTCTTATTTAGAAGAGGGAATATAAAATCTTTCCCGGGAGGTTTCGAAAACTATATTGTCTAGTATTCACACTCAAGTTTATGGTCTGCAACAGAAGTTAATCGAGTAATGTTTCGATCTCGCAATCGAGATGAACAGAGGTGCTGTAAACAGAGGTGGGGTACAGAGGTGGGTAATGTGCTTTAAGAAAGTACGGCATAAAGCATTTTATTAATTTTAAATAAGAATAAAAACGATTTAAAACACATTATGATTAAAATCTATTTAAATATATTCTTCCATACAGATTTGAATTTTTCAATACCTGATAAACTACCAGGTGCGTCTGACAATTTCCAATTTTTTTAACCCTCTGAAGCGCAACCATTTCCCAATGCCAAAAAAAACGGCAGCCGTTGCCATCACTCGATTTAACTACCAGCAAGTTGGCGGTCGATTGAATCGTTCATCCCGTGACACAGATCTAGAGACCATTTTTTGACACAGGTGGCTGCGCGTGCACATTCAGCTGTATCAAAAGGCAGATAATGAACCTGTAAAAATGGAAATGGGTCTAGATCTGTGTTACGGGATGAACGATTCGATCGACCGCCATCTTGCTGGTAATTAAATGGAGCGATGATAATGGCTGGCCTTTTTTCAGCATTGGGCAGTCTGTCAGGTTTTTCTTCTATATCAATGTATTTCCATCGCATTCTCTATTTTTCAGCAGATTCCAGTGCTATAAGAAATAATCCTGACAATTTTATAAATAATCAACACTTTTTACGGGAAATTATCGGCTAAAAAGTAAAGAATTCTCGTGTAAGTATGTCCCCCTCAAGTATTTTTATAGAAACCAAATTTAGTCTTCGTCACTGACAACAGTCAAAATGTCAGATTTTGTGTCCTCACGGTGAGGACAGCGTGCTTTAAAGGGTTAAGTAAAACTTTTAAAACTTTCTCCTTCCTTCTAAGCTTTCTAAAACGGTCTGCTTATCTAAACTGGCTTTCTGTCTGCTTAACTTTTAATTATACTGCGAGTTGATGAAGATTTGGTCCAAATCATCATCAACATTGCGTCATCTTTAAAGTTTTTGGTTGTCTTGGACACTATTTGTATCTCACATCGAAATCATCATTTTTAAAGCTGTGGAAGAATTTTTAACAAGTCGTAATTCCATAGATTGTGTTCACCATATACTTAAATGAAGAATGCAATTTCAGCAGAAGTTTTCTTCAAAATCAAGTAATTCCAATATTGGTATTCAGTACATTTATGCATAAACGTCGTCAATGTGTCAAGTTCTGAAATTAACAGGTATATACCTGATATTTTTAAAAATTTAATTGGGACAGAGGAAATGAAATGATTTTTGAAAAAATCTACGATATCGAATATTCAAATTCAAATTTCTAGAAGTTAGTTAACGTTATGGTGAATTTTTTGCATATTTTTCTCTGAAAATTCCCACTTATGAACGCATTCAGTATAGAGATTTAGGAGTCAATGTCACTAACTCAATTTTTTTTAATTGATGATTTTATCCAGCAAACAAAATGCATGAGTGGCTTTATGAGAGCTTAAACAGTTTAAAATATAAAAAGTGTAAGTAAAAAACCTCTCAAATACCACACAAAGGTGTTTAAAGTAAATTTAAATAAAAAATGTAACGAATTGCATTCTTCCGTCTAGGCAGCACAAGTTTTTAGTTAAGTAACTTTGCTAATAAATTAAAGTTGACAAGATTAAAAGATCATTATAAGTTCCAAGGCAAGTTTGCCTTAACATTATAAAAGTTAAGTACAGACAAAATGTATCATATCATGATATTTGTGCATAGCAAAAACAGAGAAAAAAAATGCGACAGCATTGTGAGCCATCTTTTTAAAATTTTGCAAATGAGAGAATAAATATATTTTGTAAATATTATGGTTTATTTTTAAAACAACGCCTTTTTGTTGTTTCAACATAAAAAACCAAAACCGACGACAAGAATTTACTTAATTTCTATCGTACTTAGATTTTATCTTATTTTAATTTATTAAATTATTTGTCAATTTTTTTCCACTGTCGTAATGAATAATTTTTACACCCAAAATAAAACTTTTTTTACGTACCTTACGTAGGTACGTTAAAAAAGACAGTGACGGATTTTCATTTACTCAAGTCGGAGAAATGTACAGAATAAGGAGTTCATTTGTCAATTTATTTTACGACTAGATAGCTCCTAAAATAAGATTCTGCATTAACAACGCATAACATCAACTACAAATACTACAACGCATTATTCGTACTTATTAGTGCATAAAATTGGCCGGCAGAATATCAGAAAGACGCGAGAGCTGTTCAGGTGAAAGTGTAATTCAGATTTGAACGTTACTGCCGTATTTTTTATAGCAATGTATACCTAATTTATTTTGCTACATCTTAATTTATTGAAAAGGGAAGGCTCGCACAATAGATTAGCTGGAACCACGAAGAATATCGAAAGAATATACACATAGTTATTTATTTATTTATTTCGACGATTAATTTACTATATACTAAAAATTCATAAGATATTTAGAAAATATATTTTTTGTGTTTGAATAAATGATATTTAAAAATAAGTTAACTATACATTGTGTGTGCATTGTGCATTCATGGAGAGAATATTATTTTAATTGAAAATAAATGTTATCATTATAGTTAGAGCATCTATGCCATATCATTTATTAATGCTGCTTGCAATATTCAAATCACTTGTGTCCTCAATAGCCGGAACATACTTTGATTGCATTTGAAAGCGAGCCTGCTTAGTAAGCGACCATTGCATTTCATTACCGTCAAATTATATGAAGCATCCTTAGGCCAGTACATTGTCATGATTTAATGCAAGGAGTCAACATTCAGAGAATGCTGTGTCCATATACTAACTTTGTAAATGTTAACGGCACTAAGTTTGTATTCTCTGAAAATTATGTTTTGACGATTTAATGGATGAAAATCTGTCTTTCTATCAAAAAGCAGAAGTATTGTCTGACACATTTGATTATACGGTCTTGTGTTAGCATTTTAACTAACAAATATTAAGTACTACGGAGTATTTCTCCACACACTCTTTGTATGTTACAGTAAACAGACATACTTTATAAAGTGTTTTGTTCTTTGAAATTTATAATTATCAAGCTCATGAAGTTACATGAGTACGAGGGCTAAATTTTGTTACAACGTTTCAGGCTAAAATATTTTTATTTTATATTCGGCCTGAAATACTCTTATAACTGTGCTTATTTATAAGCGCTTATTGAATAGTACGTAATAGTTATTCTTAAGACATAGCACAATATCTTGAGACAAGTTTTGGCTGTAATTTCTTATCAGCAGGTTTAAAATAAAAAATATTCGTTATCAATTTTGTTAAAAACCGAACTAGACTTCTAATTCTCTTTTCCTATTGGCTCGCTTCATATTCATAATTTCTGAACTTGTCACATTTGAATGGAAGAAAGGCTAAGTGAACAAACATGGATCAATACTTAAGGGTAGGAGTGACCTTTGGGGTAAAAGGTCTCAGAACGGTCTCAGAATATCCGACACCAGAGGACTCTGATATTAATGCAAAGGGCTAACGCAAATGCACATGTGCGGTGTATTTTACGATCTGTGAATGTAAAAAGCAATCTTCTGGAAGAAAAATAATTCTTATTTGCGACAGTTAAATTTACACTTAATACATTTAAATTTTGTTCACTTGAAATAAAAAAATAATTTTCATATTTTATTTTTAACATTACATCGGTTCCGTTGTAACGGAATCATGGCATTAAAACATCACTTACGTTGTTAAGTTCAACAATCAAATGAAACAATTCATTTTTTCTGTTGTTAAGACTCGGAAAAAGAAAATGCATGAATCTAAAACAAGTAGAACGTTAACTTACCGGCGCTTTGAAAATACTCGGAATTTTCATGCCGTAGGTGTGTTTTTTTTCCCGCATGTATGATGTCATTTACTAGAGATGAGACGGGCTCAGCCCGAGCCCGAAAGCCCGAGCCCGAGCCCGGGCCCGACTCGGGCTCGGGCTCTGTAATTCACGATTGCGTTCGGGCTCGGGCGGGCTCGGGCTCGTGAAAAATTTCTTCTTTGTTGAACATACTCCTTGAAACAGATTTTAAAAAGTGATTCATGGAATAAATAGACGTACTTATTTAAAAAAATAGCGGCACGGGGGACTAGAAGGTGTGTGAAGCTCCAAAATTTATTGTATCCTATTAATGAAGTAGTTAATTTTATTTGTCTTAAGCATAGCAAAGCTGAAATTTCGGGCTCGGGCGGGCTCGGGCTCCAACTTTAATAATATTGCTCGGGCTCGGGCGGGCTCGGATTAAACGTCCTCGGGCTCGGGCGGGCTCGGGCTTCAAAAAATGAGCCCGAACTCATCTCTATCATTTACACGTTGCTCATTACTTTCTGTATCGCCTGCTGATTATTAGGAGCTGCACACTGCGTTTATCAGAATCTTTCAGAGTCGGATTTTTGAGACCGTTCTTTCACCGTGATTTCCATCCATAAATATTGATCCCTGTGATAGACTCCAACAATATTTAAAGCAATGTGGCAACGGGACAACGGTGGTAAGAGTGAATGAAAATATTCTAGTTTCGAGTGTGCCAGGAAACAACAGAGAACAAAAAAATGTGAAAGTATCTGTTATGCACAAGCATTTAAGTTGTTGGTTTGGAACTGTGAGCACTTGGCTCTCCAAGATGGATTGATTTCATGCAATGCGCATATATGCAATTGCTAAAATTTCTTTGGTTTTCATATTCACCCAGAATTAAAAATTTTAAAGGTGCTTTTATTTGAGCAGATCTTCTTTTTCCAGAAAAATAAGGTGTGTTCGATTATTAATCATTTCATATTTTGCACTTTGAATGATTTATTGCCGTTTATGCGTATTATTTCCTTTTGAATGTATTCAGTTTTGTTACAAAACTTGTTGTACGCCGCACTATTTAGAATAACATCGAAACACTAACGTTTTAATCAACCTTTTTGGCAAAGATTTTACCTCTAAGCTCCATAAGTCAAAAGAATATAAAAGCATTACATTGTTTCGAAAAGCGGGAGGCACACGGGGTCTATTTAATAAATAATGGGAAAGATTGTATAAAAAAATACAAAACTTCAACAAAGTTTTTTCTTCTTTGTTATTTTTTGGTGGTGTTCTAGAACTATTATTAGATGGGCCCGGGATTTCTGACTTGCTAACGAGATGCTGGGAATCACTGAAACAAGACGGAGGCACCCTTGCATGTTTGCACCAACGTGAAGCTAACCTGAAACTTTCGAACTTATCTGCCCACTTGTACACATGTGTTCGACTCAAACAGTTTTTAACATAGTGCACTGCCATCCGACAATGAATTTCGATTCGCATCAGCCCTTCATCTAACAGAAATATAATGTCACTCCGTTGTCCACGGTGGTGCAAACCTGCAAGGGAGACGCCATCTTTTTTCACTCATTTCCAATATGTCATTCGCGAGGAAGATATGTTGGGCCCATCTGATAATAGATCTAGGACACCACCAAAATAACCAATCAGCACAAACTTCTATTTGTTTGAACAACTTTTCAGACTATTTATTGAACGACCTTTGTATAATTAGGGCTTATTGAAAAAATTGCAAGAAATCTACGAAAAATCGTTATCAAATTTGATAAAGCTTCATCAATTAAATGATCAAATGAATTATTCAATTTCAACACTTTTATAAATAAATATTGTTTTGTCAATGTGATTTATTTACCGTTATGAAACTGGATGAGAGAATACGTTTGTTAAGCGGTTTTAAGAAAGCTAATAGCTTTCTGACAGATCTAAAATTAACAACACGGCCACTAAAGCCCTAATAATCAGCACAGAAATCGCCTTAGACAATTTAATTTCTTGTAATTAAACAGAAAGGTAAATAAAACTTCTTTTATTTTATCGCAGAGTTTGAATAGTGAAGAATGTTTAGTGCTTACGTTTTGCATATTTTATTGGGTATTTCTGACTGAATACTAAAAATACAATCCTTTCATTTCAGTTACTGTACTAGAGTTAAAATGACAAGCAAATAACTTGAAACCAGATTAACAGAAATCTTCAAGAATTTGTAATTAATGCTGCTAATTTTTTAAGTTATACAGAAGTAACAACGCAGTATTTTGAATGTTGTTTTATATTTAATACATGTTAAAAGTTCTCCAAAGCAATACTAAATAAAAGATTGTTTTAGAAATTTAGGTGCAATTATACAAAAAATTTTCGAAAAAGCATTATCTGAATTCTCTGACGACTGAAGAAGTGCAGTTTTAAAAGCAAAATTCTGCTTGCGAGAACATGAAATTCGGTGAAAATGGTCACACATCAACATACACTTTCATTTAGGCAAATTAGTTATACTTTACTTCAAACCAAGATAAAGCGATAAAGCTAGGACTTGAGTGACAAGAGCGATAGTTACCCGAAATGTTTACTGTGAAGTATCTAGGGATTTCTTTTAACTTTTACAGCCATTCTTGTCAGAAGAAGGCTCAAAAGCTTGAAGCGTGTTTAGTGATAATACACTTGGGAGGAAATCAGAGATTATTCTGAAAAGTAAGCCTCCAAATAAGTAGAACTTGCATCTAAATCTACATGCGAGCAATGTCTTCTATATTTGAGTTCGTTAACGTGAAAAAATTTTCCTTCGGAGAACTTGTTGGTTTGCTTTTTTCTTTTAGTTTTAAAATTTACTGGTTTTGCTAAAAAAGATTTTGTAAAGGCTTAAAAATGGACCTCTTTTTTAAAAATGTCAATCCTTCTCTATTCAATAGAACAAACTTTTAAAAAGTCAATAATTTTTTTCGAAAACTTTAGTTTGAATCACACACAATTGTTACGTTAAAAAAAAGGGAAAAAATATTAGTAATCAACAGCCTGTTTAGTATGAATCGTTATAGTAGATTATGTAGTTTTATCTTTATTTAGAAATTATAATCTAGATTTAAGCATATAAAAAAGAAATTCCTAACACTTTCTTAAAAATTGTTCAAGCATTGCAATTAATTCATAGACAGACTAAAAACTTTCCTAATCGAACACAGAAAAGATTTCTTTTAGAAATGCTTTTTTTCTGAACAAACAGAAAAGGTGTGAATTTTCCTATAAAAATCAGCAAGATGGAAATAGCAAATAGAAAAACATTCAAATAAACTCTCGAGTATTAAGTTGTTAGAATCATTACTGTAAAGAAAAAACATCAAACATCTTTCATCTATGTATTGTGGAAACTAAAACAGATTTTTTAATTAATTCGTTTGGTAAGTTATAATCAGCTTAAGAAAGAAGATATAGTGTGAGCTAATTATTTTATATGATTTTCTTAGCGACACTTTTTTCTTCTCTTTCAAACTGGTGCTCACTAGACAGATAATGTCTGAGAAGTGTCTGCGAATTGCTTCATCTGATGTGATATCTTCGTTATTTAATTAATTATACGGTTTGTTCATGCCGAAAGATATATGAAAGGGATTTGGTTGAGTACGCACGCGTGGTTTTAGAAATACCGTTCGCTATAAATAAGAAAAACACAGTATAGAGACATTAAAATATGGCTGAAAGATATACGCAATAAAACTGCAATTGCTGAAGACTTATGCCTTAAACTAATACCTAAAGACTAATATCTTAATCTTGACACGTTCCTAAAAATAAATTCATTAGCCTAATAGAGTGGTTTAGGGTGATCTACTTTAATTAAAAATGCTTTCTTGTTAATAGCTTCTCCAAATTGTGGATAGTGTTTGTAGTCTTAAAGTTGCCCTTTCCTACTCATACTTATCTCATTTCTATCTTTCAACTGATACTGCACATCTAAAATGATTAGTAGTAAGCTGATTAATGTAATTACCGACTGCGAAATAAAGGTTTATTCTGGTATAAATGCAATTCTCGATGATCTTCACCTAACTGTCTTACACATTTTAAGCACTGACCGTAGTTTTGAGACATATCAATTTATATTCTCCTTACTAAGAATACGAATTACAGTTAATTTATCGGAATAATATATTGACAATAAAACTTAATTACATTTAATTAATTCTTGGAAACTGTATGTCAGAATACTTCAGATCATATATTTTAAACTTCCAGATGAAAAACGTAAGTTCTAAAAGATGGAATGATATCTTCTGGAAAAGAAATATTATCGGGAAGAGAGAGAAAATGGGAAAAAGGGGCAAGAGTTTCAGATAAGAATTAGCATCGATCTGACCATTAAAAAAACTCAAGATCGATATAAAAAGATTAATTTATTACTTTAGATAATATGTGAAGAGAAATGATGATATTTAAGGAATGCGTAAAAAGGAATCCAATATTAGATAGATTCACATTTGTGAATATTCATAATATAGCAAAAAATAAATTTTAAACGACATGCTATTATAAAATGAATGCCACCTTGAATATGAGAAAAAAAGTTTGATATCTATTGGATTAAAGTATTTTTAATTCAAATGTCTTAGTTTTCAGTTAAAGAGAAGCACAATATTTAAAGTTTGGCAATTAAATATGAATATGTCTATTTGTGCAGCAGTGAATTATTTAGTTTTTGTGACTTTCAAAAGTAAATAGGTAAACTGTCTCTTCTCTGTATCTATTATGGCTTTTTACATCAGTGTTGATTTTTCTACAGTGCGCTGTAAATAATTAGGGTTGTAAGAAGCATCTTAATAATTAATAAAAAAAAGAGACTTTTTAACGGACTTTAACATGCTATTACATGCATTTTAAAGTCTGTTTTTAAAAGCACTTGATTAAAATTGATTAGTAAGAGGATTGATTACTAAAGTAGGGATTATATAATGATTACAAGATTGGTTATACAATGATTACAAGATTGATTATTAAAGAGATTATTAACAGGTAAATGAAAACAACGTTTCCTACCCCACACCTATGTGACTCTAAATCGTCTTGGTTTCCTCTCCCAGCCCTTAAATTTTCGCCCGTGAGTTTCGAAACACCCTGTATATTAAATTGACAAGATGCAACTAGTACTTAAAAAATCTTTCAAGTAAACTCACAAGTAACAAATTGTTAAAATCCCTACTATAAAGAGAAAATATAATTAGATAAAGAAAAAATATAATACTGTAATTAATACCAATAGGGGGCAACTAACAATGCAAAAATTGTTTATAGTTATTCTTTTTTTTTCCCTCCTTGTGGATCTCAGGGTAAAGCCATCTGGGAAGTGTTGCATGCAACTTCCACTAGCAATGATCAAACCCAGGCGCGTAGCCAGGAAAATTTTTCGGGGGGGGGGGATATGCGCCTGGAAAATTTTTCGGGGGGAATATGAACTTATATCTGCATAAATAGACGGAATTTCATCACTAAACCAAAAATTCCCTGGCTACGCCCCTGATCAAACCGCCTCTAACTTGAAAAAAATATTTTTCATTTTTGTCGATATACAATTTTCTTTTCAATAGGTAACTAGTTTTCGCTGTAACAATATTCCTTTTCTATGTCAGTGCATTGAAACCGTTGCAGGAACAGAGCATACGAGTTTGACTTTAGTAAATTTTTTAAACATGAATCTTTGTTATACCATTCTATAATTAATGAATTTTAATTGAAACTGATAACATGAACCTAAAGGGGACTATACTGAATGT
The DNA here is from genome assembly GCA_038373885.1 of Cheiracanthium punctorium. Lineage (NCBI taxonomy): Eukaryota > Metazoa > Arthropoda > Arachnida > Araneae > Cheiracanthiidae > Cheiracanthium > Cheiracanthium punctorium. The sequence goes on from JAWZYV010002842.1 coordinate 165,500, forward strand.
AGAAAACTTTAGTCCAATGTCCTGTGAGGTAAATATACATTGAAACCTGTGCATAACGATAAACAGGCTTATAACAATATTTTGTTTGGTCCCGATGAAATGTTTGTTTGCTCACTAGTTTGAGTTTGTAGCGATATTCGCTTTTTACATGCTCCTGTCTCGAAAGATAACTTTAACGTTTACAAATTTTTTGTATAACCTAATTATTTTGGTAAACACTAGGTATAGTCCAGATTGTGTGATATTGAAACACTGCTGCACGGGCGTGAAGTAATGAACCTTTTGACTGATATAACGCATTGTTTCTGGAAGATGATTTTTGAGGACTAAAGCATTTAATCTAAGATGATGGGACAAAATACTGGCATTAAAAAAAATTTTTTTTGACATGCTATATTGAAATAAAATTCGTATATCTACTTTTAAAAACTAGTAAAAATGTTAAACTATTTTTCACTTTATAGAAGCGTTTAAGGAAGTGGAATATAGTAAACCTCTAATCAAAAGAGGATAATTGATACACAACATACATGCTTTGTACTTCACTTCTAAAATATAGCGACCCTACGATCGCCACGACAAGCTACACCTCTGCGTGCGAAATCTGGCAAGTGGGTATCTTTTGACCCACTAGATAGCGCCTGACGCTACCGGGCTCCAGGCTCCGGAATCGATACCATCTCCCACAAGTGCCCACAACTGAGGAACTTGACTCAAAGTCCACAACACGTGGCAATAATTTAAGGGAGAGTCGTTCGGCGAATATACGATCATCGCCACGAGAAGTGGAGACCTTTTGACTTCTTGGACGTCCCTGAATGTATTACGCTCCAGGTACTGGGATCGGTACCTGCTCCCGCCACACGCTCCCTTTAGTAGAATAAATTCATCGCTCGATTTTTTTCAAAATCAATGATCATGACGTGATCACCGATGACTGAAGTGTCATTCTGCACGGTAAGTACATTTATTTTTATTTTAAAAATTGAAAACACCTTTTATGGTCAAATAATGGAAAAGAGCTGAACAAGTCTACAACGGGGAACCGTATATAACAACAATTTTCTAGTAATTTGCAGGATCGTTATACGCCCAGGTTTCATTGCATATGCAAATTTTAGTTTAAACCGACATTGAGGGCTTACTGCCATGCTGTGGGATGCATAATTATTTTAGATGGATAATTTTAAACATAGCTATTATATTATGGCGCAAATGCTTTATACATAATTTAAACATATTTCCACATGAAAAGGGAACAGTGTGCATGACGAATTTATTAAATTATTATTACAAAATTGTGAAATTACAAAAATATAAAATAAGCTTCAACAAAGTTGTTAGATAAATTTTTACAAACAATTTGGTTCGCAAGTCGTGCAAAAAAGAAAAAAAAAAAAAAGAGTACATTTTTTTCTCTTTTCGTGTTCTTTCTTTAAATTTCGCTTAAATTTCCCTTCAGATTTTTAATGTTAATGTAAATTCTGCTTTGCTTTTAACTGAGAATACTTTTCAGCATTTTAGTAAACTCAATTTATGCGTGTCACGGAATACATTATAACACCAGAATATTTAAACTTAAAAAAAATAAACAAAATAAACAAAACCGTTCTACTGACAGCATTCATTTATTTAAACTCGATTCGCAAAATAGAATTTAAAGTATGTTCTTAAGCAAACGAAAAATAGAAGCAGCGAATTTTAAATCGGATGTAATAAATTGCTATGAAAATTAGCCATACCTACTTGTCAAAAGTATCACCTTTTATGTAAATTAACCAGAAATAAAAGATCTCAGAAAAGCTGAAAACTAGAATAAAATATTTCGATTTGAAATTAGCCTTGGGTCTTCGGGCAGTCAGCCAACTGTAATTATCTGCTAATGAATTTATGTTTCAATAAGTTCTTTCACTGAAAATTAAAATGAGAGAAAAAAAAATGCGATGGGGGATAGGGAAATGTATTTTTAATTTTTAATTTTTTCTTCTCTCTTTCTGTCTAAAGTGTTCTTTCATTAAGATTTTTTTTCAAATAAAAGACTGTCTTTTGATGTATTCGTAAATTTTCAAGAGCTCAAAGAGTTGAAGCTGTACGAGACATAATGTATGAATATTCAGTTTTTTTTTCTTTTAATATTGATGTTTCAGTAAATTATCACATAAAATCGTTTCTAAATATTTGTAATTAACCAAGCTTTAGAAATTACCTAAATGAGTTCTAGAGAAAATGTAAGAACATGTTTTAAATTAATTTCACATGTTTTAAATTACTTTAACTGTTGATATGAGCTTTCAGAAAAAATTATCTTAAGTACGTTTCAGTAAAAACTGAGAACTAACGTCAATCGCGTATTAGTCTACATATTTTTAAAGTACAAACAGAATTGAGTAAATAAGAAAATAGTGAAATATGGTATTGATGTTAAAATTCTATGATGTTAAAATTAATGACTATATCATCAATGCTGTGTTTAGACTCAATTAAATATTTCGAAGATCAGTAAACCAACCAGCATCAAGTGTTGGAGTATTTAAAATCAAAATTGATTTTTCAGCAATACTTACAATACTAAAAGTTTAAAAATAATCAAAGCAAATTTAAAACTTCTTAAACTCACGCATAACAATTATTTCAGCAATCAAGATTTCATAATTTTTCTTCGGGTCAGTAAAAAAATAAATGCAAAATTCAGAAATAATTAAGAAACAATAAAATATAAACCTTAAGTCTGACATTTTTATCCGTTGTTGTACATCTCATCAGCTTGACTGTTAGGTTTAGTAAAAATTATTTCTATTAACACTTCCTTGTATATGTGACCCAACTACATTTGCGACAAGCGCTTGCTGTAAATGACTAAAAAACTGGTAGTGAAAATTAAAAAATTAAATCCGCATTGAAATCTGCAGAACTGTTTAGATTTTATGTTAATTTTTCAGATATTCCGAATTCTTATTTACTCTGGAAATACACATGCGCTATGTAAAATATTTGATATAACCATGGAATTATTTCATTTGTGAACATTATTAAATATTTGTAATGCTTATACCCTGCATATAGATTCAGAAATGTTTCTTTTAATAGCAGAAGTAAACGAAGTACATAAAATTTCCATCTTCCCCAGAGTTCTATCTAATATTTTCGGACATAATCATTTACCTTTCTTTGAAATCAGTTATTTATATTGCAACTTAATAATCCTTACATTTTTTAGATAAACCCAAATACTCGACTTTCAGCTAAAAACACTCCCTATCTTATTGCGGCCTATTCGGTATTGCATTGATCAATATGTTTTATGGGGAAAAAAATAAGTATGGTGATTTACTTTAAAAATCAGAAGAAGCATCGCAATAAAGTATCCGACTTATGTTTCCCAAATTTCTCACTTCACTAAAATAACGACACGGTCGTTTATTATATATCTTCAAATGTTTTACCCAATACGCAAAAGTTTTACCTAGCTCTCTCAAATTTATTTTTAATTTTAATAGTAAGTTTGTGTTAATTAAACCACAACATTTTTTAAATGCATTAAATTTAGAAACCTAATAGATTGCTCAAACAGAAATCTGAATATATATCTGTTTGAGCAATCTGTTATGTTGCTACTTTAAAAAGTAAAAAGATTTATAAAAATATTTTTCTATTTTCTTTTTTGTTATGTATATTAAATATTCCTCGAAGGTCTCTGATGACGTAAGAATTTACGCTTGTCAATTCTTTCATGCCTTCTATCGAATGATCATAATGCAATTTATTCTAACTACTATATTCTCAAAAAATTATTCCAAGAGAAGAATAAATATATTTTGCAATTAGCCTTTAAAAAAGCATAAAATATGACATTTCCAAATTTTAAATATAATGTAACTAATTGGTCTTCAAATAAAAGACGTTTACTAATTAAATGTACAAAAAAAATAATTTTTTAATAAAACGGAAAACCTAAAAAATTAGCATTAACTTTAAATACCATTTTACAAATTTTGATCAAAATACATTTTTGGGTTTATATTACAGTCACATATATTATGCATACATAGTCAAATGTTATCAAAAATCAGATTTCTGGCAAAATAAGAATTTTCTTACTCATTAATATGTGTGCAATACTTCATCAGTGAATGTATTCATACTGATAATTTTGCATTAGTTTGATCCAAAACGCATTCCAGTGAGAGACAAATTTCCTGTTTTAGTTAGTTAGAAAGATGAAGCATTTTTAACATTAAAATATCTAAAAATTTTTATTCCTGCCTTTTTTTTTGGTGGGGAGTTATTAATTTCTAAAAACCGAGAATAAGAAATTTAAGAATAAATAAGATAAAAATTGTACTTTTTAAATACTTTTGTAGCTATTTAAAATTGCAAAATAAAGCGGAAAAAAAATTATAAACCTTTATTATTTTACTTATTTTTAGTTATGACATTTTGGCGTGTTCGAAATTCCGTATTTTAAAATTTTTTCTTGAAATCTTATAAAGTAATTATTAGTGTACTTTGAGAGCAAATACATTTTAAATGAAACGCTAGGATTTATAAGATGCGTTACATTTAAAAAATGCTACTATTTAAAAAAAGTGACCTGAACAAGGTCTGCTCCCTTTAAAAAAAAAAAAAAAAAAAAAAAGAAGATATATTTCATGTAAAAAATGTTTTTTTTCTTTTGTGCGTTATCGAATTTAAATATTTTATCTATAAATTTGATATTCTTTTTCTCTTGTGTATCAAGAGTAAATTTCTTTCTCTTTCCGCTGCGGTTTCTTTTGATGACGTCAGAATTTACGCTTGTTGATTCTTTTATGCCTTCTACTGAGTGGGTCAATAATAGGAATTCGAGAGGCTGCTTCAGATTAAAGTAATCTTGCGAAAGCTGGGCTCTTATTTTATTGATTATGACCGAGAGGTTGGCGGAATTATCCATCAAATTAATGCCTATAGATTATGTAATAAAGAATAAGAAATATTGCTTTGTGCGCTGTCTTTCCAGGATTAAGATGGTATAAAATCTTGTATTTTACGGCTCTTTAGCTTATTAATGCTGAAAATTTCTTAATGAGATGCATAATATAGTGAAACGCATAATGAACATGGCTAAAACGAGTAATTGGTGGATTAAACTTTGCTCACTTTTTGATTGTATTGTACATTTAATACTTCTAGGCTCGATGTCTGAGTTAGTTATACAGGCTTAATTTACGTAACTTCTCCCAGAGATCATTATTTTTGTGCCGTGTATTAAATGTACTTGATTTTATAACATGAGGTATTAGAGGAATTGTGAATTCGCGTTATCAAGATTTGTATGTGCAAAAAAAAAATGAGAGGGCATATTGGTTCCTGGTAAACTTTAGTTTTCCTTTTCAATGCAAACCTGCTCGAGCTTACCTATTTTATTGTAAAGAAGGTAAATTGTATTCAGAAAACCAATTTGGTTCTGGTCTTATTATTTCTGGAACACACACACGCATTAATGTCAAGAATCTCTGTAGAACATCCAGATACGGATTTGTTCGCTAGAAAAGCTAGTAAGGTTAATTACTTTTAGCATGCATTTTTATACTAGTTTTTTTTCTTTTTAAGAGGGCGGATGAGTAAGGTGACAATAAAAATCTTGAATTTTCACGATTTTACTCATTTAATGAATTTATTGCATTCATGTAGACCATTGAAGATTAGCAGTTGGAATGACATGTTTCAGTAAAACAACGTAACACCAAGATGGTCTCAAAGCTGGGAACAGGGGAGGCAGATGAAGGTTCAAGACTTGTTTGATCGTTTGAATTTCAAGACTTATTTGATAGCGTTTGAATCTCACAAAACTTTTTGAGAAAAATATTTTGAATTACAAACAGAAAATGCAAATTTGGGATTTGGCAAAAGTTTCATTCATCGAATATGATGAAGCATCGATAAGATATTGTCATGAAAAATGTTTAAGATTCGATGCATTAGGGTAATTTAACAACTTTATACACAACGTTTGTGAAAATATCATTAAGATGCAACTGATATACAAGCTATATTAATAATATACGCTTGAATCATTCTTTTATGATGCAGCTGTCTTCCTCTCATAATGTCTTTCCTTAACAATTCAAATAGTATTTCTCAGTTTATTCTCTGCTTCAGTTAGTAAATGACGGGCTTGAATCCCACTTCAACTTTCGCACATTTGACATGCACCGTAGATAAGTCTGTAATTTCAGATCTACATGCGCTTTATCCACTTAATCCAGGACACAGGATTAATTACTTAAAATAAAACATCAAGCATACGTCAAATACATAACAACAGCTGGATGAGTGTGAATAACATGCATTATATAACTGTTAGTTAATTCGCACGTTCGTTATTAGTAAGTTTTAACTAATTAGTTACATATTCCTGGTAAAAATAGGGTTAAGACGCTTTTACAGAAAAATGAGTTTGAAGGTTAAAAACGAGGCTTTATTTTTTATTTGTTTGTTTCAAACAAAGGACGTAATTTTATTATCTGAAATTGGAAACAAAATATAATTTCAGCTATCTCAGTCTGAAATAGTTACTGGAGAAATTAATAATTGCATCCTAATGAACCTTCAAGCTCTAGAATAATTAATCAGTCTTATTTTCAGTCCGATAATGTCCTTCCTCTAGTGTGATGTTTTTGAATAAAATTATTCATACATTCTCATGGTATTGAGAGTATGATAAATCCTGCCATCCCAATAAGCACGATGTGTAAACTTGCTACATTGACATCAACGTTCTTTTTAAAGATAAATATGTACAAGGCAGTCAAGAAAATATGTTAAAAGTTAAAATGGCACAGTGTCGACATGGCTAGATCAAATTTTCAAAGGAACATGAGCTGAAAGTAAGTCGAAAGTAGTATCGAAATGGTCTCCGTCTGTGCAGCTATAAAATACATATAGGGACCAGAGACGAAATGGAGGCTAGCCTTTATCAGTAACCGTTATTTGTGGTCCTTCAATGTGTTGAGATTTGTACTTGGTCTCTAAAACTCTTCGCAAGACACCTACATTCTAGTTAGAGCTGATGGAGAGCCTTTCACTGTCCTTTCTAATGAATTTTTTAAAAAGCTTAATAACGCTCTGAAAAGTATCTTCAGCCAGGAAAACACATCAGCAGCTTTATGTGGACCTATTGCATAAACCAGTCACTAAGACCACGATTTAGATATCCGAATTCAAATTCGTCTTTTTTATTTTCGCGAAATTTCCTTTTTCATCGTTATTTCTGACGGCAAAGCCGTGAGACCATATGCATTGCTAAATTAAAAAAAAAAATAATATAATGTTATCATATCTTATATTTTACTATTGTGTCCTGTATCTTTTGCCAAAATAATACTGTTATGTTTTATGTACAGTGATAGTCTACGTTGTGAGACTTCATTTTCAAAATAATTTTTTAGGATTGCTTTGAAGTTCAAAATTTCATTTCTTTTCATGCACTCAAATCAAGAATCCACTACAACTAGGAGATTTAACAATCTTATGAAGACATCATACATATTCATCTACATATTTTACTTACCATACTTAATTGTAAAATACAGTGAAACCTCCTTTAATAGCCACCTCCGAACCACAGAAACCTCCGATGGCCAGCCAAATATCAACGGTACTGAACGTGTGCCATAGGATTAACATTATAGCTAACCTCTGAACGAAGAATTCCATACAACAGCCACCCGTCGAGGTAACGAACAATGTAAAGTTTACTTTTTATTTATCTATTTATTTTTATTTATTTATTTATTTATTTTTTGCCACCGCACTCACAAGATACACATGCTACTAATATCGAAACATATTATGAGAAATTTTCAGGCATTACGAAATTTTGCTTTCATCTAAAATCATAGTGAATTGTATATAAAAAAATATTACTATTTCACTGGAAAAACATATTTCCCTTAAAAAACAAAGCATTCTGGACTAACCGATTTTTAGAGTGTAAATTAAAATAAACGAGATTTAGTGAAGCTAAAATAACGCATTTGTCTCTTTAATGCTATTTTTTTAGTATTGAGCCTCTAAATAAAAGCCACCTCCGAAAGACGCTCACTTTTGGATAATCCCACGGGTGACCGTTATTCTGAGGTTTCACGGTATGTACAGCTGCGGAAAAAAAAGTCCCACTTGAACTTTATTCAGCCGTCGTTCGTCGCACAGCAAAGTTACATATACCAATCGTTTACGATTGAGGTACACTTTAATTTGCTATACATAAAAATTGCATAAAGGACCGTCTCCATATCAAAATTCGCATCAACTTTTGTTTTTCCAATAGCAACCCCTAGGTTTCACTTCATATTTCAAAAATTTAGCTCATTTTCACCCCGGATACCAATTTTCAATAAATTTGAACTGAAAATGATTGAGTTATGAGCACCCAAAATCCCCCTCCCCGTATGTTAAAATATTTTTTCATACTTTAATTCATATCTCATATAATATTGATAATAAGAAGATGACTTTTATTCGTACTATTAGAGCTAAACGGCCCAAACATAATTTACTATTATTATAATTTTTAGTAAAATATTAATATAAATTATGAAATATTAAAATTAATATTCAAAATAATTATGAATAGCAACCTAGCCAAATTTTGATGGAAATAGATGCAAAAAGTGATTTTAAATGGCTGTGCAAAATTTCAAATTTTTACGTTCAGTAGTTTAATTTATATTAAATAAAATGTGTTATTTTCCTTACTTAAGGGACCATATATAAATTTATTAAGTGACAATTTTTTGAAAATTGCGTAAAATAAACGTAAATTACATTTCTTTTGCGCAAAAACAGTAAAAGATAGCGGTACTAAAAATTTATCAAATTTTGAAGCAAATAAATTAGATATTTTTACATTTTGATGGTGATTCTATAAAGCGTCTATTGTTGCGTCCGCTGCCATATCACACCAAATAAAATTTATTCCATGTATAGAATTAGTTGCAGTAGATGTATGTCTTCCAATACAACGTCCTATTTCTGAAAAACTATCATCCTCAACATTCCATACAAGAATTTGACCATTTTTAATATTGGAAACATCGGGTCTTTGGACTTCCCCATACTTTATCAAACATTCAAAATCATGTTTTTCTTGTCTAAATTTTTATCTGACAATAAATTAAAATACCGCCAAATGTCTTGTAATTAATTAAGTAAGGAATGTTGCACATTGCAGACGATAATATTAAATGAAGAAAGTGAAATAACAAACACAGTGATAATACTGGGTCAGCAAAAAAGTAATTGCGTTTTTTACATGAAATTCAAACAAATAAATTTTCAATCATGAAACCATTCTTCAAGTTCGATCGTAGCTGAGTAACATTCATGATTAGAGCAGAGAACAGCCTCTCACTCCTGGCAACATTTCACCTGTCTAAGAGAACCTTCAAGAGAAATACTCAATAACAGTTTAAAATTTGAAAGATTTTTAAAATCGTGAGCAATCCTTTTGCATTTCCTTTAAATCATGTGTACGAACCAAGGACGTTATGGACTCACGGGTCATTTGAATCACTGACTAAATACTATAAATTCTACACCTGATATTCTTAGTACAAAAAACTTTAAGACTAGAAACAGTATTTTCCGTGAAAATAATATTTATTTCTTTTAACTCTCGCGAAATTGATGAAGGGCGAAAAGTTCCGAACCTACAAATAGCGTTTCTCAATTTGCAGAAAGTCCCTTAAAATCGCGCAAAAAATAATTCGCAATATCTCCGGAAATTATCGTAGAAAATTGGTGAAAATTTATATTCAGGGTAATTTGAAGGTTTTCTTTCGTTTAATAAAGTCAAAGTAGTATGTTGCCATTGAAAAAAACGAAGTTGATGCAGAATTAAATATGAAGACGGCCCCTTATGCCAATTAAATTACTAGAAAAATAAAGTATACATTATTTGCAAACGAATGATATATATAACTTTGCAGTCCGACGAATAATGGCCAAATAAAGAGCAAGTGGGACTTTTTTTTTTTTTTTCGGAACTGTACATGTCACACTTACACACTTCTTGCATTTGTACTTAATTTTACGTATTTTTTAAGAAAAAAGTTTTGAATTAAAATTCCATTCATGTACAGGAAAGGGAAATGAAAATATTAGTTAAAAGTGTGAAATACTTTGCATGTTCGGCTTTTAATATTAATTTACGAAAACGTGATACTTTATACAGCTTCTAGAAAATATCCATAAATCAAACTTTATTCGTTGAAAGTAAAAATCGGCCATCGGTTTGTCTGCATTTTCGAGTTTTAAACTTTTCTATTATTTATCCTCAAAATTAATCTTTCTTATCTCTTACCATTAATTAATACTACTTTTCAGAGGCAAACAGCAAAGGGGAGTAACCTGTCTTTTACAGAATTAATATACTTAAATGAAATTTATGAGCAGAGTAAAGGAAATGTTTTCTTAGTATTTTTATGCAACAAAGATTCAAATATCTGATTTTAAATTTCTTTAAAATGTTTTTTAGCCTTTTTTGCATGTTTTGGGTGTTAGGAATATAGCACTTTTACGTGTCTTGATTATGAATGCTGTCAATTTTCCTGTGAATATCTGTCAACTTTTGTTGCAATAATAGTGATTTATAATATATCATTGACTTGTAATTTATTATTTATGAAAGAAGGCAAGCGCCCAGTTTACTTTCGAAAAAAGTTTTTAAAAATCTGAATCTTTTATAATATTGGGAAAACTTTAAAAAATAACTCTTCAAATCTTCAGCCAGTAATATTAAATTATAATGGTAACAAGACACGACTTTATTTTTTACGAATCATTAGCTGTTTACGAATGACATTTCAAAAAGACGTTACGCCCCTTTTTATCAAGGGCCTGACTGGTTTTTCAGAGGACACGTATGGGCACATTTTGACGCGACTTTTAAACTACCTTAACGAAACTTATGTGTTTGAATTGAGCACTTAAATAGCAGATCAATAATAAAACAACTGTTAAAATAACTGTTTTAAATGTGTTTAAAAGCATTTTTCATTCGTTTTTTTCAATATATTAGAGTTTTTGCAAAGCGGTTTCACTTACACTAACGCTAACGTTGGACAGTACAGCGCAAGAGCACGAATAAATTCCGAAACCTGATTGGTCAAAGTACATTGAATAGCGGAAAGCGTTAGCGTTGACGTTGGAAGAAATGGTATGCAAAAACTTCCTATTTAAAGTAATAAAAGGTTGTTATGTACTGAAATACGATAATTTCAACATCAGTTAAAAAAATTACAAAATAATGTCATTTAGAGACAAATCTTAATACGAACCCTTTTATAAGTTACGCATTATGTCATTTTATTTCTTGCTTTCTAAATCATTCACAATATGGCAAAATAATGCTTAACAATACTATTTTTGGAAAACCTCAACTGGCAAAAGTGACATTTGTATAAAACAGATTTCAAGATGTCCTTTCCCTGCTTCCAGCGCACTATCAGTAAATTGAGGTTATTCAGGCTATAGTCGGTTGGGTTGGTTTTGTTAGTTGACTTAGTTCAGTTCAGACTTGAACATGAAACGCCAAACAAGGTCACCCGTACAAAGTATCATTAAAAGAACACACCCATGGTATCTAAGTTAAGAAGCTTTAAGTGGACTTTGATTTCAAAACAGATTTCAGTTATTTCCCAGACATGCATTTCAGCAGGTCCACGTGGCCTTGCCTCTATTACAATGTGCGGTTTGTTTAAGATGAAAAGGCAGACTCTATGGCATTTTCCACTTGCATTTTCCTGATCATGACGCAATAATGAGGCACGTTTGCTAACTGACACGTCTCATTTTCTAAAAGCAGAAATCTAAGCAATGGATACACAACTTTCATAATATTATATCCTCAACATACAAAAAACTAGCTTTATGTCTGAAGATGCGCGTATGCATATTATCACATGCTTACATCTTCTTTTATGGTGTACACTTATATGCATAGTTGAACCAAATTTCAAGTATTATTAAAATCAGACAAAAAGTGGACGAGAAAAGTTCTTAATTTTACCATTAATGTCATGTATAAATCAGATTTGATTTTAAAGAGTGACTCGAAAAAAATGACTAAAAAAAATTAAGTTTTTTTTAAAAATCATTCTTATGTCGGAAGAACAAAATCATTTTGGTTTACAGAAATAAATACGGTTTTACAACTATAACACATATAGTTTTACAACTTCATCCATACGCTTAATTCCAATTTTACAATTATAGAAACCATTCTGCGGTTAAAACAGAATGATTGAACTCGGTATTAAGTTCTAACACAGTGAGCTCTCTTTGAAAGCTGTGACTGAAACACAGCAAATCTAATTCATAAAATAAACCACGTAAGATATGAAAAAAAAAATTACAACATAAAACGATTTACTTCAACTCCCCAGCTATTTCGAACTACTGGGATTTTTTTTTCCGAAGAAAAACGCGACAGAGAAAAATTCTTCTTTCGCACAAACTCTCTGATGATTTTGAAAAGGCGCAGCTGATTTGAATAATTCTGATTAAACTTATGCTGTTGGAGTATGGAGATGACAGATAAAAAAGGGGAGCCTAAAGAGCCAGAAGTAGAATCATTATAAATGGACAGAAAGATAATCAAAACTTTGCGCTGTAAAGGTGTTTATGATTGCTTTAATTTAAATATTTATTAAGCGAATAAATATTAAATTAAACGAATTTAAAGATCATTTATCATTCTTCTTTGAGTAGGGACAATTTTTTATGTAAGATAATAGTTTCCGATCTAGGTAGGAGTAAAAATTGCTAATTACATGGCGAGAGCTTAAAAAAATGGGGTTATTATTGTATAAAGTTCTTGTAATTTTTTTTATTGAAATTTACGAGATCAAAATAAAATTAGAAATTATTATTAGATTATATCAGATGCCAAATAAGAGGTTAAAATTAATAAAAAGTCTTTGAGTATTGTGTGGAATGGCAATATTAGATTATTCTAATCACAAAATTAACAAATTATTTCATGTAGTTTTCCATAAAATGTCAAAATCTTTTGAATTCCTTTATTTTGAATTCCTTTAATTGACTTTAAATTACGTTTCGGAATACATTATTATGAGAAATTTGCATGATTTATAAAGTACTTTTTTCCTGATGAGAAAAATCTATAGCAGAGTAATTTTCTCCACTGACCGTCTTTCGAAGTTAATTAAATTACATTTAATACACTATAGAAAACTATATTTACTTTTTGTGAAAACGCAAAAACATATTTTAATCCTTAATTCTAAATAAAAAAAAATTAAAATCACCAGCAATAATTCTAAATGCCAATAAAACATTTGAGATAAATGTGGAATAATTAAGAATAATTACAAAATAGTTAAAGGATACATGCGCTATCAAAAATTCAGCGTTAGATATTTCTCTTAAATTTTAGGGCAGTTTCGTTAGATATTACCGTGTGCAGCATACAGCTATAAAACAGCAAGTTGCGTATCCTATTCAAGGAAATATTTTGCACGCATTTAGTTTTATGAATGCAGTAGTTTCTTATTCCCTTGGTGCCAGTTAATTTCCCCTGAGAAACTTTAATGAAATGAAGAAATGCGGGATTTTGAATCTGATTTATTCACTCTCTTACAGGTCACAAACCCTCTTTTAAATTACAGACTCGGGAATTCTTAAGAATAACGGGTATTCTTAATGAAAACATTTTATTAATGTATTCTTGCAATAATTATTCTCTATATTTCAATCTAGGCAGCTACCGTTTCAATTTGGCCCTATTGTAATTAAACGAGATATTCAGTTTCTTTGTGTGAACTTTAATGAAAAAGAATTCAGTTTAATTAAACTTTATGTCAGATGTGACGAACTTAAAGCGATACAGAAAAGACTATCGAAAACAAGATTCCTATTAAGAGAGGCATGGTAATGAACGCTATAATAGGTCCTCTTGCATCTAATCGATTGGCCAGCATATTGGGATTCGGTAAACAGAGTCCCTAGGGCATAATCATCCTTGAGCACTAATAAAATTAAATTTTAAGTTTATAACTCTGAAGTCTAGGAACAATCTGGAAACTGTTTCGCATATAGTATGTAGTTTATTTCACATAATTATTTGGTTTAAAGGAAACCAAAATACTAAAGTCGCATTGCCAACATTTAATGCCAGACTAATGCATAGGTTTGGATTTTATTCAAACTAAATTCGAACATTCATGCTTTCTGGCTGAAATAAAAGGTATTCAACTAATCAAAATGGGCTTTGTTGAAAACACAGTTGGAAATCTGCTGGAACAGAAAATGTTCCATTTAACAATTGTTTGCTTTATTTCATGGATTCAGTTGGTAAACAATTATTTGTGTAATTCTATACAACTTAAAGCGGTATTTAAAAGAGAACAATATAAAGATAATTCATATATTTCGAGAAATATTATCTACTTTTCATTAAAATTTCAATACCTTTTTATTGAAAATCATTATTTTCTATAGTACAAATTTCAATCTGAAAGTTTTTAAAAATGACAATGGAATCCCTTTGTTAGACATATTCCTTGTGTTTATAATATGATTTCCTTTAAAAGTGAGCTTAGATAAAACCAACTGCTGCTTCTTTTTTTTTAATAGTTGCAGTTAGCAGCGTTCCTAAGTAAAACTCGCCGTTAATATTGTTTTAATTTTAAAAAATACCATATCATAGCTGCCAACTCTTACGATTTTATCGGAAGATTTCCCACCATAATTTTTAAATAGTTCTATTTTACATTTAAAATTTGGACTTAATTTAAACTTGAAGTACTCAAGAAAAATAAGTAGGGGAAAGTACACTGATGAAGTCGGAAGAGTTTGCAACTATGCCATATGTAATAAAGAAAAGTACTTTTCTTTTGACCTTTAAATTTCCCGTGAAATTTAAATGCTTATGGTGAATCATTCTCACAGTGCAAACTTTGAAATTCGTCATTTTTATGAGTAACCCTATGTTTAAATTTCAGCTCTAAGATCTAGTTTTAGTATTAAAAAGTAAAATGTGTAAATTTATATCATTTTTAAATGTTAGCAGTCTTTGAAAATAAATATTTCAGGATAAACGATAGCAGCAATTCACACTGAACTTAGGTAATAATACATAAATTAAAATCTAACGGAACTTATATTACAAGAAATATACATTCACTGATAATTTAAAAATGGCATCGATTTGATTTCCTTTTCCTCCTGTGATTTGCCACTTTATGGTGTCTGAAATTCCTACTTAAATGGGCCAAAATTCTTGAATATCCTTCTCATTGCAGGAGCGTGCCGTTACTCTAATTATATAGCTACAATATGTTCCAGATTATTCTATTTCCACCGCTAAAGCATAAAATGGTACTTAACACTCAGAATTTAACGGCATGCAAACACAGTTCGAGGCATACAGTTCAGATAACATGGCTAAGTGAAGAGTCAAGGATTTTTATTATGTGAACATTTTCTCAACAGGTGTACAAAGGAAAAGTATGCGTTAAATTACCCGATAATGAATTGCGTAAAGAAAACGTGAAATATGTTTATCAGTGGAAGAACAAGGTAATGTATATAAAGTGTTTTTTTTACATGAAATATCGTTAGAAAGCATTATCTCTGATGTTTTCTGAGAGTGAGCTCACAAATTTTAG
This sequence comes from Cheiracanthium punctorium, assembly GCA_038373885.1. NCBI lineage: Eukaryota > Metazoa > Arthropoda > Arachnida > Araneae > Cheiracanthiidae > Cheiracanthium > Cheiracanthium punctorium. Next base: position 181,171 of record JAWZYV010002842.1, read on the forward strand.
ATTTTCTTACTTTATTAACTAGTGTAGTATAGTGTTCAAAAACAGACATCTTCGCTGTATAGTGCTTCAACTTTTTTATCTATTTTTGCTTTTCCTGAATACAACTAAGCATTTACTGATAAAAACAAGCTGTTGAAATTATTAATTGATATTCTAAAGTGTTATAGTAAAAGTTTAATAGGGAAGACTTAATACTATTTTGATTAATTTCTTTTTCTTTTCTAATTCCATACAAGGATTTTACATATTTTAAGCCATTTTTACCCCTACTCCTACTTCCGTAAATATGAAACAGTACAATTTGCATTGCAAATCTTTGCTCTTATCAGTTCAGATTCAAATCTTTGCTCTTACACTGCAAAAAAAAAAAAAAAAAGAAAAAAAAAACCTGCCGGCCAGGACGACAGTTTATTTCAGCATATTTTACAGAAGTCTTCCGTATTTTTTTCCTTATACGGAATATTTCTGCAAAATAAACTGAGAATCTGTAAAATGTATGGAAGACTTTTGTACAAAAAAAAAGGACATAAACTGGCGTCCTGGCTGACAGTTGTTTTCTGTAAATTTGACAGACTTTTTTGCAGTGTACCATATAAGATGAGAATCTTTTTCTAGTTCAGTTTTTCTAGTTCAGTTCTCTAGTTAAATATGAGTTTACCGACGAATTCCTGAGTGAATTTGATGTAATATTGATTCCGACTGAAAGAAGTTATGAAAGAAAATGACCCAATAAAACTGTCACGAACTGTATAATTCTGTGAGGAAAGCTTTCGTGTTTTGTCTTCTTTCCCTGAGAGATATCTGTATGAGGTAATACACAAGAATAAAAAGGTACACGTCTTTTAAATACATAAATTTACTATCAGGAAAATGCTATAACATTTTTGTTGTCGTGTGTGTGTGGAATATTACCTTGCGGGAAAACTTCAAACTGAGATACAAAATTAAAATTGACGAATAAGTGTTAATTCTTAATTATATTCGTATTTTTTCATTTCATGGATAATATGAATTGATTTGGAAGGCTTATGCATTTTGGAATTGCTGAATTTAAGAAATGCCACAGTTATTACTTACATGTAAGTATTAGATTTATATGTAAGAATTACTCATTTGACTTTCTGTACACAGTTTTGCGTGATATAAAAACTGATAAACTATCGAATTATTTAACAAAAAAATTACTGAATGCTGAATTGGAGAAGAAGGGAAAGTTCTTTTAAGACCTTATTCAGGCCTAGTTAAGAGAAATCCAGAATTAATAAAACGCTTCCACGCAGAAAAGTCTATCTTAAACATTCACACATCTCTACTTTCATAATTAGCTGGCCAGCATTTAAATACAACAGCTCGCTGCTAAGATTTAAATTAAAAACACAAAACAGATCCATTAAGAACTGTTTTTAGTCCCTGCACATTGAAATGAGGAATAAATTAAAGAAAGTCACAGAGAAACGCACGTTTTGCAAAGTATGTTTCGCTTTAGGCATACGAATGCGACAGATGGTTTAATTTGCATAACTTGCTTTGATTTTAAAATGTAGTTTGCCTTTTACACATTCCGTGTAGAATTAAATTACGATAGGGTGTTTCATTAATAGTTCGTTATCTTCTGTCTCTGCCTTTCTGGTATGTCTCTCAACATAGCCCTCGCGCAAAACTTCTCTTGCCTGAATAGAAGTGTTAAAAGCGCCAAGTAATATGGAAAATATTATTCTTCCAGCTTGTTTATTACCGCTCATTTATTTTTTCTTCCAAGTGAGAGGACATTCTGTATATATATATATATATATATATATATATATATATATATATATATATATATATATATATATATATATATATATATATATATACAGTACAGTATATATATACAGTATAAGACATTGCATTAGTTATAACTCGTAAAAATTTGATTTAAATTTTACTATGCAGCTCAATATGTTTTTGTAAACGATGCTTTTTCGTTTAAAGTTCATTTAATATAAAGTTACAGTCTAGAGAGAAACAGTCTTCGGAGACACAAAAAAATTGCATTTACTGCTTCATTATTTTATAACATGTAGCAATTTATTAACATTAACTAAAATGTTTGAAGCAGTAGAGTTAACACAGACAAATGATGTTCCATAGCTGAACAAAAACTCCTTCAAAAAAAAAATAATAATAAGAAGAAGAAGAACAAGTGTTTAGGACATGTCAAAGAATAAATTTGAGAATTTTTCTCTAAGCAGTTTTTATATTTTGCTATGTGGGTCATTTTTGTTGTTCAACTAGTACAAGCTCAACTGCTCTTTTGAGTGATATTTTTCTTTAAATATTACTGTAGTAGTATTTTGAATCTCATATATATATATATATATATGCATTAACAAAATTCACATTTATTTTTTTATGAATACATCATTCGCTTCCTTGAGGAAAAAAGTAAAATGTATTTTCATTTTGACAATATTTTAAATAAAAACGGTGTTGAAATGTTGATCAAATTTCCAACTCCAGCTTTAAAATAAATTTACTTTTCCTAAAAACCATTCAGTAAAAATTGTCTATTTTGAAAGTGATTACTATCTGTAACAAATCAACATTTACAATCCGCATTACAGAATGTTTTAATAAAAAAAAAATCTAGAAAATGCGAAGCTTAGTTTTAAAAAAGCCACTCTTTTAATACTGTTCATTAAAATGCAAAGAGATTCTTATTTTCACAAATTTTCAACGATCAAAATATATCATGGGAATCATGCATTACAAATAGAGAGTTAAACTCGCACTTTATGTGAATTATTTGTATTACATGTTAGATGAAATATACAAAACTATCTCGTATTAATAACACAAATACAAATAAGGAAATAGAAGTCGTATATCCATAAGGAATTTTGATTTCAAGGGATTTACGTACTAGTCATCGTGTGAATTTCTTTTGCTAATGCTAAATAAAATAATAAAAATGGATAAAATATGTTAAAACATTGGCGCTAATACAACATTTATAATCCTTTCGTTTTAGTTTTTTGTATATCATAAGCAATATTTCTTTTAACAAAACCTTTCAAATAGAGTAATCTTAAATTATTGTTTGATAAATAGCACAAGGTATCTGCAATGGGATTTCGTATTTTTAATGCAAATTTTTGGATTCTTTTGATACTGTTTTTGAATTGCAATAATTACTATCATTTTCGCTAGTTTGTGCTTTACTTGCAATGACAAATAATTTGCATTTTTTTTTTACACTGATGAGTTAACATTTAAACAAGCTTTCAATAAATGAATAAATAAATTGAAAAGGGTTATTTTTTGTCAAACATTTCAAGGTAATCACTTTCATTTTACGTGAATAAAACATATTGAGAAATTAAAGAGTCCTTATTCATTTTGGGGTTGAAGTTTTTAGAATTAGGTGGAAACGAACGAAGTAATAACGGAAAATGCTATGGTTAATATTTTGCGAATGCTTTATAACTACAGGCATATTGCTGTAAGATGTTAGGGGAAATATGGTGCTTAAGAAAGGTGAAAAACAAGAGAAAGTTTTGCATCCACCTAAAAGTTAATTGAGATAAAAACACTAAAAGTAAAATACCAGTATAAAAGCGAATAACAAAAATTAAATTTGTATTAAAAAAAAAAAAACTTTTTTTTTCTTATGTTCGTTTTGTATATAATTACTTATCTTTATTTTTACTAAGCAGTATATACTTGAAAAAAATCCGTTAACTTTTAGAGAAAAAATATTGTAACTTTTGATTTGTACTAAATTAATATTTTGAATCACTGCTTTTCTCCTTCATACAGACACAAATTTATGTTTTCAAATGCGTTTGCAGTAATTTTCAATCAACTCTCTTATACAAGTAGTGTGAATTTTATTCGTGGTTTAAGGATAAAACATGTTGCCAATCATTAAGCTTTTGTTAAAAAATTATAAAATATAAAATGCATATCCACTCCAAAGAGTATTTGATAGTGTTAAACTTTTTACCTTTGTTTTAGCTAATAGCTGATTAGTACTTTAAAGAAGTACATTAACTCGAGAAAATGACATTTTACTTAAAATATGAAACTAAGGTTATGAATCCTTTTTTGAGGAGATGTATGTATTGCAATTACAAAATTTACCGCAAGAAAGCAAATTAGAATAATTTAAATGAACAGAAAAACAAAGATAAGTAAAATGGACATTTTAACTCGTTTAAAAGCACGCCTTCTTAACTTAGCCGATGCATTTTATTTAATGCACAAGGCAAGTATTTTCGAAAAAGACATTTGAGTTTAAGTGAATCAGATGCAACTAATTACAATGAAATGGAAAACATATATGCTTGTAAATTTTACTAGCAATTACTTGTTTATTACCATCAATTAAACACCGATCCCTGTATATTATTGGACACGCATTTCGAAATAAGATGGTTTGATTAAAGGAGCAAGATCTAATCGTTAATAAGACTTAAATAAAGAAGAAACACTTAATTCTAGTCACTCTTCTTGATCTTCTTAGATCTAATCATTAATTAGACTTATATAAGAGAAAGAATATCGAGAGTATCATTTATTATGCTTCTAGTTACTTATTTGTCCACGTTTAAATACTTCTCTGGAGTTATTTTTAATTGAAATTTAGATTAAGGTGTTTATTTCGTTATACGTAGACTCCAAATCTGTGTTTAGTACACTAAGAAGGAAAAATGAATTACTTATGTTATTTCTGATTTATGGAGTGTAATAAAAACGTTCTAAATAGTTTTCGTTATAATGTGTACATGATGTGGTTGAGACAATATTTCTACTCAAGTCTGGGATTTTGTAAAAGAGAAGATTTCAAAGGAGCTTATCGACAATATTTTTATTAAAGATATTTCTACTACTTTGAAATTGTATTTAAATTGTGATTTTACGACAGAAATTAATCGTTACTGACGCGTAAATACAGGATTTCCATTACAGTAGAAAACTCGAATGTCACTAAAAGGTAGATATTTGAGTAGAATGTAAATACGTCGAATTCTTGTTTTTTTTTATAAAAAAAAAAATCGCAAATGTTTCCGGTATTTTTCTTCTCAAAGTTGCCCTCTTTAAACATTTTTGCTTGAGTTTAGTTAATTTCCAAAAGTAAGGCAATTACTACCCATTTCGATATTTGTTGTTTAGTTGTTAGTGAAAAACTAAATGCTTTTTGACATAAAAATCATATGATCATAAACGCCGAAGACTTCAACTATATATTCTAATATATACGATTCCACAAGATATGAGGACTGAAAAAGCAAAAATAGATCGCGCTATATCATTTCACTACGTTAGGTTCATGCTTTGATACTATAGAATTCATAGTGAAAAAAAACCTTTTATTAGTGTTTTTCCGTGCAAAGGGCAACTTTATTTTGTTCTCTGTGGTTTGATGATATTCATATAGCTTGAAAATGTATGCGCCCGCAAAAACTTACTAATTCATATTTTTATCTTCTCGTGGATAAAACTAGATTTATACATTTATTTAAATCTATGATTGATTTATAGTATGATTTACTGCAGTAAACCTATATTTTAAATGATAAATATTCAAAAATTTTGATTTATTCAAATTTGGGATAAAATATATGGATTTATACAGTTAGGGATGGACGCGAGACGACTTTTTTGCGAGACGAGACAGAGATTTACAGCAATTTTGCGAGACGAGACACACATTTTTAACATTACGATATAGGGATTTTTGCGAGACGAGACAAGCTTTTAGGCTATTTTGCGAGACGCTTATTTTTCGTCTCGCGTCCATGCCTATATACAGTTTGCTATCCATAACATTAGCTTTTCAGTTTTTAACCTTTGCTAGTCAATTTAAAAGTTATAAATACTCGTTAGCATTTCTTTTTCTGCTTTACATTCAAGAAATGTCAATCGAAAAGCCTAGTAAGACTATTAGCATTTTGAAGAGCAGGCACCCTTAAAGCGGGCTAACTGAAAATGACTAACGATTCCCTGTTGTTATATTGATGGTTCTAATTGATTCCGTTTCTCCAAATACACTATTTACTCAATATCTATGACTACTTTGTTGTAATCGATAATACGTTATTCGTCATAGTGCCATTTTATGTAAAGGTGTATCAAATATAACAATTTCCGAGAATCCTTGGCTTTGATTAATCGTATTTAATAAATATGTGTACAATTTGCGAAAGCATTAGCTCTCTGTGTAACTAGCATTAAACTCAAATCCCTTTTTTTTTACACAGTTAGTATCATTTTTGTGTTATTTGCTTACTTTACTAAAATATCTCGCTTGTAGTCACTGTTGCAACATAACGAATAGCAAGTCAAATTTTCTATACATCCTATGAAATGTAGTACAGCAGAAACTTGTATATTTTTTCCAATGATGGATGCAAAAGAGAGTAATCAAAGAGCAAAGAGGGAGAAAAAAAAATAACAGAAGAAAAATCTTTGGAGCTACTCGACTCTCAACATCCAGTAACGCTCCTACGATGTTGAATTAGAAACCACAGGCTGGTGTTCTAGGTTAGCACAGTCCATAAGTTGCTGAAGGTTGCAGAGCTTGAAGCACGGATCATCAAGTCTATTTATGCAATGGAAATGCATAAATATACTTGCCGCAATGCAGTCATGATCAAAAGCGGAGCAGAATTCCATTACTGCTTTCATTCAAGTCCAGTCAGAAAGGTATGAAACACTATTCTACCAAGATTCCTCGGAATTCCTGTCTAAGTCCTTTTCCCAGATATTATTAAAAGTTGATTTAGGAATTGATTTTAAATTTCGAAGAGGGATTTAATCACTGACATTTTGAATGATCGTTGAGCCTTTTTTAGACAACAAATCAAGCTTTTTCATTACCCACCACACCGCAATAGGCTGGTATCCCCTGCAGGCAAATTGTTTTAGACAGAGATCTTAGGAGAACCTGGCAATTTTTAAAGGCTGCAGAAAATAGGACCTCAGTAAAATTAATTGCCTGAGAGGGCAGTACAAATAGCTCCGATCTAAAAAAAAAAACCAAAAGTAATTTTAATTCTCCCCACTGAGGAATAGGAAGCAAAGAAGCCCCAGTAGGCACCCAATCCAAATTTAATGCTATTTTCCACGTGACAGCCGTAATTATATACCCGCAGCTAATAATTTCCAGGATAAAAACTATTGAAAGTCTCAAAAGCAGTAATCTCAAAGCCAGGTCATTTGTGATACTTTTAAATAGAGGCTGAATAAGTTTAGTATATACATGAATTCCTTTATCAGCACTTAAATCAAACAGCCGTGGAAATTGTTCAGGTCTAAAATTTAGGTCATGCAGTTGCCTTAACTCAATGACTCTATGTTAGAAACAAAACTGTGTTTTCAAATTTCGTTCATAAGACTGGGAGTCACCGTTCCACACAAAATGGTATATAGGATTTTTTTTTAATTTCTCAGAGAAGAGTATTTTCTTTAATAGTTGACCTAATAGGCCTGTTCCCCGTACTGAGTAACATAGAATCAGTAGGCTTAGATCCACCAGTAATTAGGAGGAGGGGTTGATTTTGCAAAATTTCGAGTTGGCCAGTTATTTCCTATGAGGCGGCCACTAGAGGTTCACCACGATAGGTAATGATCAGCAAAACAAAAGTTTCATAAGTAATATTCAAGGAAAATCTGGAGCAGCCCCGTTTAAAACTGGCCAGGCGTTTCAGAATAGTAAGCCGGCCAGTGATTCAAATGGCAGCCTTTTCCAAATGTGATCTAAATGTCAGTTTTCCGTCGAAAGGTACACCTACATATGAAAACTTCTATGTACCATAAATAGCGAAGTGGCTATAAAATATTTCAGGTCAAAGTAGATGATGGGTGTGGGAAAACCTTAGAAAAAGTGTTTTATTCAAATCGATAAAAAAATAATAAAAAGTACAGATGTTCGCGGGAAAAACAAATATATTCCAATTTTTACGTTAAATATTTCCATGCGTATTTCATGCAATATGGAATCACTAATATAAAGTGAATACATGCAGTTTATATATTAAAAACTACCATAAGCAGTTAGCTAAGAGCATATTTACTTAAATAAAAGTAAGGGTAATAAAACTGCATTTAAAGTCGCTGAGGGGTGATCGACACTATTAAAATGAACGGTATATATAGAAGATTAATGATCTTTAAATTCTTACAAATTATATTCCTCAAAGCTTGAATCAACTATCAAATATATTCTAACATGAAATATTTTGCTAAAAAGTAAAAACGTTAGACCACTAATTATTAATGAATGGGAGAAATCCTTTCAAAAATAAATGCCACAGAATGAAAACCATATTTCACATGCAAAACATTTTAGATTTTCGCTTCTGCATTCTTCAAGTTTTTCTCATGTATTCATATGAAGGATCTTGACATGAAGCAAATTACGACGAATTAGCCGAAAGGCAATTATACAGAAATAGAAACGGCATAATTTGCGTTCTTTCCACTCAAAACAAGAGAGCGATCATAAATTTTTAGACAGTAAATTAGTAAGTCCTTACTGCGAAATTCTGACTGCTACTGACGGCTCTTTAATCATCACGAAGTTCAAAACTAGTAAGCAGATAATTAACAAGAGAGAGCATTTCATTTTTCACTTAGCCTAACACAGTAGATATGCAAATCTCTAACATTCCAGTTCTGTAATTTTTGTGGTTAATAAGAATAACCTCTTAAGACGGGCATTTCATACGAGATTCCCCCTTTAGATTGATGACGTGCAGGCAATTCTTTTGATAAACGTTTCGTAAAGCTAGATGAAATTTTAGACATTTATGATCATAGAAAGCTGTATATAACGGCATAAAATATGAAGGTCCTATCAAGCTAAGTTATATTATAAAGCATTCTTATGTTAACCTGCAGGAATTTGTAACAAAAATGATTATTTACAAATGAAACACCCAATATGTATATGTATATAAAACGTCGCGTTTATGTAACTTTATATAAATAATTTAAATAATAAATTTTCCCGCAATGAAGACAGTATTGAATAGAGCATTAAATATTTTTGAAAAAAAATTCGATTTATTACAAGAAAGCATAATAAATTATAAATTTAAATGAATCAAAAGTTTTGAGATAGTTTAAAAAATTAAATTATGTAGTTGTGCTACACCTTTACATTAAATGATAGAAAAAAAATCCACTTAATATGTCGAAAACATTATCTTTTTCATGCATTTCTGTCGATTTCTATATATGTAAAACATACCAACACTTCTTTTTTAGCATTTTTTTGGAAGTACTAAGATGTAAGTTTAAATTAAATGCATCTTTATACCGGCTAAATAATTTTAAGACAATATGCTGTAACGTTAATTGCATTTCATAACGATCTATCTCTCTTTACTTTACCTAAACGACAAAAATAATGAACCATACGTTTTTGGTCTTATCTGTACAACAGAAATGTTTCGTTACAGAAATTTATCTTTATTGAATACATATGAACGGCTGAGTCTGGAGGGTTTGACACTAGAGCTTTCTCCATCTGTTTATTATCTGGCTCTGGAGGTAGGAGAATTGTTATCCATCCGTTCAGACATCGTTGAGAAAACAGACTCTATTCTCTCCTTCATAATCATTAACGTCTTCAAATGTTGTAATAATGAATGTCTCACTATATTTGTTACTTAAAACATTCTGTTAAGGCATTATCTAATATGGATCAAAACTGTTTATTAAGGACAAACTTCAAGTTTATTTACACATACAAAAGAATTGCCTTACCTTCATTTGTTAGCTTTTAACTACGTTGTTTATTAGAAAATACAATTTAAGATTCGTTCTTCATAGCAAATTTAAATAAATAAGCAAAGCACTTTTTCGATATTAAAATGCGTGATTATAGACTGTAACAATAAAGAGAAAAATCATTCAGTTCTACTAGAGATACAGATTAAAAGAAAATATAATGTACATCTTCGTTTTGTGTTTGAAATATATTTGAAGCAACGCAGTGCCATGAACAGCGTTATAAAAATGTAAAGCCTGTTGGCAAATATTTTGCTTGCTCAAACCACATTAGCTTATTTTAGGGCCAAAATTTATTTAGTCATTTCCTGTTTGATCCTATGTTTAGTGTTTACCAAGAAATTAGAAACTACCCGAAAGAATTTAAATAACACGATAAACAGAAGTCATTTAAGTGCAGCAACAAAACATATATTTTGAATATTTTATAACAATCACATTTCCACGAAAGAAATTACTAACAATGACTATGGTATGTTTTTTCTTCTCTCTATTTTTAAAATAAAGAAGAAAATACACGGCGTGCTCCGAGTACCGAATACCTTGTAAAGAAAACTGAAAGCTGGAGAAACAGCAGAAAAAGTAATCCGTTCCGACAGTTAGTACATTTTCCCTGTTAGGAAAACAACTTAATGTGCACACTTTGCCATAATCCTCTTTCTAAAATACAACACTGAAGCAGCCAAAAAGATTTGAATTTCCCTAGAAATGGTAGTGCATTTAGCAATAACAGTCACAATGAATTGTGGGAGTGACAACTTAAGTTAAGAATAACTGGACTTTTTGTAAACAGGATTTCATAATGTATTTGTGAAGCTTGAAGGTTAAACACAAAAGCAATTTAAGACTGTAGTTCCAAAAAGCCATGTAATATTGGCACAAAAATACGAATAAGCTAGCTTTGTTAAGAGTTTCAAAATTTTTAGAATGCCTCTACAAGCTGTACTATACACTGAACTAATCAATTACGAAAGAATTAAAAAATTAATAAAAATCGAAAATTTTGCTGAATGCGACACAGAGAATTGCTCTTCGAAACATTTTGCTAAGCATTTCCGCGTCTGAATTTTTTTTTTGGGGGGGGAGTCTGATAAAAGGCACTGGTTTTTCGTTTATTACATTATTTAGTGCGGCATATGACGAATCATTCTGAATTTTTTCAAGTCTATGGTACAATTAGTTTATTGTATTTGTGTACCAAGACTATGAAGCAGATTTTGATTCTTATAATTAGACCCTTAATTTGTTTGCAGAAGTGCTTATTCTTGAGATGAAAACCTTCAATATTTTTGCCTTTACAATTCACGATCTTTTAAAATATCTCTAGTCGAAAATGGCAGAGTTAAGAAAACTCTTCTTAATTTTAATCTTAGCCTATATAAGCTGCATATAAGTGCACTAATATAACAGGGTCACGACATCAAAGAGAAATTTGACTAAAACCATTCTTTGACAGCTATTCGATCACTGAGATTAGAATAAACACTTTATAGGTGTGATGTTTTATCTGAAAAAAAAAAGCACGCCGCTGTGTAGAAAATATTCTGACTATATTTCACTATTCTCCAAATTGTACATAGAATTTTTCAAAAGTTTACATTTGTTCTTTTAGTATTTTTAAAAATGTATTATTCATGCATTCACCTATAGAAACAAAAGTTTTAAAATGTGTCTTTTAAATCTCAGTTCAGAGTATGTTTTACTTTTAAGAGTACAATCTTTTTAGGTGTGAGTAAAAAAAACATTATTTAATTTACTTATTAATCTAGTCGTTCATTCGAAAAAAAATCAGCAGATAACGGCACATTTTCTAAAAGATTGCATGATAATTTCAAAATTTATATTACACGGTTTTGATATTTAGATTCACTAAGTATTGATAAGCTTTTAAAAATTGGTATACAAAGGTTAATTTGTATATTATGAATTAGTTTTTCCTGAAATTTTCGAAATATCATACTCTAAAAATAATTACGATAAATTATTAACTATTATAGGTAACTTTAGACTGTATGCACTCATAAAGAAGTAGTTTCATAATAAATACTTACACACACATATAAGCTACATTAAATGCAGTTATAACTTATTGATTTAATCTCAAATATTTGTAGTATGGCGATCATATTTAGATGCTGTATAAGTTAACTTATTTAATTTGTCATCCAAAATACTTTTATAGAATACTCATTGAGTCAATAAAGAATTCTTTGAAAACAAACTGACATCTCAGTTTAAGAACATCCTCTATTTATCAAATGTTGCTAAAAAAGGCCGGCTCCTCTTTTACGCTCCTCTTTTGTGAAATTCGCATCTTCAGACGAAGCTATTTTGCCATTTTCCATTCGATTTTCACTTTTCCTTTGTGATAAGTCTTCCGTTCGTTGATTTCCATGAAAAGAATCAAGGACTGAAACGCTTGAATTTCTGCAAATCCAAATACACCAAACCACAATAGACTTATATGACTTTACTTACAAGAGATATTTTTCTTCTCATTTCCTTCCCTGCTCGCATTTCACAGAGCTGTATGCATTAGGAGAAAAGGTCGTTAGTCATTAAAAGTAAGATTTTTACTCGATGTTCAGAAGAAAATGATTACTGTGACTGTATTTGTATTCTCCGAATCGGATGATCAGAAAGAGGTTTCAATTATGAACTTTCTAATTATGATGAATGCGCATTTTTATCACGAAAGCATTAAGTTAATTAATTAATTCGATCAATTAAAAACTTCAGAGTTCACTTGTCAGATACATTAGCCTTCTTGTGACACGGATTCTTCTTAACTAAATAAAAATTCAAACCTTGAAATAATTACCGATGCAAAAAGTGACGACTGTTATGCACATTTAATGAAAATTAATCATAAATGATATCTATAAGGAGAAATTTAAGAAGATGTGAGTATAATTTGATTTTCATTCGTATTTGTTTAATAATGTCATTACAGAAAAGTACATAACTCAGAAACCGAAGAAAGCTGGCTTGTCTTTCAGAGAAAGAATATTAATTAGGTTTCTCCAGTGACCGCAGTATTCATTAATTAGAACGTGCTTAGGTAACTTACTTTTTCATTACTGTCACTTATTCTCTGTTTATTGGAATACGGCAAGATGGAAATTATGGTTTTTTTTTTCCCGTGATAGTTAATATGTCACTCAGTTTGTTATGTAAGCTTCCCATTAATTCCGCAAGATCAAAAGTTGTTGTCTGGCTTATTAAACGTAGAAAAATAGAGCTGATTTCACGAAATTATGCAATTTAGATGCTAGCCATCCTAATTTTGTCCATCAAGCATTTGGAACTATTCCAGTAGTATAGGAAATTTTAATATGGGGGGGGGGGAGGGCACTTACTAGGCAGCCAGCGTTACCCCTATGAAGGGACGGACGAGTTAAATCTCAAGTACAAGAGGTGAATCAAACCCTATCACAAAGTGTTATAGAATGATTCGTCAGCCACTACGCCTTCATGGCGGCCACCATCATAAAACAGGATACTTTTTTAAAAATATAAACAATATAGTTACTAAGCGAAAGTTTTTCCAAATAGACATACACAGAAAAACTAAAAACTTATAATTTTCCCTCTACACCGGGAATGAGCAGGGCCCTTGCTAAAGGGGGGTAGGGTTGGAGGGGGTCTTTCTCCCAAACACTCACAAAATTCTGTTAAACTTCGCAAAATTAGATACCTAGTTGACAAACTTGGTAAAAAAAAAAAAAAAAAATAGCGAAACTATAATTTACTTTCTAGTTCTGGTACACTCGGCAAAATTAAGCAAACGCAGTTGGCAAAAAAAAAAAAAAGGTGGTAATATAGTTCATAAAAAAAATAATTAAGTTGGTAAAAACCAATATTTGACTTGGCAGTTTATTGATATCTCCCCCCATCTCCCCCCCCACTCCTCCCCCAAAAAATAGAATCTTAGCAATGGCTCTGAGAATGAGCTTTCCGGATTGCGAAGTACTGATAGTGTAAATACAATGATTTCAAGGAATACGAAGAAAACTTATCGGTGAGCCCGTTCATATATATGATGGGGAATTCTTTTGAAATCAATTCTACGTATGATAACTTAACAAGCATCCTTGTTTCTTCTTTCTTAAAGAAGCTTGTGGAAAATTATTACCCATTCAAGCATTATACTTACGCAGAATATATATACATTACATTCGGAAATTGTAGCTATTTCCGATTTTAAGAGGAATGACTTCTTTAAATATCTAAAGGGGGTGTTTTGCACTTTTGATATCGACTCAAAATAAATATTATCTTATCAATAATAATCAAAAATGCATCATTAAATTATGTTTTCAAATTATTCAATATACTTTCAATATTATTTTCAAGATGTAAATATAAAGGGTTCTTTAATAAATTAAACAATTTTGTATTTTTCCAGTTTGTCAATTTCACTATGTGATATTATCATAAGCGCGATGTTTCGCATAGTTTCTGTTAAAAAATAAACATAATTCTAGGTATCAAATAGCTCACGCCTAACAAAACTCAAAAATTATTGTGAGATGTATGATTTGACTCATCTGTCTGATTAACTAAATCCTTACTTGAAAGGACTGAACCGATGTGAACTATACTGAATAAGTTTCTGGAATCGTAGGAGTACATCTAATATGAAAATTATTCGATTATTGCCGATGTATGCTTTTCCATCTTAATATTATTAACGAGATTCAAGATATTTACTCAACATTTCAATATATTAGAGCAAATTTTGTGGATCATTTTAACCTACCTTAGAACTAACCTGTACCCGATCAATAGTGAATAAATACCAATGAACGATGCTGGATAAATTCTAATAATACTAGCTGCTGTCTGGCATTTTGACAGTATTTAGCCAATATTCTTCAACAGCCTTTAATCAGGATGCTTATGTGCATCAGAAAATAATTGATTTATTGGACTAAAGGGTTTTAGAAATTAGATTATATACACCTATCATATATATATATATATATATATATATATATATTAATAGACATACATACGCACTGTTGATAAAAGTGACGGATTATTTGTTTGTTCAAAATATCTGTTTAGAGCTATATAATTGGAAGCACGGGTTATTGCGCATCAAGCACGTTTGCTGCCAAAATGAGTCATCAGATACAATTGAAAGGAATATGATTGAACGGCCAATAAATTTTGGCTTTCTGTCGGAGATTTCCCAACAGTTAAACGTTCATCAGTCAACAGGCACGAATTTCATTGTCAAGTGAAACTGTCACAGCCATATGGAACAAATAATCACTGAGGTAATTTCGATAAATCAATATATCAGGTAAAGTGAACTCGAGTGTGTTTTGAAAATTAATTATTACACTACTGTCAACGACTGCAAAAGACTATGGCTAAAACGCAGATAGAGAGGTCAATGAAGGTATAGGTCCTTGGTAGATAGATGGATGCGTATGGCTCTCAACATCAAGTTACTTATAATTCTTTAAAAATAATGAAAAACAGACAGTATAACAGTTTCAAAAAATCTTTCATGAAGTCAAAGTTTACGGTGATGCATATCTGGTATTCTGATGCACATATAATAGTGAATGCCAGATAACAAAATAGTGAACAATAACAGTGTATTTCTTTAACCGTAGCGATAGCTTGGACCAGTTTAAGAAACATAATTATGCTCTTGTCAACAAAATTGTGGAAATTTTCCTTTGGTTCAAGAGAATGTAGTTAAAAATACTATTCCCTTTACTAGTAAGACTAATCTGAGAGAGTATCGTAGAATTATTTATATACTGGACGACTGCCTAGAAGTTAAACTCACTTAACGAAAAGTATTCTAGTGTAAGCTAAAATTTTTATCTTATTTCCCAAATAAGGCTTTTCTCTAAGAAAGTTACTCGGTCAAATATAAAGTTTAGGTATTTTTATTACGAAGCATATGGTAAAGAGTTGACTTACGCACTTTCAAAAGCAGAAAAAGAAAATAATTAATAAAAATGTACCTAATACTTTCAGTTTCATAAATAAAAGAATCGTTCACAAAAAGTGCATCATTTACCATAAAATACGCATCTTCAAATTTCTTCCATATTATGTGAATATGAAAAATAAGATATTAATTAATTTTAAAACTCCAACATAAGAAATATAACTTTGTTTCTGATTTGGAGAGGTTGTTTTGAAGGAAAACTGTAACAACATAAAATTAAACTTAAGTTATTTTGGAAGTTATTTACTGTTATCCGGTAATTGGTTTTGAATATGAATTTATTTTTATGCATTGATATTTAAAATAAGCGAACAAACAGCAAGGGGTAAAGTTAGTTGTTTTTAAACTTCTTGCAAGAATTCTGGTTATTAGCTTTATCCAAGTTACCCACAATCACAAACGCAGGTTATCTACGCACCATTTTTGCAAAAATGAAAATTCCTTTTCAAAAGTTAAGGTATTATTCTCTAAATGTGACCTGAATTCAAGAATGTATCCACTCAATTCATCCTTGTCACTTTTCTAAGGAGGAAACTACTTGAGGGTGACTTTGAAGTGCCTTCTCTGTGTTCGACTAAGAGTAAGTTTACAAAATGTTATTTTTGATTAACAGAGATAAACTGCATTTAGAAACTTTAGTTAAAACATTCAGTTGTCTCTTAAGATTGTACTCGAAGAACTCGAGAAGCTAGAAGCATTAAATGTTTATTGAAGATTTTGGATAGTTAGTTGAATTAAGTGTACTCAAAGAAGAAAAGGGTCTCTGTTAGAACGAAAAGAAATCATCGCTGTGTAGGCAGAACATTAGTATATAAGTTTGCGTGCAACAATACGCACTTTATAGAAAAGAAGAACAATAAAGCTTGTAGAAATGATGCCGGGTATTGAATTTCTCTAAGATTCAGTGTGTCGTTAGAGTTTTGATATTGTTTCAGTGATTTATATTATTGCAAAAGCTCTTTATTTTGAATATCGCAAAAACGTGAAATGTAAACTTATTGGAAAAACAGTATTTTATAAGGGTATCTCGATTTTGATAATTCATCGTTGGCTTGAGGAATGTCAGTTTTATTATTTCTTTTCGGAGTTGATTTAAAGAAAACCATATTTTCACGACTGATAAGTGAAATTAAGTCATAAAGCATCA
The DNA here is from genome assembly GCA_038373885.1 of Cheiracanthium punctorium. Lineage (NCBI taxonomy): Eukaryota > Metazoa > Arthropoda > Arachnida > Araneae > Cheiracanthiidae > Cheiracanthium > Cheiracanthium punctorium. The sequence continues at coordinate 198,075 of JAWZYV010002842.1, forward strand.
AACTTCCGTCACTGCGCTTGGAGAATGCCCCAGTGTATGATTCTCTCATGTCACTACTTAACTATAAATTCTTTTTACTTTCATACCACTGGCTCTAAAATTATATTTCGCGGTAAAACTTGGCAAGATAACGTGAGATTCATTAAATAATTGGTATAAAATTTGCATGAATAATATTTAACGGGTTGTTTGGTGCTTGTCTTTTTTACTTCAATTTTCAATTAATAGTTGTGAAAAAGATTGAACAATATTTGCACTTATTTGAATTTTTTTTAAGTTAAACCGAAACAGTTTTGTTCTGTGTTCGTGTGTATTAGTATTATATAATATTTTATGCCCTTTTTTACATCAAAAGTATTCCTCAATAGATCCAATAACTGAATTTTATATCTCTGTAAACTTTTAGTACTATGTATTTGCCCTTATCTGATGATACTTTATATATTGTATATTTTCTGAATTCTTTGAAATATTAGGCATCGTACCTTGCATGGACGAATTTCTGAATCTTTTTTTTCATACTTATTATTTTCAAATATTTATTCGTTACTTTTACAGTCTGTTGTTAGTTTTAAATTATATAAAAAACAGCTTCTTGCTGCTTAATGTAAATTCAAATACAATTCATAATAATAATAGCAATAACAATAAACAGTAAAAGAAAAGAATAATTTATTGCGAAAGGATTATTTATTCAAAACAAAAGAAAAATGCACTGTCGATAGAGCACAATCTACGGTAATTCTCTAACAGTAACAGAGCTCTACATGTTATGCATACCATTTTCACTGATAAATGTTCTGTGATAGATGTATATAATTATCACAGTAACAAAACACAATAACATTTATACTGAAACATTTTTAAGTGTACTCAAATTTTTCCGTTAGTATCAGAAATAAAAGCTATAGATGCAACATACGCGCACACCATTTTCAATTAAAAAGCTATAGTAAATTCTAATTGCATTTATAAATTCATAATAATCCAAGCATCTAAAAGATAGAACGTGGATAATACAACCCAACCTAAGTCATAAACACTTTTCAACAAAGTTGAACACTTTAATACATTAGTTTAATTAATCATTTCCCAACACTTTTCAAGTTTGTTGAAAAGTGTTAAGGCATCATTAATTAAATTTTCGTACGTATAGATAGATATATATGTACGTATCAGTGAAATTAAAAATGAAAAAGTATGTACATGTTTTTGCTTTAAATCATACCTAACTATACATTTTAAAAGACAACACAGAGTAAGTTTATACTAAAATTGATCAATTTAACGATCTTATATTATGCAATGGTTTTAAATTTTATTAGAAAGCTAACTAGAATTATTGTTTCGCATTTAAAATGTAATTAACCTCAAAATCATATGATGGTAAACAAATGAGAGTTTCAGATAAGCCTTGGAAAGTCAAAACGTACTCTGGAAAATTCTCTTAAATAAATCTAGAATTCCACGTGATGCACGCAGTACTCAAATTACGTATATTTTATAATTTCCTCATAAAACACACTGTCTTGAAACTATTACAATTTCTCTCCAAAAAGAAATTCAGTGAAATATTTTATCTGTCTATTCATCACAGTTTAAAAAAAAACAAACAAAAACCTTTTATATATAAAAATGACAAGTAGGTTCATAAACGTCATGTTTCCACTTAGTGCAAAGCCTTGTTTGGAAAGAAGATTGACAGTAACTTGATAATCCTTCCTCTTGTAGAGATATAAAAGGAAAGAAATCACCAACGCACACACGCAGAGGAGCATAAAAAATGTAAAATGTTATAGAAGCCATATAAAATGCAAGCATTCTTTATACTGGAATCATTATCGATAATATTAATTTAGAGCTTTTTTAAGCATTGCATTTTAGAACTCATCATGATTTTCAAAAATCTTACTGATGAAACGAAGAATAAAATGTTTGGAGAGGATGTTAGGTGATGATACTTAAAAATTGATATTCTAAACTTTTTTATGTATGGGCTATACTTTTAACGTACATTTTTCAGAGCTTAACGTCAAATCTGTGAGGTAAAGTAACAGATAAACTATAACCCGAAACATAATAAAGGTTTAATGTTAAATATTAAGAAGCGTTTTTCTTGACAGAGCGCCTAAGTTATTCTATGAGGGAGAGGTGTTTTTTTTTTTATCTATGTGCAATGCATTTGTACTTTAGTATGAACTTTAATCTCCCAATTCACTTTGCAATTACATATTGGCTTATGTGTTTCTAGGTAAAAAATCTGCAATATTTTATGATTAAAATTCTGATTTTAATTGAAATGTTTAAAAGTTTGGCATTTAATGTTATCTATCAAATTTGCTCTTCTATCTCTGCGTTAACTTACAAGGAAAATGGCAGAATACTTTGAAATACAAAAAAAGAGAAAAGAAAAACAAACGTATGCTCAGCATGTATTAAAAATAAATCTCAAAGTTTCACAAACGAATAATAGGAGATTAATTTTTTATTAATGTTCAGTCCTTTGAGAGATTATTTTCTGCGACGTTTATAGTAAATGATAACTTTCCTCAATCTCAAAGAAAATTTATATAAGGCAAGCACATCATTATGCAAAAAGAATATAAATACAACATTGTTTATTTAATAAAAGCAGTAAAGTATTTTAATCCAATATTGCAGTATAAAAATGTCTCTAACGCATATTTTAAACATGGAAAAAATTGCAATGCCACCTATATCAAAACCGTAATAATAATTTCTTTCTTAGAAAAAGATCAAGCACGGTTCCAAAACATTTTATAATACATGCAAGCTAAAGTTTTTCTTATGATTTTGAACCCATTATTTTTATTCATGTCGTCATTACGTCTTGCAGCAGCACTCCGTTACTTCTTACTATAAGTTGGTTATTTTAAAGAAAAAAAAAAGAGTCACGATTCTTATTCTTGAAAGTCTCATTTTTTTGAGAGATGTGGCACGAAGATATTGCATTTCGCCATGCGAATTTTCTGAAGTTCTAAGAATAGGATAAAGTATGAATGTATTATTTACATTGGAGTAGAGCGAGAAAGTCTCGTCCAGTGAGAACTTACGCCATGCCGTCTTTTATGAATATTTGGTGAGGATAATTAATTTTAGGGAACATATCTTACTTTACAACGTCACTTTTTTTGGAGATTTAAGCTTTTCACTGCAGATAAAAGCTCGATTCTGAAAGTGAAATGACTTTTGCGTTATTTTGGCAGTGTGTAATGCATTTCCCCCATCGAAAAACTACATTAGGCTCAAAAGTATTTGTATTTTGTAAAATAAGATATATTCCTGCTAATCGTATTTACAATTCACTAAATTAGTGAAACACGTAAGTGTTTTGAAAAGTATATAAGCCATTTGGGTCAGAAAGTTTAGCATAATCGACGTGTTTAAAATCTCACAAAACTAATTAGTAATTCAATCAAATATAATTGTATCGTTCAGCTTTGTTCTTAACTTTTCAATTCAAGAAGGTCTAGTCCAATACTCATTAGTTCAGTATTATTATGATAAATTACGTGTTGGGACGACACACAAATAAAGCATTCAACCAATTGATTAGGTAGTTAATAATTACAAACAGAAACAAGCATTTTGAAGCTTCGGTTGTGTTTATTTATTTACCACAAGGAGCTCTCTCCGACAATGAGATATGCTGTTAAGCAAACTTAAGTGAGGAAATCTAAGAGAATTTTTCTTAATATTACAAAACATTGGAAATTCTTTGCAGAAAAATTCGGCTCTACAGGCATTAGAATTTCCGTTTGGTCTGTTTCGATCATAAAGTCTTATTTTGAGTATATTGTTTTTTGTTCTCTTATCATATGTATATAATTCCATTTTATTTCGGATATGTTTTTCCTCCAATGATTTATATCAGGGATGCAACGAATATCCGGCAAACATACTGCATCCGGCCTATCCAGTCATTATGCTGGATAATTGGCAGTAGCCGGATAATACAAATATCCAGCAGTACATCCGGCTTAAAATGTTATACGAAGAACTAACATTAATAAATATAATAAATGAATAAATTCTAAAATCTGCAATAATAAAATATGAGAAAAAACAATGTTTTGTGAAAATATTTTGTTTTCAATACTTGTTAGAATCTGTTCTCATCATTTATAGAAAATGAGAGGAAAAAATTAAGCACTTCTATCATTTTTACGGTAATAAGATTGGAGTAAATTATTACTGGAGGAAATTATTGCGTCAAAAACACTGGCTTTCAATCTTTGTAAGAATTTGGTTACCCCCCTCCTCCATAAATTGACGCTGCTTATGAGAATAGTGTACATGCTGTAGTACTGTTCTCTTTCTGTGAGTAAATGCCCCCCTCCGCCCACACACACACACACAATTTTGATAAGATGAGGAAATTTGTTACACTGATTTTCCAACAGTTCAATGGAAATATCTTTCATTCAAGAACTGATTTTGTAAGATATTTCTCTAACTCTTGAAGGAGAACATCAATGGCATTTCAGCTTTATGTATGTATTAGCTTTAATTGCAGAAAAACTGATACACATTTCATGGAAACAATCCCAAAAAAAAATCTGATTTTTGAATTAAACGATTTGGAACTAATGAGGAAATTTAAAGAAAAAGTAATAGCTGCATGATCTAAGAAAACTAGTAAAAATGAAACAGAAAAAGAAGAAAACATACTACTGCCGGATATCCGGTTGAAAGTTTGCCCGGATATTCGGTATCTGTTGCATCACTAATTTATATATTGTTTAAGGTTTCTTAAAATCAAAATCAATTTACAACAAGACAGTCTTTTAAATAATCTGCGAAAATTACAGTATTAGAGCAAAATTAATTTAATGACATGACTTTCGTTTTAAGATGGAAGGGTATGAATGATCATTTTGTTAGTAATTTGAAACTGAAGTGAATGAGAAATTGGTAGCAGCGCAAGATTGCAGTTTAATTGGTTCTATTCACACATATCTCTGTGAGGTGAATTCTGTTACGGGGAATGGCGTAAGATCTATTAAATAGATCAAAGTGATTTAGGAATAACACGATAAGATATTTCTGTAATCTGCGATATCAGCGACTTAATTTGTGAGCATTAATCTGATTCCATGAAATGGTTCAACTAAACATGTACTAATGCCTAAACAGTAGCAGCATTTCTCGTTCACCATAGCCCATGTTAGGCGAAACTATCTCTAACGAAGATACAGTCTTCCTTTTTAATTCAGTTTTGTAGTAGTTGGACACAATTAACTTATAAAACATTTCAATTTTCTAGTTTTACCACACCTTTTTATAAGTAATGAAATCGGGGGACTGTAGATGTATACATTTATACGATGCGAAAAATTAAAAAAATTCCAAGGAAATATTTTGTAGTCTGTAAAAGTAAGCAACATAGTATATATTGGATAGAACATAACAAAAAACCCTATCAAGAAATCTAGATAAAGCAATATAAATACACAGAAGAAATACATGTTAAAACCATACTAGTGCAGCATGAAAATATACGATAGAAAATTAGCCTTTATTTTCCCAACGGCGGGCCTCAGCCTTGGAGCCATTGGCCACAGTTGTTGGTCTCTTTATTATGGGGGCACCTAGTAGGTTGACCAACGTCGCCCCCCTATGAAGGGACGGACATAATGACAATCACGCCCAGTCGAGGATCGAACCCGACCGCCGGGAGTCGAACCCGAAACCGTAGTACGGTGCGTTACCCACCATACAATCTGGTAGGCAGAAAATTAACCTAATCAAGCGGATATTTTTTCAACTTAATTTATTCTGAAAGTCCAGGCTCCTTTGAAATGTCATATTTTGAATTTATTGTAAAATCTCCTTTTTGCGTTTTAAATTAAGAATGAATATAATAAGGATGATATTTTATTAGTTTTGTACATAATGTAATATTTAAGTAAAATAGCAAAATAATGTGATATTTTCATAGGGATAATTTTTGACTTAGCCAAAGATTATCTCCTTATGAAAGAGAGGAGAGGGTCAATTTTAAAGGGAATATTTTTTAAATAATTCTCTAATTTCATAAATGTACCTTCCTATAGTTGAAATTTGAAAGAAATCGATATCCATGTAAGTTTAGCAAACTCCTTTAGTTTTAAATGACACATAGAAAATGTAACTTTTTATTAGCTTTGTATATAGCTGTGAGGGCGAACCTTTCTGAGAAGTGGGTCAAATTTTGTTCATTTTGTTTTTAATACTAGCTCGTGGGTCATTAATTAAGTGGCGTCGCTAAGTAAGACGGAGAGAGTGATAGCCAACAACTTCATTTTTGGGTTATCACTTTTTAAATCCTCTAAAAAGTTTATTAACATCAATTCGTGGGTCATTTAAAAGACCTGCATGGGTCAGTGTTTGATCCGCTGGTCATTGGCACGCCACCAGTGGTATATAGAGTAATATTTTAAATGTGTAGAAATGATTATCCTTAGATATGTTTAAAATGAAATTACCTGAAAAATAAAGTGCAAAAAAAAGTGGCAATGCGACAACACACTTTTTCCTCGAATTATCGAAAACATTTCTGAAAAATAGACGATAATACAGATATTTAATAAAAATAATAAATTTGGTAGGAAGAATTAGCTTGGAAATTGTTTAAAGTATGCACAGAGCTAAATATTTGTTGGCAGAGCTGCATCTCCATTAAGTTCGTGTTTATGCGCTTTCCATGTTCGTGCAGTCACTTTATGTATGAAGTTTCACGCACGGTATGGTTGCGGTAGCGCAGAGTAAAATTGAAAATGACATCTCAGATAACATGATATTATTCCATCAGGTTTGGGCAGGTATCAGAGAGTGGTGTCATTACAATATTCGGTAATACCTCAACACCAGAGCGATCTGTGCATTTGAATTATTGATAACACTGATGGGTTTGGGGACATTTACATATGTGTTCATACTGACATGAATACGTTCATAGCAATACATTTAAATGTCAATATTAGGAAGTGCTGCAATAAGCACCACTAAGGTTCTTAATTGTGAAACTATGGAAAATGTATTGCCTGCTGTAAAGAGCAAGAAGAATTAAATTTGCAAAAAAGAGTATCTTTAAGAGCTATTTTGATTTTAAAATGCTTCTTCTCTTTAAACATAAAATGAACTCATTCGTGTATGTTATAGGTTTAGATATCTCTTGGGAGATGGATGTCTATTTTAGCTCTTGATTACTAAATCCAATCTGTATGAATCTTTCAAATATGTCTTGAAGTGCATAAAAAGACGGTGGTAAAATAAACCAGAACCCATATGAAAAGAATTATAATTAATGCTTTTATAGAATACTCAGAACACTTTGACTTTTTTGTGCATTTTAATAAAGTCATGTTCTTAACATAGATTTTGTTTCATAACGTTTTATTATTAAACTAAGGGGACAGAAAAACAACTCTCTCAGTAAATCTCTGATGGGAAAACACTAGTTTGAAAAACTGGGGAAAGAATGCGATGCAGAAGCAAATTAAATTTGTTTCATTCCGAGTTTCACTCAATAACGTTATGCAAAAACGTTTTTGTTTTGGCTGTTGACGTAACATTAAACTGAGATAAATCATTCCAAAGAAGACGTAAAATAAGGCATATAAAATGGAAGTTAACAAATAAAGTTAAAGTTATACACGTACATATCAGCCTCTTATCGTTGAAGTAACGTTTGTCTCACAGAAAAAGATTTACGCTTCTTACATATTTAGTGAACAAGGGTTTATGTTTTACGATAAAAGCGTTTTATTCCACAACATATAATACAAATAAAGTAAAGAGATGTTTTGTTTTATCTTTTTATTTAGTTTTACTCTATGCTAATATACTGCAATAGCTCCAGCATTATGTATAATTTTCATAAAAGCAGTTCACCGAAAATGAAAGCCTAATTGAATGTCAATATGGTTTTAAAAAATCTGTTTCATTTCATAGCAAAAAATTTTTAATTATTAAGGTTAGATTAGAGGATGAGCTATTAAAAATTATTCACGGTACCAACATAAAATAATATTAGTTGCTGTCCTATAATATCTAAAACAATTTAATCAATTAATTTATTTATTAATTAATAATAAAAATCTAACCAGCACACCTAAAAAATTAACTAATTATTCTTACTTCTAGTTTTATTACAACATTAACATTTTACGACTGATACCGTTAAGGAGAATTTACAACATGTCACAGTCATTAAATTAAAAGCACTCACCGTAAATTTCTAATAATTGCAATAAATATACACATCACAACATTCATGAACATAAAGCCTTTACTGTCGGGAACAGCAATTCAGAAGCACAAAAAAAGAGTTAATCTCTTTTTCTTCTGGGTTGTTTCGAAAAGTGATTTCTGTACAGAGAATCGTATAACTTTTCTCAAAGAATTTAAAAATTCAAAACATCAGTGGATTTAGCTTCTTCCAATGTCTTTTCAAGTGCTGTTCCGAGTTCATAAAACCCTAAGTAAAGAAAGCTAATGGTGTGAGGTTAGCTAAAAGTGAGAAGCAGTTACAAATTCAAACCGTAAAATGAGCTAATAGTTACTTCGTTTTGGTTTAAAAAGAAGTTTCCTAAGGTGTTTTTTTATTTTTTTTCCTCTTGTATACGAATGTCTGCAAAAATACTGAAATTACCTAGAAGCAACATTTGAATTTTCGAAGGTTCAGAATAAATGTACGCTAGTGGCATCTTCTTAAGAGAATTATCTGTAGCAACTGACATGTAAAGAAATTTTCTTTCATATTCATATGACATAAGCCTATACATTTTCTAGGAAAAAAAATAATTAATAAATGTTGATGGGCCTCCTAAAACTTGTTCCCTTCAAGTTCAATATACTCTAACGTTTGTTGACACCTAATATGATATTGACTTCACAGTTGTTGAAGTCTTTAGGCGTAAATTTGTCCGTATTCAAGCGCTTTCGAGTATGAGAAACGTTGTCTGTAAGTTTAATCGGCAAGTCCTGTGTGTTGTAGTAATGAAAACAAAGTGTTGATATATAGCTAAGAGAGAATTATATTGCTTTGCGTGGTTGTTTAAAATTTTCGATGAACTTTCATCTAGAGTTTAAAAGAAATGAAATATTTTAATACTGCTTGACTAACAACTCTTTTATTCGACGTGACATAATCCATACCTCAAATATAAAACTGACACTTCAGAATATTCTACGTTTTACAAATATTCATCACACACACATATATATGTATTATAATCATTGCATTATATTCCGTAAAATATCTTTCGTTGAAAAGCATTTATTTTAGCTGCAGTCGGAAAATATATTTTATATGCTAGAAAATATCTTTTAACCTATGCAATGAAAATTCTATGAGGCCTTTTTGAGAGATTGACGGATGCTAAAATAAAAGCAGAATTTATGCCTCTACTGAGCGCTCGATAAAATATCTTATTCAAAACCTACTTGATCTAAAATATAGAATTTTGACAGAATATCGAAGTCCATTTCAAGAACTATCATACGTCTTTCTCACAGTGGTGTAAAAATATTATAAATGGGTATGATCGCCATGCTTTCACAGCGGCCGAATGATTCATCGTTATACACTTGAAATTTCCTATCAATAGTTTAAGCAGGACTTTTGGGGTCTTCGCATAGCTGGTAATTGATAGCTTTCTGCTATTGACACATTTGACGCAATGTATACAAAAAAAAGGGGAAAAATGAAGTACCAACTTTCTCTGTGATTTTCTTAAAAGTTTAAAGGGCATTGTAATGAAGAATGTTTTATGCTCTTAAATCACTCCGTGTCACCAGAAATGTTACAAAAGTGTTGCCTGATTATAATGATGATAAATGACTTTGCGCAAGAAAATGTTGAGAAAAGAATGTGCTCCATGAAGAAAAGCGAATTAAAATGAAACAGGCTATGAACGTGACCCAAGATATGATCCGAAAGAAAACTGCTAATTAATTAGCTAAAACTGTTTCCTGTGTTTTATGAAGGTATTATTCTCGGATCTAGTGTGTTTACGCAACTCTTTTAAGCCATTTACTGTAGCGATCAAAAGGGGTTCCATTAAAAAGATATAAATAACTCTCTTAATCCCTTTTCCGCGTTAACGTTGAATACAGCGTTATCAATTCAAAGGTGTTAATGTTGACTCTATATTGATTTCCATTTTTCACGAGACTGAAATTGCATTCAACCTTTAAAGAAGTTTTCGCAAATCAATTGTTTCGAGATTTAATTTTTATGCCGTCATTGGTCATTCTATGAGTATTTATCTCACTCTACCTCAGTGTTCGGATATATTTACATAACTTGGTGGCAGAACTAATTTCCAATAATAAGTTTCACCTTAAAAAGGAGTCTCCTTACAGTGAAAGGATGCACAGATACACAGTGAAAAGTTTACTTCTTTGGTTAAATGCAATAAAACTGAAAACAAAAAACGTTTAGTATAGTAAGTGGCAAAAGGAAACTACTGGTATTAAAAAAAATCTAAAACTACTTTTTTTCAGTTACTTTAGAAATAATTTTAAGTTTAACTCTTTATTAAAAATTTTTTATTATATGTTAATTTTTGTCGTACGCGGGTGAAACTTTTTTGTTTTGCTTCTTATTGTAAGAAAATAATCTTTAATACATACAAAATTAAGATATAGACCCTTAAATGAGTTAATAATATGACATATAATAAAAATAATTTAAAACTTTGTAAAATAACATAATAAAAAATATTTATTCTTAAGTCCTTAAAAAAGAGTCATTTTTTAAACTAAAAAGTATTTGGTTTTATGAAAGTGCTGCGATATTAAGGTCCACTTGATGAAATTATTCTTGCAATAAAAAGTGCCAATATTTGAGACTGTGAAAATTGTATAAGAACGCCTAAGGAAGCACCAAATAAATTCATTAAAATGCTATTAATAACATAAGAAATACTATTCATTAGATTACACGTGTAGCATAAATTAATTCATTTGTTTCAAAATATAACAAAATATAAATTTATATATGATCCAAGCAGTGATTTTGTAGTAAAACTCTGTTAAAAAAATAGATTCTTAAAACTGCGAAAATACAATAACAAGACAATACCTTACAGAAAGAAACATCAAATCATGGTATGTAGTGTATTAAGAAACAGATAACCCACCACGGGCTTTTTGAAACGAGCGCTGTAAATTGAGAAGCTCAATAAAACTTAGAAAAAAAACTTTCTTAAAGTTCTTGATTTTAGGAATTGATTTTTCGATCGATGCTGAGAGTCAGGATTGTAGAGATATACTGATTCCTACTGATTTTGACGGGAGTTTATTTAGTATGGTCTCAAGTTTTCCAAAAAATAAAACTCTACTCTGCAGTAGGTATTCCACATGAGTTAAAATTCTTTGAAAGTTATCCTTTTTATGAATTTAGTATGCTATGTCCAGACGCCGCTTAAAAAACGCTTAAATGTAAAGAATAGCTTTCTTTCTTCGTTTTCAAAAAATATACTGAAATGCTGCGCACACTTACCAAAAAGGGAATTCGAGTGCAAATCAAAATGCTTACATTCGTTTGCCAGTCTTTTAGAAAAAAGAAATAATTTGGAACAAAATGTAGTCCTGGCAGTTCTGAAAATATTTAGTGATTTGTTGATGAAAAAGTTAAAATTAATTATGTTCGAAAATCTTTTTTTCGCGTAATTGTATGAAGTGTTTATTTGAAGAGGAAATTATTCTTAAAAAGAACAACATTACAGGCAACATTTCAGTATTATTTGTTCATATATCCATTAAATAGTTCCTAATACTTTATATTCCTTTGAAAAGTTATCTACGGCTTCAGTCACAATATATTAGTCTTACGAAACAGATATCTATATCTGAAAAAAATGTTATTAACCAATAACGTTATGTAATGTGGGTAATTTCTTTTTCATAAGAATTTGAAAGGATGCGAAAAGATAAAAATCTTTATAATTGTGGAGTATTTTATAATTTTCTAAAACACATTTCTTAGTAAAAATGTGTTTTTATTTCAGACGATGATTTCTAGCCCAATGAAAAAGCATCGTCAAATGTATCCAGTTTAAGTTGAAAAAAGAATCTGAATTTCATTCTTGATTTAATTCTTTATTAAGTGGAAGAAACTAGTACTAAAGAACTAATCTATATTTGAATAAATTTGAGATTTGTTTTACATATGTACAATAAATTTGATTTTTTTTTCTAATTTCATCACAGACTTAACCCTTTATCTATGACGAAACTTAGAAGTATCGTAAAAATAACATTGTTTTTAAAAATGTTTCATTGATTCATTATAATCATTTCTTTGAAAAATTACTGCCATATATTTCATTGTAACAGCTGACATCACGACTGAATGTTCTATTGAAGTAAAATTCTTTTAACTGGACAGTTTTACGCTCACTTTCTAATCATGTTGAGACAAAGAAAAAAAATGAGTATTAGTGAATTTTCAGACGTAGGTTTTATGAATAAAGGATCAGATTTCCCCACAGTGTTTCAATTAAAGTATTACTGGATTTTTAAAGTTTTGTTTGTGCTATATTCTTTTGAATAAGACTTATAAACGAACTACATATTTTCGATCTGGGTTCATGTCTTTTAGTAACTCGTTAACCCAGGTCGATGGTCGAATACAAATGTAGAGTTTAATAACTGCCCTTATTCAAGGGAAGCAAATTAAGCATATGCAAGCATTCAATCAGTAGAGAAGTTACTCTAAAAGTCGTAACTGCATAGATATTCTGAAAATGCTGCCTTTTATACATTATTTCAAGAGATCGTCAAATTTCCTAACTACTTCTCATAAATATTGGACTTATGTTCCGATTATTACATTACTTAAGTAAAAGGAGAATTCTAAACTTTAAATTTTAGCCAAAAGCTTTTTGTAAAAGATCACTTTGCGTTTTCCAAATCAGAGTCAAAAAGCTCACTATTGCTTCAACACGATTTTCAGTGAGGTTTTTAACTGGACGCCTGCGACCACACAGTGCTATGCAATGCCGAATCGTCTTTGAGTTCTTCCTGAAGCAAGGGCGGATTAAAGGGGGGGCGGAGGGGGCGACCCACCCCCCGAGAAAAAAGAAATTAATGCAAAAAATCCTATTTTACATCCATAAAATGGATGTATATGTCAATCTTCTAACTAACCGCCCCCACTCATAAACTAACCACCCCCCCCCGACAAACTTGCATTAATCCGCCACTGTCCTGAAGTTTACACCCTTTTAACGTTATCACCCATAATAGTTTATAATTTTTATAAACTGTAAAAATATTTATTTACACTGTATTCACTTTTTTTCAGCAAAAAGAGAAAATTCTCGAATGCCCGTCATTGTCTTTCTTCACGGAGACTCATATGAATGGAGTTCTGGGAACGCATATGATGGAACTGTTCTGGCAGGATTCGGAGAAGTCATTGTCATTACTCTGAACTATAGGCTTGGGATTTTAGGTAAGTGCCGTCATTGTTTGTTTTAAATGATTACTTTCATTGTGATGCATTTTTCGCAATTCCTCGAGATCACAGCAAATGACATACACATGGAAAGATTTAATACCTTTATACAGCATTCTAATACTTCCACTGTCCAACTGGATATCACATGTTCTAAAATAAAGACTAATATATTTAGTAAAGATCCAAATTTTCGGAGCCCCGTCGAATTTTCATAAAGTAAGACATTTAAGAAGCTACAAATATTTATTTCGTGACATACTATAGCTAGCTTTTATAAAACTTGATCATTGGTTCGTATTCGAAGTTTTACCAAATTTAATGGTCAAAGGAAATGTTATCTCTGTTATTTCCTACCTCTGACACATTTTTACCTAGAAATATCTCACCAAATCTAAAATGCAACGTATCATGTCTGTTTTGGTGTCACTAATGATTTTATGGCTACTGAAAAAGCTCTTCACTATAGACGAATTCGTTTTTAAAATTCAACTATTTATCATTAGAACATTTTCAAGTGTAGTAGTTGAATAGCCATATTTATCTATTTTATGTATATTTAACGCAGGGGCATTTAAAATAAGATTCTCCAATCAAAGAAAAACGAATCAGATGCTTTGAAAATTCATAAAATAATATAAAAAAACATTACTTCAAGAGACAAGCGTACGACGGTAAAAGCAGGAGACAGAATATTTTATACAACGAAAGGTTAAAATAAAAGAAAACATCTTGTAAAACATTTTTCTACTGAAAGATTAACTCTCCCGGTATTTACTTTAAAAGAAAATTCGAATTTAAAAATTTTGTTCACAACAATTCGTTTAAACATGTTTAAATTATATTTTCTTTGTTTAAAGCACATTTTTAACACAAGTTTTTCTTGTTTATGAAACGTATTGTTATTTTAAGTCTTAAAGTGCTTTCTAGAGAAAAATATAAGGAAATAATTTTGTCGTTGTTTGTAACAGAGTCTTTAGGCTGATCGGTCAGGAAAAAATAAGAAATACGTAACTTTATCTTTGCTATTTTTATAAACGGCATTTTGTAGAAAAGCGGAAAATAATTGCTTTTTTATGGCAAATAATAATGAAATAGAAAGTTTTCTCTCCAGCATAATTCTTTTAGCCAACAGCTTAAGGAACAATGTATACTGCGTTTTCCTATTTCGTTTCGTCTAAACCGATGCTTGGAAATCAGGAACTGTCTTTTCGAAAAGAAATAAATGTTACGAAATTTGATTATCCTCTACAGCGTGATATTAACAAACTAATGATAAATAGCTTTTGTAGATAACTGTTTGTGGTTAATCTTTCATTTTTGTTTTTACTTTTCTACTTGCATTTTATCAAAGATGCAAGAAGAAAAATGTTTGTAGAAAATGTTACGACATAAAGGTGACACGAACATCACACATAGTCTTAAACGTAACATTTTGACCTCAAAATATATATATATACACTACTGGCCAAAAGTACAAGTTTGAGAAACCTAACCATCGTTTCAAGAATAAGCCCAGAAAAAAATGGACCAGAAATTTCCGGATTTAAATACTTTTAAGAATTTATGTAGTATAATTGGAAAGAATACATCTGAAAATCACCAAAAAACAAAATGAGAGCTTCAGGAACCAATAATTTAAGTTACCACCATCAAACACCGAAGGAAGTGTTGTAAAACATTGTGGATTCCATATCTAAAAGGCCTCACCATGGCACCGTGGTTATGCCACTGAAAATGGTAGATGGCCGAAGTGTGAAGGTCCCCGGTTCGCGGATCCCATCGCGCGGCTATCGATCTAACGGTCTGGAGTTTTGGAAGTTTTTCTCCAGATGCAACGTGAATACGCGTTAGAACCCCTTAGAAAGTCCTCCTGACAAGGCACCCCCCCCTTTGGCAGATCGCCCTAGTGTAGCGTTGCCATAATCACACACAACCACAACCAATTCATATTTAAAAGAGCGGCTGTTGTGATCAAAGTCAAGGCTGCTCAGCAACATAATAAATGATCTTTAGTTTAATTGCATTTATTTATTATACACTTTTTGCAGAATAACTTGAAATTAATTCTTTATTTAATTGTATTCCGGCGAGCCAAAATTGATTATTATTTCTATAATAACCTAAGTATTTTTATGCTATTTTTTCAATAAATTAAATAATTATTTTTGTTCTTTAACTTAATGCTATCTTGTCTTAGAAGTAACTAATTTAACATGTTGACATTAAAAAATATCAATTATATTCATTTTCAATTTTGATGTGGGAGAGGGGGCTTAATCTTGAAAAGGGTTAGATTTCTGAAACTTGCAATACTTTTGGCCAGTAGTATATTTGTATTTCTTGTGCTATGTGTTTTGGGACAAAATTTCGCGCATAATGTGTATTGTGATCGTATTTGAAATCCTGCCTTCAATGTTAACAAATTATTAGCATCTCCACTTAAAAAATTATGTTAATAAAAAATTATGTACAGGATGTGTCTCAGTTCAAAGTTTTAGACCTTTAGAATCATACAGCAATGTACGGTCTAAAATGCTTTCCTGACGGCGGTGCTGTGCTGAGAAACATGAGAAATAAAAGACGCCACGTAAGTAAATATTCGTTTTAAAAATAAATTTGCATGAACAGAAGTAACATGGATCAAAGATAATGTGTTTGTGGTGGAAGTACCCTGGAGAGGATAAAGTACAGGTCTCACATCTCCAGGGCATTGAAAATCCGAAGTTTTTCTAATATTCCAAGCATATGTCAAATTCCCCCGGCAGCTACTGCGATTCGCGTTACCAGCTCCTCGGCGTTGCCAACTGGGGTTAAACATAAGCCAGTGTCTTCCCATGCCCTTATAAAAAGAAATCAAGACAAGGTAGACCCGGTGGTCCAGAAGTCCAAAGCAGTGAGCCACTAAGTGCTAGGCAAATCTGACATCTAGGTTGTTACAACGTTACGGCTCAAATGAACAGGGGCACCATCGTGTCGGAACCACATCATCTATTGGTATTACCTTGGTACAGAAATATTTTGGTCAACAAAAAGTTTTGGCTACACCTGCTGCAGAAAGATCAAGTAGTGAACTCCGATTAAATAAAAAGGCAACAGGTAAGGTCCCTTGCGGAGATCACCCACAATGCCGTCACAGCTAACTCCATGTTCGTATGCTTAACTATTTAACTATCCTACTAACTGTGCTTCCAAAGAAGGTTCCACGTCCGTGCAAGAGAGCTCGGAACTTTCGGGCAAACTCAACTGCCGCCTCAGAAAAGCATGAGACGTTGCATTGCTATGTAATTTCAAGTCGTCGGGATGTAGCCTTATGTTATTTTCCTAGAAGTTCTGGATCGTTATACTGAGACACCCTGTATAAATTAATTGCAAATAAAGTATTAGCTTTATACTGTGGGCCGTTTCTCCAATTGTGAAATTAGGTAATCTTGATGCAATTCTTACCAAATACTTTTTTCATATGGAAGAAAAAAAGTAATTATTTCATGAATTCATGACAGCATAAAAAATTTATCACAAAAACGTTAAACTTGCAAAAATTTCATTTAACTGAAACATGACCAAAAAAATACATATACTTACATTTAATCATGAAGAATTACAAGAGAAGTCTTGCTAACTTTCCCAAGAACATCATCTCTTTATATAAAATTATTTAAATATGAAATAAACAGTTTTTATCGTGAACCGCATTTTTCACTTTTTGTTTTACAGTCATATCGTATATGAAAAATCATTGGAGTATTTTATGGAGTTCGGTTACTTTATTCTAAGTCTGAAGATAAAGTCTTCTGCTTTAATATTAGGGTTGCCAAAATGAAAAGGGAACAAGTTGAATAAAAAAGTCCCTTTATTGGAAATTTAAAAAAATCGCAATAGGCGTTGTAACACAGGTCCAATCTTTTCGGCAACAGGTAAAGTTTTGCTGTGGAAAGATCGTGGTTGATTCTTGAAGACATCCTGCACAGCTTCCTTCATTTCATCGCCTAAATGAAAACGTTTAACCTGTAATGCCTAAATGAGAACGTTTAACCTGTAAGTGGGCAAAAGATGCGTAAGTCACAAGCAGACAAATCCAGACGGTAGGGAGGCTATTCAACACATCTCAACGGAATTTGTTTAAGTTCGTCTGGATATCATAAGTGACGGGAAGACATTGTCATGGAGAAGGGTCACTTGTTGTGCGAAAAGGCCTAGCGGCTTGCGTTTGATTGCTTTCCCTAATTTCGTCAGAGAACTGCAATATTGTGTTGAATTGATAGTGCTCCCTTGGGGAAAAAATTAAGAGTGGTCCACGGAATGGACTGTTTTGATTTGGAAGCATCCATACATAGTATGACTTTACTTTCAATTTCCTCAGCTGAGAACAGGGTCCACTGTTGAGCGCCCTATACGGTGCAATCCTCCTATAGCTCTTTATTTCTCTGTTCGGCAGCGCTCTGCAGCCATTCTAACACATTTGCACGTGTCCACTTTTCATTTGGACATCTGATATAGATTTGTTATATTTTTGAGATGAATGAAGAAAAAGAATGCTTGAAATATTTTGCTTAGATGATTGACTCAGCTACTTTTTATAATTATAATTCTCCAAGAAACTAACACATCCGAAATACATTACATAATCATTCACTGACAAATTTCTAAAAAAAGTAACTTTAGGGACGAAAAGACTTTTATTTTTATGTTTAGGCTTCCTTGTACTGTCAATTATTGTTCAATGTTTCACTTAGTTTTTAAAAAATATTTTTTTACAGTATCGTGTGACGAAATTTAAAGTTTTGGTGAATATGAAAAGTAAGAAAACTATCCACAAGAAAATTTAAATAATGTTTAAGGAATAGATTTTGAAATGTATGAACACATCATCAGTATTGGAGGAAGAGGCTGTTTTTTTTTTCCAGTTAGCCATTAAACTCAGTTTGCCTGTTGTCATATTCTTGTTTAAGGAAATAGTAGCATAAAAATATTCCGACTCATGAAAAACTGAAATTTGTAACTGTTAATATATTATTCTGAAGCATAGATGAGAAGCATCAGTGTATGCTCAAATTTTCTGACTTCAGTAACTGACATTTTTCACATCAGTGATGTGAAGATAAGTAAATATGTATTGCACACAGTCATCACATATTCTTTCCTTTAGGTAATTATGGTATTTATTAACTTTGTCCTTTAAGAAAATCTATCAAGTTATAAAAATTAATCACGTACAGAAGTCTTTGTTTTCTGATTAACTAGGTTGAATCATAGGACTTTTGCGTTAACTGCTATTTATTTTAAAACTTGTTTACCATACCTCTGTAATCTAATTTCTGAAAAGAAATCATTGTTCATACTATCTGGTAAAGCAATTTTAATAGTATATTTCATTAAATTATTTCAGTCACGTAAGTTCTTAATCTAGCTCGCTATGATGTCGAATGATAAAGAATTGATTTCTATTTAATTGTGTTTTCTCAAGAGAAGAAAAGTAATTTAAACGCAGATGTAATGGTTAAAATAAGAAGTTAAGAAAGTTTGTTATCTGTTGTTATTTCTTGTTAATGAACTTCTTAAAAAAACATAATTCAGAGCTGTTTAAAACCATTAACGGACAACCCATAACAAAGCTTTTTCTAATGGTATTGAGCGATAGTCAAGCTCCAGTATCAGTGCAATGAATGCTGCCAGAGCCTGGTATTTCTTAGAACACTAGTTGGTTGTCATCACCATCAGCTCCTGATTCTGGACTGGTATAGTAAAGCATTTTCTCATGAACGCCATCAATTGCAGTCAGAGTAAACATAGATCACACGCAATTCTTGACAACCATCAAAATAAGCGTGGCACTGAAGCACAAAGTTCATTCTGAAGCACAAAGTTCTGACTGGAAATCTTTCCGAAATTCTGCTTTGATAAAACCGTAGTTTCGTGACGGTTAGACTCCGAAATACGTTGGCAAAGAAAGCAGTTTGAGGTTCATGTTTTGAATTTGACGGCATTTCAACGGGTATAGCAATCTTGAGTTTCCCCCATGATTGCACAGTACATGCTTATTTCTATTCTAAAAGATCTTCTACAAGCATTGAACTGCTGCTCATCTGAACCACTTGAATATCTGTATAGATCTCAAACTTTTAAAATACATAGTAAACGTCAATGAAGTTCGTTCACATAAGAAATACCTTGAAATGCGGAAACTATGACAGACAATGAAGCGTATATAAAAAATAAACATTTTATTAACAATTGATATGCTCAATACAACATTGTAATAGCATTTGTGTCAGTTTGCTACAAAACAATTATTGTAAGCGTTGCAATTCTATTTCCTTGCAAGTCAAAAATACTCGTTCGGTTCGATTACCAACCATCGTAAAGTCACCTTTACGGCAGATAACCACAGCAGTGCGTATATAGATGGACGGAATTAAATGGTTTAATGTGCCTGTAGGAATTTTTTCCCATTCCTGCTGTAGATAACTTTTTAGCTGTTGTATATTGGGGGTACACCGTTAGGCCATCATCCTCACAAGAATTCTCCAAATATTTTCGATAAGAGAAAAATCCAAACTTGCTGCCGGCCATTCTAATAAAGAGACGCGTTTCATGCGTAGCCATGTTTTGGCTATCTTCGCTATATGCAGTCTTGCGCTATCTTGTTGGAAAAGATATCGTTTTCTGCCAAACAATCGTTACACTGATGGGCGTAGATTCACTTCAAGAATGCGTATATAGTCTTGAGTCTTTATCGTGCCAGCACAAAAATGCTAATTACCAACTCCATTAGCTGCCAAGCAGCCCGACACCATCACACAGCTTGCTTTAAGAACCATGCGCATGTAACAGAATGATCGTTTACTTCATCCTTCTTCCTAATAACCTTTCAGACTATATTTCCACATGAAACCTTTAAAATGGATTCATCTGTCCACAGTACCTTCTGCCACTGAGCTGGAGTTCAGCTAAGGTGAGATTTGGTCCACGCAATACGGCAACGTTTATTCGATTAAGTGAAAAAGGGCTTACGTCTTAATTTGTATGCCACACACGCTGATATATTCATACCCAGTTTCTTAAGAAATGGTCTTTCCAAAACTTTGTCTTTCCGATGGGACAAGATCTGCCACTGCCAAGTGCCTTTTTTCACGAATATATTCACGAAATAGGCATACCTCCCGATCAGTCAACATTACTTTCCGATCAAGAGCCTTTCCTGGACGGATATTTCCAGTTGTAGTGACTTGTTTTATAATACTACTCACTGCAGATTGTGTCAAGCGGAACATTTGGCTAATTTGGTTTAAATACCATTTTTGTGCTGTTGTATGATTTATTTGCATTTTTCAAGAGCAGTAGCTTGTCCCCTCGCTCCATACTTCCGCTTGCCACTGATAAGGATTGGGACTTGCTCCACATACATGATATTTGCTTACTCTTACGCCACTGACTCACAATTATACACGGAACGGCAGGATTATTCTTGTTGTTTCTAATGAACGAACTTCATTGAAAAGCGTTGGGATTAAAAAGGCAATTTTTAACCTAACTTTCAATTCTTGCTTTGTTTTAACAGATATGACATTCGTACATAGTGAAGAATTACATATATTTATGCATTTTACAACATTTCGATGAACCCAAATTAAAAAAATTACAAAAACCTTAGTGAACGAACTTCATTGACGTTGACTAGGTATTTTATTTTAAGATTAACATATCTCTTCATGACGAAGAGAAAATGGCTCTTTTTTGGAAAAAGTCTTAAAAGATAATATTTTTTGGAGTTGCTAACAAAAGGAAAATAAATTTAATACTAAACTTTCAGAGTAATTAATAATGATGTCACAAGTTAGAGTTTCGAAACGCTCTAAAAGCCTGCTACCCAATACTTCTACCTGTGGTATAGTTCAGTGGCGAAATTAAATTTAAATTTTTAGCAGAAATATAATGATCGTACAGTTTACAATGAGTTCGTAATTAATCGGGACCACGGCACTACAAATGAATTAACAAACAGGAGATATTTTTAATTTATTTCAACATAAAAGCTATTATACCTGCGGGGGTACCGTATCACAAAACAAGCACAGCTTTAAACTGGGAGAAAAAGTGTTAAGTGACGAAAAAGGCAAAGGAACACATTAAGCCAACTTGGTGATAGCGCCAGGAGCAGGAAAGAACGGTCCCCAATTAAATCGACAAATTGTAAAATCTTCAGTCGGCAGTTAAACATAATTTAGTTGTAATAAACTTCAAATGCAGACTCACCAACAGCAGATGGTTAAAGAGGGCTTACAACGTCACTGAGCGTCTAACTACCATGTTTCAGTTAATTGGCTAAACGGCAGTTTCTTATTGAAATAATCTTTTGATGTGGCGTATTCATTGTCTCCAGACAACCAGAGTACAACCGTGCTTCTCAAATGGCAATTACTTTCTCAAGTAGTCAACAGAGATAAACTTCGTTTTCTGTAATCACTTTTAATACCTTAGAAATAAATTCTGTGCCAAGCATGCATTCGGAAGTTCTACGTTGTTATAGATCACCATTTACACTCTATTAAATTTCAGTATTATTCATAAACATTCGTTTTATTTACAAAATACGGCCGCTAACTTTTATGCTTAAGTATTCTCTTCATGCTTGCAACGCCATTGTATTTCAATAAAAACCCTAAATACGCCTCTGTAACTTTAGGATTTCTCTGCTGTAGGACATAAACAAATGTTTTTGTGTTTATTCATCGATGTCCCATAAAACTATTTCAACAATGCTTGTTTCATGATTTTTAAGGGGGGGGGGCGTGGAGTGTCGTATATGATTTGGGACTAAAAATCGAGCTGAAAAATGGATGTTTCAAAAATTTTTAAACAACAAATACTTTTATATTTTTACAACTTTCTCGATGGTTTCCAGACATCTGATCGGTGCTTTATAGCTGAATGAAAAAATATAAAAAATCTAAGAGGAAATTCTTTTATCACCGCACATTTTTAAAACAATAAAATCTTCAGATCTTTCGGAAAAAAATTCTTCCCCTTTAAAGTAAAAAAAAAAAAACAGACTTTCCTTGTCAGCCCCGCTAATTTATGACTGATGGACAAATGTGAGAAAGGAAAATAAACAAAACTTTCATGTTTTATCGTCTAAAGAAGATTATCTATTTTTTAAATTGCGCCTATAGATAACTGATGACATACTCATTAATTTTCGTTTTATCAGTTGAAAATATTTCTTTTATTTTGTAAAATATAGTTCAAATTTAGTTATTTTTATAAATGTTTTATGTAAAACTTGTTTGTATCATTATCCCCAATTACATGCGTATCAATAACATAAACGGCCTCAATCTAATTTTTATTAATAAATTTAGTCTAGTTCATTTCTGCAATGATGAGTACCTATAGTATCAAAGCCAAATGCTTACCGGCTGTAAAATCGATCGATTTTATATTTAAAAAGTCCTGTATAAATTCATACTGAAAAAATAAAATGCTTCTTTTTCTCGATTAAAGAAAGAATGTTTTACAAGTAAAAGAAATGATCGATTGTTCAGGGGAAATGGAAAAAAAATCTTAAGTATAGTTTAACACGATTTTTAGATTTAACCATCTTTTCTATAAATACGAAGCACGCTAATATATAATTTTCGCAGATTGAATGATAAACTCTAACGAAAGTAATGTGACTTTTTAGGGAAAAGCATTTAAAGAGAGACTTATATTATTTAAATATTTCATTTAAAGAATTTTTGGTTTGGCAAAAAAACTAGTTAAAACGCAGTAAAACTACGGGCAATGACTGTAGTTTTCATGGAGTTTTTTAATGACTATTGCTTTCAATTTTCTGTAATTTCGTCATAGATATTTGCAACCAGAATTATAAATAAACTTCCATTTGCCATGAATTGAATATTTCTGCCAGTGTCTTTTTAAAGTACAACGTGATTATTTTTTTTTTTTAAATAGCTAGGTTTTTTTTTTAAAAAAGAAGAAAAAAAGTATGAATACATAATTTTTTTTCAGATCTTACAGATGTTCTATCTATAAACCCTTGCTCAAACGGCATACATTAATGTGATAATCCATTTTCTGTCATACTTAACATGACACTATCAACGGTATTGAAATATCGTGTGATTCGTTCAAGCCGTTCTGCCATGTCACACAGCAAAAGGGTAACCAACACAAGTTCTTTCACGTAACTCCACATGAAAATGCATACTATGTTAAGTCCGGTGAGCGGGAGAACCCCAGCAAAAGTGATATGCAATCTTCCTAAGCTTGCCCAATCCAACAACAAGGCAATTGTGCGATAAGGTACTCAAGTACATTCTGCAGGAAGTGGAGTGGAGCTCCATTTTGTTGAAAAGTGGTCAGCATGATGTTCTTCTTATTGTAGAATTAGCTGTTTTATCATATCCAGGTGCAATAAATAGTAACTACCGAATATTCCAGTGAAATTCCGAGAGGGACATATGTAGCTCTAAACCACACATTCAGTGACATGAGCTGTCCTCTCCTGGCAAACAACTGCCGATTACTACCATGTAGTGTACATGTGGTGTAAGTGCACATTAAATCCGTGATTCCGAAAGTCCTCTCGGTGGTCGCTAGCAGTTTCCGAGGGGGTGCTAACTGCTAATATTCAGAAGTTCCCCACCTTCTGATGAGAATCCAAATTTGGCGGAAACTCGGGAAGGACGCATGCAGTTCTGAACGACACATTCTGTGAGGTGAGCTGTTCTCGCCTGGCAGACAAACAAACTACCGATTACTGCAATAAAAAACTCAATCTTTTTCTGTATGTAGGGCAAGATTCTTTATTGCTATTTTCATCTTAGTTTTTTTTTTACTTCAGTCTTCTGAAAACCCGGAGAGAATTATGAATCTCCCCGTGTAGAGGGTGATTTGAGGAAGATGGACTTAGTTTACAAATCACTTAAAAATGTAATAAAATAAAAATAAAAGCAACCAGTGAACATGTTGAAATGACAGTATATGCTTTTATTTCGAGTGGTATTCAGGGAATTCAACGCATCTATTAAAGAAAGAAGATACTTATAAAGTTCTACAATGTGGCTATCTTGTCTATATTATTAGGAAAATAGACGTGTACATAATTATTCACATGAATCTAAAGCACCAGGAATCTTGGGCTGTGCTGCAGGCTTCATGAAACCAAGTACTGCAGGTATGACATTCGATCCGCTTTTTTTGTCCTGCTGGCATTGAAACATGAAACAGAAGTAAGAGCTGCTGACCTCACAGTACTTCGCGGGATCGTTGTTCCAACTGTTTTAAGACACCACCTGTTTTAAGAAGATCCTTAATCGAATTGCGCATATGATTGAACAGAGTCCTAACTAGTTCCAGTAGCGGTGTCTGCAGTTAAGAATGTTGCTTCTGGGATCAACGAGCTACACGATCAACAAGAAAAATACCAAACGCTTAGAATCCGCTATTTACATAGGTGGCTTTTGCAGCTTTATACCAGTCACAATACTAAAATCTCTCCAAAGGTCGTGTTAACATAGAAAATTTGAGAGAGAAAAGAAGTAAGGATTAAGAGCCGCTACCCTAGTTAGTATTGCAACTGCGAAAATATTCTAAACACAAGGGGTTCGATATTACCTTCCCCTGAAGTACGCTACAAGTGTTATTACCTTCCCCTACGCTACAAGTAATATTACCTTCCCCTGAAGTACGCTACAAGTAATATTACCTTCCCCTGAAGTACGCTACAAGTATTGAGTTGTGTTGCCAAGGGGAACGATAATTTTAAATTCATTTACCATAGCAAAGTTCAGAACTTCAATCCTCAAAATGTGGGAATTGTGACCATTAAGTAGAAGTTGAAGTTGGAGCTACCGATTTGACTGTTTTCAAAATATTGTTTGTAACTGAAAAAGTTAATGAAGGAGAGTCAATTTGCACTTAGGGTGTATAAATAACAATTACAGTTAGTGATTACTCTCGACAAAGTTAATGCCAAACCCGGGAAAACAAACATGCAAATAGGGTTTCATATTACCACGCGCTCCTCTACCTTACTGAATCTCATTACAATTTAATAAAATGAACTGAACTTCCCTTTATTACGAGATTTCGTGTTGACTGGAGCCATCCGTTGTTTTCTCTTCCGGCTGGCATCTGTTGATATGTGTATGTGTATCTTGTTTTCATTTCTACGACCACTGTAGTGCTACCTCATTTGTCAAATTATGGGAGTGTACCAATGAGGGACGGCCCGACACAGTAAGCAAGGTAAGCATCCAGTGGCGTGCAGTCCATATAAGCAATGTCATCATTGCTTGCCTAACTATAATTCATATTTTAAAATAAGTATTTATTTTATACAGCATTATAAAATTTTAAAAACATATATTTTTAAAACAATTACTTGCCAAAGGTAAGCTAAATCTTCACATGCAAGCCATAACAACTGTGATAAATAATGTTTTTATTCGCAGACTTCTGTAAAAGGCCCAAGTATGCCAAGAAAAGCGATTCCTAAATTGTTTTGGGAGTTCTATTAACGGCGATTACAAAAATATTTTAATCGCCAAACTAAGCTAACTCTCCACATGAAATCCATAACAACAGAGAAGCAATGTTCCGACATGCTTTTGAGATCAATAATGTTACCGTTGATTTTATTACCGAAGTTGATTTTTCCCAAATGGTTATTAGATAGTAAGTTGCTTTGCTTCGAGTTAAATAATTAAAATATGGTGTACAATCGTCAAATACATAAAATGTATGTTTTATTAAATCATTTACTAAAGTGTAACACCGATTTCTTTTTTTCTCATGTAAACAGTTTGGCTTCTGCTTCTGCCAGTAATGCTGCCATCTAGTAGCCATAATATAAACGACTGCTCTGTTTTATATAATTTAAAGGAAAAACAAATTAGCCAACTTAATTTTGAAAAAAAAAATTAAAAAATAAATGTATTGCTTGCTTATAAGTAAATTCCTCCGCACGTCACTATAAGCATCGTAACGGGCCTCCATCTTCGAAAAGGCGCCATTTCGATCATTCGATTGATCTAGAGCATAAAAGGGGGCGCCGTTTTTACATTTGCATGTGGGACGTGACGTGCCCATCTTATTCCGACTCACCCTGTTAATAAAAATCAGTTCAGCATTAATGCAAGAACTCTCATATGTGTCCAGATTGAATAGTGAACAGAAATATTTAAGTAGTCTTTTAAAAGTAGTTTTTAGCCGTTTTGAAAAATACTGGAATACGATATGCGATATTACTTCATTAAATAAAAGCAACATCAAATGACTTTATTCACCTGCTTCATGCTCCAATCAAAGTAAGTTATAGAATTTTAAATGTACACATAAAAAATCATTTTGATCTACTAACCCAAGAGGGGATTGATTTTCTTTTGGGCTCTTTGGAATTTACAATCTGGGAGATATAAAGTTTACACAATGTACCTTATAACCAATTTTTTTTTTCTATGCCCAGACTGTACTCGATGTCAAATGGTCCCATCGCTGCCCTACTCGATATCGAATGGCCACACTAGTATTCTAATGTTGGAAATAGTGATGCTCTATGGAAAATACGCGAAATGTATCCCGAATTCTTGCGTTATGTTAAAAATATTTGCAATGCTTTCCAAACATAACTATAACATTCAAACGCTTTTCTGATATATCTTCAATTGTAGGTAAATATTTTAACTATGTCTAGACTCGAATTCAGATGAAACGAGCAAATAATACACTCTAATATTTAGCGAAGGTATTATATATATATATTTTTTAAATGCACAATATTTGAAAACAACGATGTTAAAAAGAAAACTAATTTCAATAGAAATCACTATTTTTCTTTCAATATCAGTTTTGCTAAAAAATATTTATAATGTACTTTCAATATTGAGTCATTATTTAAGTAGCATTTGAATGAAATAAATTTCGCGAAATTGGTTTACCAAACTGATCGTATTGGGTTCTACTTTCATCCGACGTTATTGAACTGTTTAGAATACCACAGAATACATTTTAAGTAGTATTGTATTTAGAATTATAATTACCCTAAATAGTAAAAATGATACAATATCTTATGGCGTGCGATTTTTTCGGGGGGGGGGGGCGTTCACTCATTTTGTTTTGAGAGCTTAAAAATAGCTCGTGCTTATATAGAAATGACCGATCGAGAGTATTCTTAGAATTCGCAGTTAGAAGCACTGCAGTGTTCGTACATTTTCATCTTGTAAGTAAAATTTTTCTTCAAAATTCTCCACCACACTCACTTTTACTGAGCTAAAGGTAAACATTTGCCACGTTAAAACAATTGAAATACTCCAATAAAGATAACTTTTCGTATGCCTTTTTATTATTTCTCGTTTATGAAACGGTATGAATAAACTAGTGTTTTGCAAAAATAACCTTTTGATAGAACCTGAAATCAGAACAATTGTTTTTTAATACTGGCCTATTGGAAGCTGTATCTTTAACGGAATTTCAGTTTAAAAAAAAACTTTTAAGAATCCGTATGCACCATATTCAAAAACTTAAACGTTACAAAAAACGTATGTTGCGTCGCTGCCATACGTTCTAATAAATACTTTGATGAATTTGAAAGCATTTTTACATGTAATAGAAATCTCATAGTAATGTTATTTTCCTGAATCAACATGTTCGCATACAGCATGCATTATTCTAACAAGTAGTTCTCAAAGTTGTATTTCTGCTGTGTTATTCTACAATTGTTAATGATTGTCTTTGGAATAAAAATGCAGTTGTATACAAGAAACAACAGAGATAAAGGTTTAACACATATCAGCCATATATCTAGATAGACTATCACAAATTCACCACCTTTCTTGGTGCTGTTTTCTTTTCCTATTGACATTCAATTTTGCGGGGTTACTGCCAATTAGCTACACGTGGGCTCTAGGCCGAGGGGTGCGGTTCCCTCCGTGGGGGTCTTTATAAGGGGTCCTAACACGTATTGACATTCAAATTTGTCTCACTTTTCATGATACACTGAATGCACGTAAAAATGCCTGCTGTTATTATTTAATGACTTTAATATCTGTTTTAGGTTTTCTTCCTGCTATGGAAGAAGAATCAAGAGGAAATTACGGTTTGATGGACATAATTAGAGCGTTGCACTGGGTCCAAGAAAATATAGCTCAATTTGGTGGAGATCCTCGCAACGTAACTCTTCTAGGACATGGATATGGTGCATCGTGTGCTCATCTTCTTATGCTCTCTCCAATGTCCAAAGGTAATAAAAATTCAGCATGTTGCGTGTTTGTTTAACCCTTTAATTGCCATTGCTGTTACATACGAGATATGAACAAAAAAGTTCGGTGAATGGTATTAGAAAAGAAACAAAACAGAAGATACAAATAAATTACCTTTATTGGCCTTCAAAGTAATCGCCATTGTACACAACACACTTTTGACAATGTTCATAGAGCTTCTGAAAACTCTCAGAAAATGCCTCTTTCGGAATCGATCGCAAAACGGATGTCACGCGTCCTTGGATGGCCAACACGTCCGCAAAACGTGGCTCTTTTAGGACCTCCTTCATGCGGGGAAACAGAAAGAAGTCCGCAGGCGCCAGATCAGGGGAGTACGGTGAATGATCGAGAACAGTTAGGGGAGAATGGCCAAAAACTGGTAGGTCGTCCAAAGCGGGTAGGCATTCGTATGCTGCCGCATAGTGCGCATGTGCTAATATCGACATGTGCCGTGAGTACCCGAACCCTCCCGAGTTTCGTACAGTCCCAACGGTCCACCGGCGTAGCAACATGGCATAACGAGACACAAAATAAAATAATTGGGGAATTCGTTAAAAAAACTGAAGGTATGTAATTCTTGACTAGTCGAATACCAGCTTGTTATTTTTATTGCCAAAATTACTACATTATTTTGATGCTATCTACCTATAAAATACCATGATGATTCAGGGTTTTTTTAATTTTTTTATTTGAGGTTATTATTCTTCAAGTTAAAATGTGCTTTCGGGCAAAGCGGGTATCTGCCGCTTTGCCCTGACACATTTTAATTCTAATTTTTCTGCATTTTCTTATAGATGGTTAATAAATATAAGTTGAGACTTATTTAAAATAAGTATAAAATTTAAATTAGTTAAGTATAACTTAAAAAGTTATTTTTTTTTTATAACAAATAACAGCCTAATGACTTAATAAATTTTATTTTTTTATTTTATTGACAAATATATCAAATGAGATTTTAAATTTTAATGAGATAATTATAACTTAAAAAGTTATTTTTTTTATAATGACAGTTAACTAGTCTGATGATTTAGTCATTTTTTTATTTTATTAATAGACATACCAAATGAGATTTTGAATATTAATGACATAAGTATTACTTGAAAGGTTATTTTTTCATATTCACAGTTAGCTAATCTAATAACTTAATCGTTTATTACTTTATATTTAATTAAAAAATGCACCAAATCAAAATAAGTTAATGTGATAATCATTTATATCATTGGGACCTTTAATAAAGCTGATAAAATAAGTCAAAAATTGTTCTATGAAGGTTATTTTTAATGAAAATTATAAGTTCAATTAAAGTTTCAATAGTAATCCTTAAGGAAATTAACATGTGCTCAGATTTGTAGAGTATATTGTACTTACCCGCTTTGCCCGAACAGCTTACTCGCTTTAGGCCCCCATGTAGGGCAAAGTGGAGAGTCATTGAAGAGGGATTTAAGTCAACATATATTTATCTTCATACCTCTGACACATTTTTAGAATAAAATGCTTCAATTTTTCACATCACCCCATTAGTACTATATTGGGCACATTTTACTAACTGGAAATTTTTTTGTTCTGGGGGCCGTATAAAAATTTAATTATCGTTTACACTTAAATTCAATCCACTGAAAATTTTAATCGATTTCATAAAATTGTGTACTTCTTTTTACGTAACTTTCTAATTTGTTATACATATGATCAATATTTAAGCAGTAAAAGCCCAGGTAAATGTTTTTGGGATACTCGGTGTACAATTGTTTTATAAATATGTTTTAAAGGTTCAAGATACTTTTTCTATTAATAAATATCAGCAGACTGCTTTTGATGACGCAGTCAGCCAGCTCAGTTGCGGGAAGCAATCTTAAAGTCCTAAATATAGTTTAAAAATAGTTATTAATCCCTCTCCTCTTGCTCATGTCAAAACCATGCTCTAAGATTTTCCTTTCTGTTGATAGTGTCCGTGACATTTGTGGGAAGGAATGTTAAAAGTATTGCTCTAAAACTATTAACTATAATCCACATACCACACCCGGACAACTTTTTTCTTGTTTTACGCATTATATGACAGTACTAGCCTGTTTGTATCATAACTGGGGACAGTTTATTTTAAACTAGATATTCATTAATGCTAGATATTCGTGAAGTTTTTCTTCGTGATGTTTCAAACAGTTTTCTGGAAAATAAAACAATCCCTTTAGATTTAAAAGAAATTAATAGGAATGCATTTTGAGGGGGGGGGGGGTAAAAAAAATATCAAATATCTTTTGAGAAGCTTTTAACTTCAGTTGTATTATCTATGCAAGCAGATATGATACTTGTCACGAAGAAGTGTGACGTTTTAAAATGATTTAATATATTTATTCAATACCGAACTGAATGAAGATAACACTTTCAAAGAAATAATCCAACTTTATTTAGAAATAAGCTTTACAATGTTTTGAGGAGCCACATTAAAGCGCAGCCAAAAAATCTAACTGATGAACATCAACTGATTGCAGAAAATATTACCTACCAATTACAAGAAGTGCAATAATTAAAAACTTCGTGAAACAATACGCATAAAAGAATAGACTGCAAAAGCTCTACTCTCCTTCTGTTGAAAAAAGCTTCATCATCCACACGGGCTGGACAGTTAGGACTGAAAGTAAACAGAGACATCTTGCCATTCTGAAGAAAAATTAGCAAAAAGATGTTAGAAAGTTAAAAATAAAATAAATAAATAAACAATTGATATGCATAAGTGGCGCAAAGATAGGGAACCCTGATGTAAATCTGAAAAAAGGAGAGCACTAGGTATGTAGATCAAGAAAGGCGCAAATATATGTATAAATATGTGATTAATATCTCATACCTAAAATCTTCATTCTTCGGTGGAGGCTTTAAATTTTATAATACGTTTAGTCGTGTGGAACATTAATGTCAGTGCTTCCCCCCCCCCTTCCGAAACTTCTTAAACAAAAATATAAAATAACGATAGATTTATTAACAACGAAATAACGACTAAAATTAATTTTAACGATTAGAAAAAAGATATTGCAAATGCCATCTACACTCTGTGGTTTGAATATGGCACATAGTTTTTTTGCAAGAAAATATAATTTAAAGTGATAAATTAATTCTTTAAAGGTTTACCCCTAAGGATAGATAACTTTATGCACGCTCAACATTAAAATCTATCACTAATTTAGTAGACTGAGCTTGTAAAAAATAATGCAAAGAAAGTAAAAAAGAGGACTGTTAATGAAAGCTTATCCCAAATAATTAGATAAATGTGCTTTACATTTTATTACATAACTTTCTGAAATGCTCTGAATGATTTAAAAAATTATTTTATAGGCAATAATTTGCTTAAAAATTAAGTTATAGATGTGTACAGAGTAGTATCTTTAAATGCATTTAAACAAGACCCAATGTTAAGTTATTGGAATGAAAACTAAAACTCATTCTCTAGCACTAGCACTCATAACTAGCACTCATTCTCTTATGAATGACATTAACATTTTCAGACCCGATTCAGTAATACATCTTCAATAGATGTATGAGAATATTTTTGTAATAATGTTGATAAAATCCGTAATAAATTAAATAAAATTTAAGAAATCCTTCTACTAAATTCCTGCAAAATTACAAAACCGTTTTCAACTTTATTGGCATCTACTTTGTAATCTTCTTCTGAAATTTGTGTCGTCAATTATGGACATGTGGTTTGATAGAGTTAAATTTCAATTAACCCAAGAAAAATGTAAGAGCAAGGAAATTACAAAATCTCTTATCCCAAAACCAAAAAAAAATTGTTTCGTGCTGAAAGTCACATGAGCTAAGGAAAGAATATCAACTAATGTAACAATAACCTTGAGTTGCAACCGCTTTTATATAATACCTGAAAACTATTTATAATGCCTGAAAACCGCTTATAATGTCACTCGTGGTTGTGTTAAATCAAACAGTATACACTTCTAAAAAGAAATTCTGAGGCTGACATTCAAGAAAGAGAAAGCAGTATCTAAAATGGTCAAAAATCCATACTGCACATAAGATGGCTTGGTCTAAACGCCATATGTCTTGAGCCGCTAAGTGGACGTCTGTTATTTTGTCTGAGGAAAAGAAATTTAATACAGACGGTTCTGGTGGGCATCAACTTTATCGACTAAGTTTCACGAGAAGAAAGTGGGAAAAAAACAATTTTAGTGAAATCGACGTGTGGGGAAGGGAATTTGATGGTGTGACTGCTTGTTTGATATATGGCATCAGGACATGTTTGTGTTCTTTCGAAATGTCAGACAAAAGAATACATACAGAAATCACAGTTTCTTCTTTACAGCTCAGAATTAGGAGAAGGAAACTGGATTTGCAACACAATGGGATATATTACATTCATGCATTTCAGGATGTTGAAATATTACTGCAGAAGAAATGTAGCTTTACTTTTCAAAGTCTATGTAAACTATCTTGTATGAAACTTGTTTATTTGAACTAGACATTACCAGTCAGATGAGATTCTCATAGAATTGTGAAAAACAGTTTGAGTCTAAGACGTTTTTAGAACATACACATTAACGTTTGAGATAATACATGCCAATTGTAAATTCAGCGGTTGATTCATTGCCAAGTATACATCTTGGGAATTATAAAAGCAAATGCTGTAACTATATACTGAAATATTTTCATTGCAAATAAAAAAGCGTTCTAAGTTTTGACAGCTTTATAATAAGGAATATATTATTACTAATTAAATATGAGTTACATCGATAATTGTACCCTATTATTTGATTTATGAGAAATTACTTCGCAGACAAATAAAAAAATTGCGACATTAACATTTAAATTTTTATTTCAGGGCTGTTTCAACGTGTTGCTCTTCAAAGTGGATCAGCATTTAGTCCATGGGCCGTGGCTAATGAAGCAATGACTTTTACTCGTCATGTGGCACGAAAATTAGGATGTCCAGTCATGAATCATCCAGCTTTGGTGCGCTGCATGCGGCAACGCCCAATCACGGAAATAATGCGTGTTCAACTTTTAATTCCAGAATATTTAACAGCTTTTGGACCAATGGTGGATGGTTTGGTAATACCAGCAGATCCCGAAAAATCGTTCCTAAATCCTCCAGCGGATCACGAATTCAGTCCCAAAGTTGATATACTTATTGGTGTTACTCGTATCGAGTCCTTTTTTTACTTCGGAGCTAGTGAAGAACGGTATGGCATCGAAGCCGTCCGCAGAGACCGAATTCTCAGGACCCTTGTTCGAAATTTGTTCACTTTCCATTTACAAGAAATTTTTTTAACAATCGTGAATGAGTATACTGACTGGTCACGTCCAGTACAGCATCCTGTCAATATACTAGATGGAACAATTGACGCTCTGACTGATGCCTTAGTTGTTGCGCCAGCAATCAGCAGTGCAAATTTGCTATCGAAGCTAAAACATAGGACGTATCTATATGTGTTTAATTATCCTACAGAAGCCAGCGATTTTCCTCCAAGATTAGTTTGTGTGCATGGAGAAGATCTACCGTACCTCTTTGGAGCTCCTTTGGTCAATGGCAAGCTGGCACATTTTCCAAGTAACTTCAGTAAACCAGAGGTAGCTTTGTCAGAAGCAATTATGTTGTACTGGACAAACTTTGCGAAATTCGGGTGAGTACTAAATTCATCTAATTAATCTAGTATAAGGTATACATAAAGCTGAATACGATAATTCAAATGTAGTGGTTAACGACGATCTTTTTCTCGGTTAAGGATGGTAACTTGTATAAGAATTACCGTTGTTAACCAAAACTGTTCTAATATATATGTTTTAATAGAAATCAGTTTAATTAAGTTTAGTTCTCTCCCACAACCATGGTGCATATTAAAAAGTATGCACTTAAAAATGAAAAGAGTGACTAATCACGCCTAAAGAGTGAAATGCTAGCTAAAGCATCCATCTTTTAGAGATGTGACAGCATTCGATCCCTGAGAGTACAAAAATTTACTTTCGGAATAGTGGATAGTCATTCTATCAAGATATAAATTCCAAATTTTTTTCATCTCAAGGATTTATTAATTTTATGGAAAAATACATACTCTTTTAGAGGTTATGTGCTTTGGCTGCCAATTTCATTTTAGAGTGTGTGAAACTCATTTTAAATGTTAGTAAAAATGTGATAAATATTATTTACTTATTTAGAAAACAAAATAAAAAAAGGTAGTTTTTGATGAAAACACACAAGCGGCGTTTGGGCTCGTTTCGGCTGATTGACCTGTAAAAAATATGTCTAAGGTTGTTTCTTTCTGGATTGTAAACTGAACAGACTTTCATTTACACCGATTCATAGCAATTAAACTGATTTTTGATAGATTCATTTCAATTGAATGAATTTCGACTGCGTTTTTCATTTCAATTAAATTTATTCTGGTAATTTCAGACTTTCTAGGATTTGATATTTAGAATATTATTTATCTTCTCCCCTCTTGACAAAACATTCTTGATTCAAGCAATCATAATTTATTAGTTTCCGCCTTCCTTATCTTCTGATGACATAGGCATTTCCCTTCCTTAACATTGGTTTGCAAGAAAAATTCCAGCTTTATACATTTGAAAGAGAATGAAATCACAAACGCTCATTAATTTTTCATGTATTTCCAATTGCATTTTAAGGCGCCTAAAAGAGTGAAAGATAACATCTTTCTCCAGAAATAAACGCTACTAATTCTTACACCTATCTTTTCTGAACAAAAATAATGAAGTTTATGTTACGTAAGGAATGGAAAGGACTGAATAAAAAGCATTTTTGGTGTTTTCTTTGAAACTCTTTTCTGGTTGAAGTTATTTTCGATCAATCTTTATACCGGTATATATCAATTATAAAAATGTTTACAATTGTTACATAATCATTTATTTATATAAAATTTGTTAAATAATTTTAATTTAAAAAGAAATATTGCGAATTTTTTCAGATTTTTTACTTACATTTAGTGTGTAAATCCAGTAAATGTCTAAAAAGTCACAAGGAAGACCAAATAAATAACTCAAGGCATCAGAAAATATGCTTTATAACAAAATAATTTTTCACGGGTAGAATTTTTTCTTGATTTAATACGATTTACATACATTAAAGTAAATAAAAATATTTTAAGATATTTTTACTGTTTCCTTCCGATTATCATGTGAAAAATAAGAAAAA
Source organism: Cheiracanthium punctorium (assembly GCA_038373885.1). NCBI lineage: Eukaryota > Metazoa > Arthropoda > Arachnida > Araneae > Cheiracanthiidae > Cheiracanthium > Cheiracanthium punctorium. The sequence continues at coordinate 233,968 of JAWZYV010002842.1, forward strand.
ACTGCTTCGAGACCAGCAAAAATTTGCATACATTTAAAATTTTTATTCAGCCTCTTTTTAACATGTCGCATTTTATTATAATATTTTCCAAGCACAAGTATTTAAAATTCATGCTATTTCAACATGGAACTAAATTTTCTTTCTTTCCTTTTCTTCCGCTTAAATGTTGAGAAGAGAAGAGATGTTTATTCATAACTTTTTCACGCTTTCGATATGAATTTAGCTGTTATTATGCATAATATTTTTTATATCTCTTTTTTGTGGTAAGGGGAGAGAGAGAGAGAGAGAGATGGCCAAGTGTGTTTCCTACTGTATTTCAAAACTCATTGCATCGTTCACTATGCATCTGTAGTCCCTGCGCTTTAGACCTTAAATTTCAAAGTCAAAATATTTTAGAGAGTTTAATTAATGCAACTAAATAGAATGTTTGTTTCTGAAAAATAACTGCTGTAAAGGAGATATAACTTATGCAAATAAAAATTTAAACCAGTTTTTTCTTTTGTAAAAAACAATGAACGTTATAAAAAAAAGAAAAGTTATGAGCCAGATTTAATGTTTTTTTTAATTTTTTTCTTCACTGGCTGCACTAAACATTCTTAGAAAAGTTAAACTAACGAAAGTAATGAAAGTTTCAGAAAAAATTAAAACTGAGAATCGCGGGTTTTATTAAAAAACGAAGAACGAAAAGGAGTGAAGTGTTTTCTTAAATTAAGAAAACTTTTGCTGTATGAAAGAACCTTTTGTTGAATCAACGAAATTTTTTTGATTGGGCAAAACTATTTGGTTAAATCGTCGGCTATTTTGTTGAGCCAACGAAACGTTTGTTCCGTGAGACAGATTTAGCAAAATGTTGCACATCAAAGATTAATTTCTTAAACTTTCATAGTTAATATGGATTTGTCTTTTTTCGGTGCCTGTAGTAGTCCTGTTTGGGAAAAGAGTTTTCCTAATTTCTTTTTATTCTGGCATAACTTTCTATGTTAAAAATGCAAGATTATTTAAAAATTTAACTTAAAAGATCTACAATCGGCGAATGAAATTTTCCATTTCAATGTTGCATGTAAAAATATTTTGAGATACGGGTACGAAATTATAATACATAGTTCAAGAGCGGATACAGTGGGAGAGTATCAGGGACACGCCCCTCCTGATAGAAATATATTTACACTAGATAAAATTGTTTTTCTGATAATGTAGTCATACTTCATGCAATTCTGAACTGGTATTCAATCTTTACGTCCCCTCCGAAAAAATATTTCTGAAACCGCCCTTGCATAGTTTTCGTTAATATTTTTATCAAGCTTATCAAAATTAGCAGTATATTATAGGGTGGTTCAGAAAGAATGTGCTTTATTAATGAAACATTTTTGCCGAAATGGTAGTAATTAAAATGATGTTATGAAAAAATATAGTCTCCAAAAAAAAAAAGGGGGAACATATACATATATGGTGTAAAATATATGTATGTACAAATGTGGTGTTATGAGGGAGTTGTCGGAGGACGATTAAGAGAAACGTTCCCTCGGCCGCTCACATGACGTATAGTGTACAAAAGGTATTTGAGAAAAACTGACGGACAACTGGAATACACAAAAAGCTGCACTTTATTGTAGGTATCTTCACAAAACAGTTATTAAAGAAACAAGTTCAATTACGCACCGTACATTGCTTCAACACCAGGAACATATCTAATTGTTCCGGCCACACGGCATGCCGGAGTTCCATAAAAATGAACACAACCTCCTTTGACGGAGAGCAATCGAGAAGTCCTTTCAAATCTTTCTACAAAAACTGCCAGCCCTCTACAGGTTGGCGAGTAAAATATGAGCACTCATAAGCCACTGCCCCACGTGACAACCACCGTCCGGTAGGCGTAAACAATATAAAAATTTGAAACAAACGGATTAAATGATTAATGCCAATACAGAAGTGCCAGAATTTGGCGGATGCCAATACGAAAGGCTACAACCCTGTGAGAAAACACCGACGGAGACCGGGAGGCGCTAAGAACTAACACAGTATATGCTAAAGCGAAATTAATTTAGAAGGGAAACCCCGAAAAATCCCAGACATAGCTTCGCGCAAAAGGAAAGAATATTTTATCGAGCCGAAAAAACAAAGTGGAGAGAGATTAATACGGAATACGTAATTTTGATTTAGAAAGACGAAACATAGGAACATTATTTTAAGACGCGAAAAATATGTGAACTTCGTCACATATATCTCTCCACAGCCCAGCAAAAAAATTTTGACGCCAGAAATTTTTTTTTTAAACAAAGAACATTAACCCTTGAATTAAACAGAAAGCCTAACATGCAGCGCTTATGAGGGCTCATCACAAAAATACAATACCAAATAACATAACAAATTATAAAATACATCACAAAATACCATTTGCAAAAATATCAACAATATTCTGCTACAAATAAAACAATATAAAACGATTCAATTATCCATTACATATCAAAATTACACATGTGCAGAAACTAAAGAAAAATAACCTTGAATATTCAAAATAATATATGTACATATGACTCATAAATGTGAGATCTCTTTATGCGAACAACTTTGCAGATAACATTGCAGATAACCTTGCAGATAACATTGCAGATAACTTTGCAGAAAACATTGCAGATAACATTGCAGAAAACATTGCAGATAGCTTTGCAGATGCAAAAAATTTACTTTCGAAGTCCTTTGCATTATCAACGTCCATGCAAAATAAGAAATGAAAGTTTCTCAATATTATTAACAAATCTCAAATATACTTAGTGCACTTAATCAGGTTTAAATTTTAAAATAAAGTTCAAAGATGAAGCTTCTAATTAAATGAATGTCAAAGAAGATTCTAATAAAAGTCATGACATAATTTAAATAAATCAAGTCAAAATGATTGCAATCAAATACCTGAAATGTGTCCAATGCAATTTAGTTGCAGTACAGGTATTGCTATCAACTTTCAAAACAAACTCTCTCTTTTTTCTTAAAGTTTGTTTATTTATTTATTAATATATTTTTTAATATCAAACACAATTTACTTCGTGAAACATAATAAAAACTTTCAATGAATAAAAATATCAAAACATATATAAATATTTTTTTTTTTTTTTAAACATGAGCTTCAAAACAAATTAAGATTTTTGTGACCAAAAACAGGAAACTTTCAAACAGACGAAACATGAACATAAACAATACTTGCAAAAAATGGTAAACACAAAAGAAAAATGTATGTTTGTGTGTGTAAAGAAGGTGCAGGTTAGAAAAACCCATTAAATTGTGTAGAAAAGAAAAAGATTACCGACAACCGTAAGCTCACCTAAGAAAACTATTGTTCCCTTTTTTTTTTTTTAAATATTAACAACAACTTGATTAACTAAGTTTCATGAAAAAGAGATACATATCATACAGTATACTGAAGTGTACATCTTTAAAAATACTGGACCAGCCAGATACAAACAAGATATTATACAACAGTGTACAAAGCAAGGAAGTGTCTGTGGGTACCTTCACAAACACGCCATTACTAAAACGAAAACATGCATCTACTTTCTAGGTCTTAAATTATACTGATTATGTGAAGTTGTAGGTAGATTAAAATTATCTGTAACACCATTATGGTAGTGATTATTACTATGTAAAGAAAGATATTCAGAACGTGGAGGAGCTAAAATTAATCTATCAATATGTACTCTCTGAGGTTCGAGATGGGGAGCTTGCAAACGTCTAATAGAGAAAGAAACAGGTGAGTGTTTTTCAGTGATCACATAAGGACCTGTGAATTTAGGTTTAAATTTATCCAAAGACTTTTTATAAACAATGTCATTTACATTTAAATCTCTGAGCCTAGCATGTTGTGAGTGTCTCTGAAAGCGAATCGTTTGTGAAGAAATAATGTTTTGATAAGCTTTCTTATAAATAGAGTCTAATTCCTGCATTAATTTATAAGTGTGTATGTCATTAAGATTTGGCGGAGTTGTCTCAAAGTTAAATGTGTCAAAAATAAGTGATAATTCTCTGCCAAAATGTAATAAATTGGGTGTAAAACCAGTAGTTGAATGTGTTGAACCATTATACAAAGATTTGTGAATTAAAATTGCATGTTCGAAGTTGTGGCCATCAAGTAATAAAGAATTTACAGAGTATTTAATGGAAGTATTTATGCGTTCAGCAATGGAATTACATTGTGGATGACCAGCCGAAGAATGATTAATTTTTATACCAAGTTTGTCATGAAAATGATTATAAATTGAGGCAACAAACTGTGGCCCTAAATCTGACAAAATCACTGCAGGACGACCAAAAGTTGTAAAATATTTAAAAAGAGCCTCGACTATTACATTAGCAGACGTAGAAGTAAGAGGCACAAGCTCCATATGGCGAGAGAAATGATCAGTGATTGTTAGAACAGTACGACCATTACTGAAGGGACCAACAAGGTCAATAGCAATAGTATGTCCTGGATAAGTTGGTGTGTATGTTTGTTGTAAAGGAGCAGGTCGAGTAGGATGATGTTTCACCTGTAAACATACAGTACAAGAGGCAACAAAATTGACAGTATCAGTATAAATACCTTTCCAAAAATACTTCCTTCTTAGAAATTCGTAAGTCTTTTTTAAACCATAATGTGACAGATGAGAAATTGTTAAAGCTTTTGCTTTTAACGAATGGGGAACAACAATTACATGATGATAAGTTTGATTATGAACATTATACTTTTCACACATCAATAACATAGTTTCTGGATGAATAAAAAAGGCAGGATGAGTTGCAGAGGAACCCTTACTTAAAATTTCATTATAAATGACAGACAACTCAGGATCAGCATTTTGCTCTCTGAAAAAAGTTTCATTTGAAATTTCCAACAGTGGATCAGTACTATTTGAATTTTTTGTAACTAAAAAGTTCACATATTCATTATTTTTAGGAACATTATCAACAATTGGTATAACAACTTTATCATAAATTAACTGAGGATTACTGTCAAGAGTTTCAGTATTATTTTCAAAGTTGTCCCTAGATAAATAGTCAGCAAGTACATTTTTAGATCCAGCAATGTGCTTAACTAAATGAATATTCTGACAACTCAAGTAACCACCTTGTGATTATGTCAGCTGGGTTGGTAGTCTTTTTATATTTTTTCTAAGGAGCACTATCAGAAAGAATTATAAAATGTCTATTATACAAATAATATTTAAAGGCATTAACAGATTTATATATAGCCATTAGTTCCAACTTAAGAGCAGGATACTTTTGCTCAGCTTTATTTAACGATTTGGAAAAATAAGCAACTGGAAGTAGTTTATTACCATACATTTGTAAAAGACAAGCACTTATAGAAATGTTGGAAGCATCAGTATTTAAATAAAAAGTCTTATTCCAGTCAGGAAGTCTTACCATAGGTTCAGAGAAAAATATTTGTTGCATCTTTTGAAAATTTTGTTCATGTGTAGAAGTCCAAACAAATTTAGCTTTAGGAGTAGTTAATTGAATCAAAGGTTGAGATAACTCAGAAAATGCAGGAATTAAGTGTTTGTAAAAAGTTGCCAAACCAATAAAGCGTTTTAATTGTTTTTTTGTTGTAGGAGTTGGAAAAGAAACAACTTTTGCAATGTTACATTGAATAGGCTTGATAAAATGATTTTCAATATGAAAACCCAAATAGTTTGTTGATGTTTTATGAAAAGAACATTTAGTAGGAGCAAGTGTCAAATTATATTTACATAAAACTTTTAAAACTTTTTCAAGTTTATGTACAGTGTCTTCAAAAGAATGGGATCCTATAATAAGATCATCCTGATATGCGAAAATTCCATCTGAGTTAACCTCGTCTAGTAAAAGATCCATAAGAGCCTGAAAAGTTGAGGCAGCGGATTTCAAACCGAAAACCATTCTTTTATATTTAAATGAGCCAAACTGAGAAGTGAAAGTTAATTTATCTTGTAAATCTTTTGGTAAATCTATTTGATGATAAGCCTGTTGTAAATCTAAACTGGTGAAAAATTTATATGTTGATAGATTAGCAATAATTGTCTGAATTTTAGGTAAAGGATATGATGAACCTTGTATGACAGAATTTAACATACGCAAATCAAGGGCTAACCTATACTTCTGTTTGCCAGAAGAGTCAGGCTTTTTCTTTACTAAAATTACAGGACATGCCCATTCAGAACAGTTACGTTCAATTATACCTGCATTCAGTAATTGGTCTATTTGCTCTTTAGCTTCACTTTGAAGAGCCTGAGGAATTGGAAATGGCAATGTTTTTATTGGAAAATCATTAGTAAAGTTCAACACAGGAATAACTCTGTCAGTGTGTCCTAAAGTAGACATATCTTATGAAAAAGCAGCAAAATTGCTTAGTAATAAACTACTTAATTCACTTTGTTCATTACATTCCAAATGTGCTAAGTCAAAATCAGATGACGTTAATTGCTGTTTTCTTTTATTAAGCACTTCTGATGAAGGCTGTATTAAATTACACATTTGAAAATTCTCAGAATCATCGGTTAGGTCTCTTTCTTTAACTTCATCAATATCATAAATATTACCAATCTTGGTATTCTTATTTAAATGAATTTTCTGTTCAGATACATTATGAATAAATATAGAAAATTTTTGAGAGCACTTGTTACCATTTTTGTTTTGATTAAAGTGTTCATTTAAATAACAAGCCTCATAAGAAATGTAATTTTCAGCATCATTTGGTGAAAAAAGAAAATATTCAGTGCTAGACTTATTATCACAACAAACCTGAGCATAAATATGCTCATCCGATTCTAAAATGACCTTTTGACATAGATAAACAGAATTGTCATTTACTTTAATTGAATTAGGACCTTTTTCATTATTATCAGTTGCACACACATGCATATTGCTAGAGTCTTTATTATTTAGAAAATATACCTTTAAATCATTAACCATAAGACAAGAATTTTTCATATCAATTGAAATATTGTTTTCTCTTAAAAAAGGAAAACCCAAAATACCATCAAAATGTTCATTAACTGGAATGTCAACAATATAGAAGCAGTGGTGAAAAAACATTGATTTAATTTTAAAGGTTAATTTAATACAAGCAGAGAATTTTATTTTTGAATTAATTGTAGATATAGTGACTGAAGAAGCCAGGTGTTTGTAACTGATTTTAGATTTAATTTCATTAAAAACATCCCTTGTAAGCAAAGAAATAGAACTACCAGTATCAATCAAGAATTTAAGTTTTTGTTTATTCACCATCACTTGAATTATTGGTAATAAATTACAGTCATTGTTCACATTTGCAATAAAATATTCATTTCGTTTTTCATCTTCAAAAAAATTATCAGTCTGTACATATTTAGATTCAGCAATGGTAACAGGTACAATAGTCTGAGTCGAACAAGAACGAACTCTACGCTCATTAGACACTTTTGGTAAATTTTTAGACAAAATTGGGAAATTGTCTGGTGTATGTATGAAAGAACGAGATGTGTTCCCACCAGTCAAATCACACCTCGAAATTAGTTTAAATTACAGTCATTAGAAAAATTTCTTCCTGAATTTCGGAAGTTGGGTCGACGACCAAAATTATTATTTTTTGGAGTAACGTGCAAAACTTTAAATTTTCTACACTGGCGTGCAGAATGATGTCTGCCGGAGCACAATTGGCAGATAATACTACTTTGACCTCTATTTCTGTCATAATTTTGAAAAACTGTATTTCTGTTTTTAAACTGTGTATTATGAGGTCTACGTTGTCTGAAAAAATTCCGTTGCTCAGAAGCAGAAGCAGAAGCATTACGATTGGTGTCAGCAGAATCAGAAGTAGAATTTTTAAAAGTCAAATCATTAATTTTTGAAGCTAATTCTTCAATTTTTTTAGAAATAGCAAACACTGGGGCTTTTTGTTGATTAGCCAAAACAAGTGATTCAGATTGTGCAATATTTTGTAATTGCTGGGCACGCACAACAGCTTTAGAATAGTCAGTTATGTTATCCTCCAAAATTTTAACTCTAATGTTAGATGGCAAAGCCGACATCAATTTAACATATTTAATATCATCAAGAGCTTGAGAATCTTTAATTTTATATACCTTAGAAACCAAAACATTTAATCGATGAACAAAAGCAGTTACAGAGTTAAAATCTTCAAATTTCAAATTATTAAGCTCGGTTACTGGAGCTAGAATTTCATTGTTACAAAAATATTTTTCAAATTCTAATTTAATTACATCAAAATCTCTCGCTTTATTTACAACCTCATTTTCAATAAAAAACTGTAATGCTGGACCAATTAGTTTAGTCTTGAAATACAAAATAGTTTTTTCTTCTGACCATTTGTTTAAAGATGCTAAGTCTTCCAATATACCAAAGAAATGTTTTAATTCTACGGCATTACCATCAAATGATGGAATATTAACAGAAAAATCAGAAATTTTAGACATTCTACAATAATAAAAATAATGACTTACCTACAAAAATGACATAAAACACACAAAACGCAAAAATTATCCTCTTATGAATGAAAATCAAAACATTTATCCTTGTGACACACATAAAAGTTCCGAATCCATTATAAAAACACACATAATTCTGAACACCACACTCGTCTTTCGGTTTCCGCTAGAGTTGACTCAGAAGTATCGGCGAAATACAGGAAACATCGGAACAACAAACATTGGTAGCTGAAAAACACAGGGCGGCGAAACCAGAAGAGCATCGTAACACCGGAACGGTCACTACGGAAAATGTAGACACAGAGAACCATACAAGTCTATGACTTTCGATTTCGTCATACACACCGCTGGCTAGTAGGCACAGGTATCAGAACGAGGAACAGCAAATTCTTTACGGTCGCACACCGCCGGGTAATCAAAATTCCGATGACATGGAGACGGGAGAGTCCGCAGAAAATTTGTTTTGCTTAAGTAGGAACAGTTCCTTTTTTTTTTTTTACATATATATATATTTTTTTAAACATTCTTACACTGGCAAACGGAAACTCCGACAGCCGGTGATGTGCCGGGAACAACTACTCGTGAAAACGAGCTGGTCATGACGCACCAAGTTTATATGAGGGAGTTGTCGGAGGACGATTAAGAGAAACGTTCCCTCGGCCGCTCACATGACGTATAGTGTACAAAAGGTATTTGAGAAAAACTGACGGACAACTGGAATACACAAAAAGCTGCACTTTATTGTAGGTATCTTCACAAAACAGTTATTAAAGAAACAAGTTCAATTACGCACCGTACATTGCTTCAACACCAGGAACATATCTAATTGTTCCGGCCACACGGCATGCCGGAGTTCCATAAAAATGAACACAACCTCCTTTGACGGAGAGCAATCGAGAAGTCCTTTCAAATCTTTCTACAAAAACTGCCAGCCCTCTACAGGTTGGCGAGTAAAATATGAGCACTCATAAGCCACTGCCCCACGTGACAACCACCGTCCGGTAGGCGTAAACAATATAAAAATTTGAAACAAACGGATTAAATGATTAATGCCAATACAGAAGTGCCAGAATTTGGCGGATGCCAATACGAAAGGCTACAACCCTGTGAGAAAACACCGACGGAGACCGGGAGGCGCTAAGAACTAACACAGTATATGCTAAAGCGAAATTAATTTAGAAGGGAAACCCCGAAAAATCCCAGACATAGCTTCGCGCAAAAGGAAAGAATATTTTATCGAGCCGAAAAAACAAAGTGGAGAGAGATTAATACGGAATACGTAATTTTGATTTAGAAAGACGAAACATAGGAACATTATTTTAAGACGCGAAAAATATGTGAACTTCGTCACAGGTGTATCTACTTACTTTTCTAATGATGACTGGATTTAAAAAATAAATGTCTTCTTTAATGTATTTGGTTACAGGATATTTGATTTTGATACCTATGAAGGGCTGCTCTTGAGGCTAGTTGCTTCTTTTAGCACCTTTTTCTTTTTCCCTTTATCCAATAAAAACTGTTCACTCCGATTATTGAAAAGATATAAGTTCGAAGATTTTCCTTTTCTACCAAGCAAGGCTTACATCCTCTCTGGGACTAACATGACGCATTATACGCAGTGGCGGATCCACGGGGGAGCTCTGGGGGCTCGAGCCCCCCCCCCAGAGCTAGATATACACTATGGATTAAGGAAGTAAAAAAAAATGTAAATTTTTACATGAACTGAAATTTTAAAAAGTATCACTGTATATATGAGTCCCTGTTTAACGACGACCTCCTTCCAAAGACGATATTTCAAAGTCCCAGCAACTCCAACGAAAAAAATTTCTATTCAAAGACGTCGACTGTTTAGCAATGATTTTTATTAAATCTTACGCTACAGGAACAGGGGAAAATTTTTTAAGAGTGGGGAAAAAGTGTCGGGGAATGTCAAAAGTGCAATTCGCAAGGCAATCTCAACTACCTGAGTGTATTCTCAAAGGTATTTTAGAAGCAAAGAGAAAATTCTTGAAGCATCACAAAAATTTAGTTCGGGATCCAAATCCAAACAGCCGAAAAGTCAATTTGGCCGATTGGAAGGTTTGCATTGCCAAGGCACTTCTGCATGCAAATGGTTGCATGAAGTAAGAGCATCCAACATTCTAATTTCTGGGCCCCACAATGGCCGAGTGGATAAGACACTCGACATGACCCAGACAGCACATAAGCTTAAATCAAGCTTGACATTTAATTGAATTTGACGTATTAATACAAGCTTGGCTTTAGCTTGATTTTAGCTTTCAAAGTGCGCAGTGATGGCGCCATCTGTGAAAGAGAATGGACATTAATTGTCTAGCGTCCTCAAATTTGCTGAAAGTTCGTAAAAGATGTGTTTTATTTTATTACCAGTGCCATATTATCGGCAGGGCAAACGGGGCAACTGCCCGGGCCTACAGATTTTAGGGCCAAAAAATCATACATCTTACACTTTTGTAGTTTTAAAATAAAATTACAAAGGATAAAAAAAAAAGAATTCAGAAGTTAAATAATTTTTTTTAATTATAAAGTATGAACAATGAAAATAATTCAAATTTACATTTGTATAAATTAATTTAAACTTATTTTTAATTCTTCGAAATGGTCTATATCGATATAGCATACCAATATGTAGGAAAATAACTAACCAAATTTGTAAAGAGAATTTTTAGCCTTAAAAAATAGCAAAAATTTTCAATTATTTATTATTTTAAGAAATATTTACAAAAATGACTAAAGTGTTTGTATTCCATACATGTTAGCAACTGTGATATAGCATTTCGAAGTAACGTTTAACTATCTCTTTCTTTGATTTCAGATTACTTAACACAAAATTTGTGTTAAGTAAGTAAACCCATTCTATATTTCCAAATATGGAAATTCTTCTAAATAAAATACAATTATACTACGAAATTGATTTCAAAATCAGTCGTTTGTCTCGATTTTGGCCAGCAGTATTGCTCATAACTGTTGCGGTACTGAAAGTTTTAAAACGTGTGCTGCTCTTAAGTTTATATTATGTTTATTTCCCTATTAGTAGAGTCTCTAAATCACACGTAACATTATTTTAATTTTGATGCATCCCATGGAAAAATAAAAGAAACAAATAACACATTGCCCACTTATCAATCTGGCGAGCAAACGACGTGATAAGTTACTTCAAACTTTAGTCATACCTGCGTGAAGCTTAGTAGCTGAACGGATAGCGAGCTCGACTCCCAACCGAAAGGTCCCGGGTTCTATTCCAGCCACGGACACTCGATGGAAACAAATTAAATTGAAATTTCAGCGTAGAGGGGGAAAATGCGTGGCAAAGTAAACTATGTGGGGCGCGTTCGCCAGCGGGCGCCCCGTGTATTTAGAATTTTTTTTTTTTGGAACATTTTTTAAGCTTGAAATTAAGCTTGAAATGTCAAGCTTAATGCAAGCTGGGCAAGTGTAAACTAGAACACTTGATTCAAGCTTGCATTAAGCTTACACGCTTCAAATTTTCAAGCTTAATTCAAGCTTATTGACTTGATAAATCAAGCTTGCTGCAAGTTTGATGCAATTTTGCTGTGCTGTCTGGGGATAGACGGCTGAAGTGTGAAGGTCCCGCGTCTGGGCCTACCACGCGGCAGGCGATCTAACTATCTGGAGTTTTTCCAGATGATTTTCTTCAGATTTAACGTGAATACGCGTTAGAACGTCTGAAAAAATTCTCCGACCAAGGCAACCATCCCAGAATGCTGATGCCTTTAGTATAGGCTTGCCACATAACATCACATAACGCATAATTCCAATTTCTGGAGGCCCGATGGCTGCGCGCATAGCGCTCACAACTGGGAGAAGAAAAGTGCCTGGTTCAAACTCAGGTCGCGTCTGTCAATTTAGCCGTTTGGAGTCTTATGGAGTTTTCTCCAAAACTTCTCATAAATACGGATTAAGGCCCCTTAGAAAACCCCCCACGTAGGGCATCCCGTACTCGGCCTAGATCCCTCATGTAGATAATTGTTCGTATTGCCATAATAAAATAAAATCAAGCAAATTACTGCAGTGCTGTTATTCTGGCAGAAAAATTCGGAATGCAAAATTTTCAGACTTCGGCTGGTTAGCTAGAAAAATTCATAAAATGGAAGCTGACGCATTTCACATTTGAGAAAATCTGGAAGAAAGAATAACGGGAAGGCGAAAAATGAAACAACGGACTCATTTTGATTTTCTTGAAACCTAATTTTATGGTATTGATTGTTTTTACTAGCTTTTTTTAAGGTAACTTAAAATAATTTTTTGTGGAATAAAATAATATAATGATAATAAAAGTAAAAAATTTAAACACGCCAATATATCAAAAAAAAAAAAAAATATATTCACAGTCTTAAGAATGTAAAGTGTAAACTGTTGGTGTTGGTGCTGTAGGATTACGGCCAATTATCTGCACATGGAATCTAAGCCGATGTGTAGGGTGCACTCCGTGGGGGTCTTTCTAAGGGGTCCTAACCCTTATTTACTCTAAGTTTCGGAGGAAAGCACGCAAAACTCCGAACAGTTAGGTCGGCGGACGCGAACTGGTTTTGAACCAGGCACCTTCATAAGTGTAAAGGGGAATGTTTTTCTTTTACAAATTCTGTTTATGGAAGATCTCTAATTAAGTACGATTTTTCACATTTTCACGGTTCCTTGAAAGTCGTTAAACAGAGAGCCAACTATATATATATATATATATATATATATATACATATACCAAGAATATTTACACCAATACTTATTGAATCCTTGTGGACTAAACGTAATTTCTCTATTTACAAAAATGATAGAGCTTTTATTTTTAAACAGAAGGAGGGGCAAATTTTATTGACTCGCTATCACCACAGTGTCTGGCAGTTCCCTTTACACAGTTTCCAGTTTTATTTGTACAGTGGATCCTGTCTAATGGGACTACCCTTGGGAAGAGCAAAACTGGTCACCTTATAAAGACGGTCACCTTAGAAAGGTGGTAAAGTGTGATGGTTGTAAAGCGAAATTGCATTAAAGTTGTCACTATAGACAGGCGATCTCTTTACCAAGGTGGTCACTATTTAGCAGGTTCCACCGTATTTGAATGGACGACATCACACTGATACGGGGAAAAATATCTTCCGTTGCTGTCTCCATTTTATAGGAGACGGAGTTTGCGGTTTAGTGCAGATCTCTTTTATCGATAAACCCCGAATTGCCATTAAAAAGTCGTAAAATTCGCGACGAGTATGCCCTCTTACCCACTGCAGTCACGTTAGACGCAGCGGCAATCAGCATCGGCCTTAAGTGATGCTGTAGCATAGACGAACAATGCAACCCTCCGCAGTTTGTAATGCTTTCATTCTTTCAACTGCTCTCACAAGTTGTCCACACCACCCAGACGTATGGGTACAAATCCTCATTATAAAAGTAAAGCATATTCTAAGATATCAGACAAAGCGAGTAACTGGCAATGTATAGGTGGTCTGGTTTTAAAAAAGAAAGCTCAAATTGTAAATAGCAGGTAATAGTGATAATAGTTGTAAATGGCAATTGAGGTTGGTTTACTACAGTCCTCAAGGAAAAGGATGGGAATTACTTAATCTGTAAAACTTAATGCCATCCTAAAATGCGAAAATGTATGCTGTGAACACTGTATATTGCATGGTGGCTGTGAAATGGGTTCAATAATGCGTTCTGCAATTATACTATGTACACACTAAAAGGTTAATGGGTAGGGCCCGCGAACAACAACATGAATAAAGGTCGTTGCTGATTAGCCACGTCTTGTCGTCACTACAGGGGTTAAGGCGACATTTTTCTGTCCAAATTTACGACTTTTAATGACCAGTCGGGATCTACCAACAAGAGATTAATGTGTTAAACTGAAAACACTGTCCCCACACACAATGGAGAGAGCAACGGAACATTTTTTTTTTCGTATAAGTCACGTCGTCCATTGAAACGCATAAAACACTTGGCTTATGAGCATCGGCCTTAACTTGATCGATATAGGGCGCATGATAGCTCTGCTCCCTCCCCCCCCTTTCGAGCTTTCTTTCGACGGTTCTTGCAGCAGACAGCATGCTTATTTAGTTGTGATAGACCATGTCTAATTATACATTGGGAGAAAAAATATTAGGAAATAAATGTATCATCCTAATAAAAAACGGAGCCCCCCCCCCAGATGGTTTCTCTGGATCCGCCCCTGATTATACGGGACTGTTAGGTTTGTGAAAAAGAAGAATCCGAATAATAAACTGTAACTAAATTTCACTGCCTTGAAAGGTTTTTTTTTCTTAACACTTTAAGATTAAATTTTACAGGAACACTGCTTGAGACCCTTTTTCTTACTTTCCTACTTTCATGGAAATTAAAATAGAATTGTAAAATTTTCATGATCGTCATTATTGAATATGATGATTTTTAAAAATTTATTCATTCATTTTAAAGTTATCAGAATTCTGGTATTATTAATGAAACTTACTCTGTATTAAGTTTGCTTAGAAATAAATACTTTTGACAGAAGTAGTTAGCTTTTTACGCAAGAAAATAGTAAAGAACGTACTATTTACTTTCGTTCTCGGAAACCTAATAAAACAGCCGTATATTCATCGTAAATTAAACTTGCCATCCTCTCGTGAGTAATAATATATCAATTATCCAGCAATCTATACCATCTTCCTAGCAGGTAATTACATAATCTCAGATAGGTAAAACTTTTTTTATCTTATCATGTTTTTATACATTAAAATCAAGGGTATGTGAGAAACGAGAAATTAGACAAAAATTTTTTCACATTAAAAATGCTCTTCCTACTTCAAGATTATTTAGTTCTTTGAACGATTTGAAACACGTAATCTTATTCGACTGAAAATCTGTGTTACTATTAACCGCACACTGTTACAGCACAATAAACGGGTAAAATGTAGCACATTGTGCTATAGCATAATATGTCAGTAAAAGTAACTCTTTGCTTTATGTAAATTTGTTTCTAAATAAGCAAATGATGGGTTTTTGTCTTAAGAATGTACGATTAGTTCTGGTTTCACTTTAATCGAGTTTTGTTAGTAAAGTTTCAGACTTTTTAAATCTAGAAAGAAAAAAAAATTACTAAAGTCTGTATTGATAGATAACGCGGTGATTTATTAATAAAAGAGTACAATATTTGAACAAATGAACATTATTTTTTTTTCTAAATTCTTCTTTGAAAGTTTACAAAAAAAGGTTTCATAAGTCATAAATGTATTTCTGTGAAATTTCACAAAACACTATTTTTTGAAACTGTTAAAAAATTCTGAACTAAAATTGAAAACGTGGAAAATGTTTTACCCAATTCAACGAAAAAGCAAGGGGGGGAGGGGAGTGTCTACGACAGCGGCATGAACTTTCAATCTTAAGTGCAAACAGCAGATATCAAGATACCTAAGGGCAAAAATACCAATGTTTTTTTGACTTCATATGAAATACTGAGAAGTGGTAAAAAATGCATAAAGTATTGAAAGGTTTATTTTACATTCCTGCATATAGATATAAATTTTTCCCAATAGTTTTGATCATAATGCCTCATGGGAATTCACAGGATTCTTTACAAAAACTAAAAGCATATAGAATGATTTTATACTGGTATGTTTACTTATAATTTTCTTTTCTTTTTTTCTTAAACTTTTAATTCTTTCTTTTTATTAACTTTTTTATAGCATATTAATTTCACTTTTTCTAAAAAAGTAAATAACGAATATTCTTTATGATGCACTTAGTTTAGTAAACTTCTAGATGTACTGGTTTCAAAAATTCTCTTTTGTCATCTCGTTCTTTATTATCTGTATCCACCTTTGTTTTAATCGGTTGTTTTTTAGGTTATTTAAAATTTAGTACAATAATTAATGTTTATTTTTGTATCTGGGGTAATTTTATAGTGGTAAAGTTTATCCATCGGTTCTAATATTCTTTTCTGTTCTTTTTCTTTTTTAATAGTTTGAAATTTGTAGTTTTGAGGCATCTTCCCCCCTAGGCAGATTCCCCTCGTGTTTGTGAAAAAGAAGAATCCGAATAATAAACTGTAACTAAATTTCACTGCCTTGAAAGGTTTTTTTTTCTTAACACTTTAAGATTAAATTTTACAGGAACACTGCTTGAGACCCTTTTTCTTACTTTCCTACTTTCATGGAAATTAAAATAGAATTGTAAAATTTTCATGATCGTCATTATTGAATATGATGATTTTTAAAAATTTATTCATTCATTTTAAAGTTATCAGAACTCTGGTATTATTAATGAAACTTACTCTGTATTAAGTTTGCTTAGAAATAAATACTTTTGACAGAAGTAGTTAGCTTTTTACGCAAGAAAATAGTAAAGAACGTACTATTTACTTTCGTTCTCGGAAACCTAATTAAACAGCCGTATATTCATCGTAAATTAAACTTGCCATCCTCTCGTGAGTAATAATATATCAATTATCCAGCAATCTATACCATCTTCCTAGCAGGTAATTACATAATCTCAGATAGGTAAAACTTTTTTAATCTTATCATGTTTTTATACATTAAAATCAAGGGTATGTGAGAAACGAGAAATTAGACAAAAATTTTTTCACATTAAAAATGCTCTTCCTACTTCAAGATTATTTAGTTCTTTGAACGATTTGAAACACGTAATCTTATTCGACTGAAAATCTGTGTTACTATTAACCGCACACTGTTACAGCACAATAAACGGGTAAAATGTAGCACATTGTGCTATAGCATAATATGTCAGTAAAAGTAACTCTTTGCTTTATGTAAATTTGTTTCTAAATAAGCAAATGATGGGTTTTTGTCTTAAGAATGTACGATTAGTTCTGGTTTCACTTTAATCGAGTTTTGTTAGTAAAGTTTCAGACTTTTTAAATCTAGAAAGAAAAAAAAATTACTAAAGTCTGTATTGATAGATAACGCGGTGATTTATTAATAAAAGAGTACAATATTTGAACAAATGAACATTATTTTTTTTTCTAAATTCTTCTTTGAAAGTTTACAAAAAAAGGTTTCATAAGTCATAAATGTATTTCTGTGAAATTTCACAAAACACTATTTTTTGAAACTGTTAAAAAATTCTGAACTAAAATTGAAAACGTGGAAAATGTTTTACCCAATTCAACGAAAAAGCAAGGGGGGGAGGGGAGTGTCTACGACAGCGGCATGAACTTTCAATCTTAAGTGCAAACAGCAGATATCAAGATACCTCAAGGGCAAAAATACCAATGTTTTTTTGACTTCATATGAAATACTGAGAAGTGGTAAAAAATGCATAAAGTATTGAAAGGTTTATTTTACATTCCTGCATATAGATATAAATTTTTCCCAATAGTTTTGATCATAATGCCTCATGGGAATTCACAAGATTCTTTACAAAAACTAAAAGCATATAGAATGATTTTATACTGGTATGTTTACTTATAATTTTCTTTTCTTTTTTTCTTAAACTTTTAATTCTTTCTTTTTATTAACTTTTTTATAGCATATTAATTTCACTTTTTCTAAAAAAGTAAATAACGAATATTCTTTATGATGCACTTAGTTTAGTAAACTTCTAGATGTACTGGTTTCAAAAATTCTCTTTTGTCATCTCGTTCTTTATTATCTGTATCCACCTTTGTTTTAATCGGTTGTTTTTTAGGTTATTTAAAATTTAGTACAATAATTAATGTTTATTTTTGTATCTGGGGTAATTTTATAGTGGTAAAGTTTATCCATCGCTTCTAATATTCTTTTCTGTTCTTTTTCTTTTTTAATAGTTTGAAATTTGTAGTTTTGAGGCACCTTCCCCCCTAGGCAGATTCCCCTCGTGTAGGCTTGTTATAACGCAATACATTTATAGATTAGATTAATGCTTTATAAACTTCCTAATATTTATTAATTTTATTTTTACTTTAAAAATTGCATGCTTTTTGAAGAAAATGAATGAGTAAGGAGATTCCTGTTGTGCTTGTTTTAAAAGCCTTATTCCCTCAAAATATATTAATTTTCTATTTGCTTGTATTTTTCATTTACCGTTTAATGCGCCTAATACTCTTTCTCAATTGCTTTTATCTTTCGAACAAGATCGATGTTTAAGTATGTTAAATTTTTCGTTAGCTACAGCAAAAGTCCCCACTACTTCCTAATGATGCTTATATAATAAAAATGCTAGTTAATCCAAATTATTACTGTAAGCAGTTTCATAACTACAGTAGGGCAAGAACGACTGGTACTAACCTAATAAAGACAAGCGATGTAATTTTAAACAAGCCAAATTAGCTGCTGTGGGAAATTTTGAATAAAGAGGTGTCTGTAAAAATGGAAAGGTGGCAGTAGTGAGGATAAACCACTTATTCCTATTTCTTGAATGTAACAGATTGCAGAAATCTCATTAGTTTTAAGATTCTTTTTTCAGAATTGAATAAAAGGTAAGTCGTTTTTATTCATTACTGTTGCTTATTGTATTGTATAGTTAAACTGGAGATCGTTGATTTTCACCCTTGGAAATATTTGTCATCCCGTGTTTCGGTGTTTGTGTTTACTACTCTAAATTAGTTTTGGTAATTGTAAACATGAAATGTAATTCTGGTGTAGCAAAATTTAATTTAAAATTAACAGGGATAAAGTGCAAGGAAAATTTCTATTAACAACTACCCCCTTTGTTTTAATCTTATTTTCTTAAGCAAAGACAAAATACAAACAGGAGAAAAAAAAAAGTTCTAAAATCCTTTTACTAGGAACTATTTAAAAAAGGGCATAACCAAGTAATATAAAGGGGTTAGCAACTTTCTGTACATCGAAAAAAAATGTGAATCCATATGGATTTTTTTTATACAGTTATCTTGCTTGACCTTAATTGAAGTAGAATTGTAATCGCTAGTTACACTCATACTCCGCCTCAGGGGTAATTGTAAAAACGTTTTGAGACAAATGTGAACAGAGATTGGCAGGTTTTTTTTTTTTCGTAGAAATATTAAAGTTGGAAAATAAGCAAGTCATGTAGAGCAAGCAGTAATTTATGGCTATTATATCAAAAACAGGGAAAGGAAAGTGAAACTTCTACCAGTACTCTTCCAGACCCTATACCATTATTTATAAATAACAGAAAATGTTTGAAATTCATTAATAAGGTGATTTTTTTAAAGAGATTAAAGCCTTCAGAAAAATTACAATTAATTATTTCCATTGTCCTCTTTTGGCTAATAAGAGAAAATGAGTAGAATAAACTTCACTCCATCAATATTTTAAACAGCTGCATAAAAACATTGACGGCCTTATTCACCAAACATTTCACCCACGTGTTAGCACGCCAGCACGGGCTATGTTAAGGGTTACTTGAAAAATGGTATTCACCACACCAAACACAAGAATTATCCTGATCTAACACGCGAAATCTGATCCGCCGAATTCGGAGGATTAACATCCAAAATAGTGCTAACACATGCTCACTGAAGTTCAGCCATGGGCTCAGCAAAGCCGTACCTCCAAATTTATTTAATAGTCTTCCACGCATCCTGTTTTTGCCTACTCTTTACGGCATTCGTTATTTTATTATTTACTATTTCCTTATGTCTATCCACACAAGTCAGTGCTAATTCGATTTCAAACTGTGTGAAATTTTTCCTTGGGAAGGGGGAGGGACACATTTCAATGCCATCAAAAATGCGACACGTGTAGCTGCACAGAAAGAAGTAATCGAAAAGCTGTAAAATCAAAACTACCAAACGTGCGGAAAAATGCAAACAACCAACACCAACGATACTGTTTGTATTTTGTCGTCAGTGGCTCCTTTCAGTTTCACAAACGTAATATATGCATTTCTCGAACATGTGTTTTTAAAAATATTTCCAGAGACAAAAAATCAAGAGTTTTTGTATATTCATCTTTATAATGCATTATAAACTAGTTCCTTCTAATGTCTTGACCGAAGTAAATGTTGTATTCCAAAACGGTAAAGGAGCATGTACATGAATCATCAAGTGTTGACTTATCGAACATAGCAACACGATGCTCAACTTTCAGAGATCCAGTGTGACAGTTCTGGCTTAATTTCTATTCTCTTTCTACCCCTCACTGAAATTATATGCTCAAAACTCAAAACTATAGCGTCTACTCACAAAGACTTCAGCCCCCCCCAAAAAAAAAAGTGCTTAAAAGTCGTAAACTAATTTTTTCCAAGCAGTCAGCGAGTACGCGTTTTAGATTGGGGATTTCAAATTTATAATTTTTTTAAATAAAAAATTGTGTATACAATATAATGATTTTGAAATTTAAAAAAAAAGGTGAGCAAAGGTTGGTAAAAGTTTTAGAATTTCCTATTAACTTTAGAAAAAAAGTAATTGGTAAAATAAAGTTTTAGAATTTCCTATTAATTTTAGAAAAACAGTAATTGGCGGATCATGGGTGAAAGGTTTAAAGTCTGAAAATTTGATTTCAGTAAAAATTAAGATAAGCTTTTCAAAATTTCTCATTTCAAACTAGTTCATAGCAAAATTTGTACTTTTTTATTGAAAATTTCCAGTATTTGTTCTACATTAAATATGAGTAATTTAGTGCAAACTCTTGTTTTGAGGAACATTCAAAAAAATTATCGGTTAATTAGTCATTTTTATCTCTGTAAAATAAACAGTTCATGTAAATAAACTGTCCATATTTATTTACATGGACAGTTAATAAATTGTACATGGGCTTGGATCTCTTCAATGTTGTTTAAAGAAAAACTCTAGTTAAATCTGACTAATCACAGACAAGCATACAAAAAGACTGTGTCGGTTTATGGATTAAACTAACCCGGGTGCGAAATTTTGGAGAATACCATTTACAGTTAATCCGCGAGCTAATCCTGTAACTCGTGCTACTTGATTCTCGTGCTCAAACCTAGCTGATGAATGAGGCAGTAAAAATAACAAGAAAACTTTAAGAAAAGGGAATCTGAACAATTCCGTGCATGTTCAAAGCGCGTTAAAAAACTACAACTGAATGCTGCACGGTGTCATTCTAACAGAATTATAATACTCTAAATATAATGAAAATTTTTCTAGCACAGGTAGTGTATGGTTAAAAACAAACAAGAGACAAGACTAGTCTGATTAGCAAATACTTAAATGCAATGTTTGTCCCCTTTGGAAATAAAATTTAACCACAAATATTATTTTGAGGTCTGTTGCTTAAGGATGACTTTCAAAACCACGATTCAACATTCATCCAGTGATAAGAAATTCAGATGAAAAGTACTCCACATGAAAGAGATTCCACGTGAACATCTTTCCCCTTTACAGATTTATGTCCCTCAGATTATTTCAGCTGTGAATGAATTTCCAAAAATCACCGCCTAGGGCATTGGAGGAAGTGAGAGAGAGGTGCTTTGGTAAAGAGAGGAAACGCATTCATAGAGATGAGTTGCTTTTCATTTTCTCCCATTTTTTATTCTAAAATCGTATCTCTCGCAGTTTCGAGATTTCTTTCTCCATAATTACATTAAACAGAACGGTGTTGCATACATCTTTAAAATACCTTTGTCACTTGTTTCAGATCGCAGAGTTCTGTATGAATTTATGTATTCGTTTTAAGATGTGATAAAAGAGAATTTATCTTCTCAGACGATCTTTTCTCTAGAAAAGAATACTTTAAAGTTTTGAAGATGAGAAGAAAATGAGGCACACATCGTCATTTCTTCTTGGGCCAGGAATACATTTTCTTTTGTGTGCTATAATACTTGATTATCGGGGTAGCTCTAAAATTATTTGAATTAATAATCTAGAATGTTGTAATTCTTGATTGCTTGTTTCAGTAAAATAAATGCTTGTGTTGATCGAAAATTTAATGGTCGATTCATTTCTAATAGGCTTGATATTTAAAATATTTCTTGTTCGATACTAAAATTTAAATATGTATTAATTTCTTTAAGCTTTTATTTTTTGATGATACAAAACGTTTAATCTGTGTTAAAACACACTAGTTCAAAAGCAGGTATTAATCCACATGTTGAAGAAACAGATAACCACGATGTTCGAAGCACCGAAAACATTACAAGAGCACTGATGTCAATTTCAGAAATATTTCTACATCAATAGAACGTTTTATTCAACCACAAATCATCAAATTTTAATAACCATAAAAAATAAATAAATAACTGTGGAGTACACATGACTCATGTTCAATTTTAAATTATACAGAGTAAAAAGCAGCCAAATGATCGTAAAGAAAAAAATAGAAAAGAAAAATTGTTAAGTAAATGCTTGTTGGCATGAGCTATTGACAAGTTGAAAAATTATATTTTGAGATTTACGAGAGATAGATATCGCTTTCGACATCAAAACATTAATATAAATAATTTTTAGAAACTAAGCACATCACTATCAGTTTGATATCAGTAGCCATCAAATCGTCAGTGTCTCCTTTAAGTTTTACAAACGTAATATATGCATCTCTAGAACATATGTTTTTTAAATATTTCCAGCGAGTTTGTGTAGCTTCATCTTTATAATGCATTATAAACCAGTTCCTTCTAATGTCTTGACCGAAGTAAACATTGTATTCCAAAACGGTAAAAGAGCATGTAGATGAATAATTAAATGTTGGCTTATCGAACATAGCAACACGATGCTCAACTTTCAGAGATCCACTGTGACTGTTCTGGCTTAATTTCTATTCTCTTTCCATTCCTCACTGAAATTATATGCTCAAAACTATAGCGTCTTGCACACAGACTTCAAGTCCTTACACCCTCCCCCCTCTCCCCCAAAAAAATGTGCTTAAAAGTTGTAAACTAATTTTTTTTCCAAGAAATCAGTGAGTACGCGTTTTAGATTGGTGATTTCAAATTTATAACTTCTTAAAATAAAAATTGTGTATCCAATATAATGGTTTTGAAATTTTAAAAAAAGGTGAGCAGAGGTTGGTAAAAGTTTTAAAATTTCCTATTAACTTTAGAAAAAAAGTAATTTGTAAAATAAAGTTTTAGAACTTCCTTTAATTTTAGAAAAGCAGTAATTGGCAAACCATGTATGAAAGGCTTAAAGTCTAAAAAAATTGATTTCAGTAAAAATCAAGATAAGTTTTCAGAATTTCTCATATCAAACTAGTTCATAGCAAAATTATTTATGTACTTTTTTTTATTGAAAATTTCCATATTTGTTCTACATTAAATATGAGTTACTCCAGTGTTATCCCTTGTTTTGTGGAACATTAAAAAAAATTATCAGTTAATTAGTCATTTTTATCACTCAAATAATATGAAAATTGCTTAGTTCTTTAAAACTCATCTATATGTCACAATTTGTAGCTTTTGATGTGACGTATTCGGAGATATAGTACGTATTTTCAGCTATATTATGAGCGTTGCAACCTGTATTCGAACCCAGAAATTGTCGTTTTTAAGGGTACAAATACCGCTTTAACTATTTAAGGGATTACCCTGAAAACGCCCGAAAGCTGAAACTTTATTTTAATTGGTTTTTTTTTCTCATCATATATAAATATTTTGTGCTATTGTGCTTCCCTGTATTAAACTTTAAATATGTCAATTGGTTTCAAGACTATCTGTACTTAGTATATACCTTTATTTTTCAATTTTATTTCATTTACTAAGACTTTCAAAACATTTTATGTACTCTTATTTTACACCACATACGCAACCAAAAAATTAAATCACTTTACATCTTAAAAAAATGGTTACTTTTGTCAAAGAATAAATCGTATACAAAAGTTATACAATTTTATTCAAGATCTTATATTTGTACTAAGCTGTTTCTTAAACATATCTAACTAGAGTAAAAAATTAAAAAAAAAACATATTTTTTAATGAATTCTAAAAATTGCAAAACACAATTACAAAACATGTATTCACATAAAAATGCTTAATGTATATTTGCTTTTGAACACATTAATGTCTTTAAGATATTTAAATTAAAACTACTTAGTTTCGGAAATGCTTTCAATTTTTACATGAGGTACATTTTATTCATTTTTAATGCATTTTTAGCTTTAAAAAATATTGAAATATATACAGCTGCATAAAAAGAGAGAAAAGACTCCTCTTTGTTATTCTAAAATCGTTTGCCTGAAAACAAAGTGAAAGGTAAAATTCAATTTTAAAAAGTTTTCCGCGAATTTCTATGTTTGAATTTGCATAAGGGA
The DNA here is from genome assembly GCA_038373885.1 of Cheiracanthium punctorium. Classification (NCBI taxonomy): domain Eukaryota; kingdom Metazoa; phylum Arthropoda; class Arachnida; order Araneae; family Cheiracanthiidae; genus Cheiracanthium; species Cheiracanthium punctorium. Next base: position 258,533 of record JAWZYV010002842.1, read on the forward strand.
CAGTCTCTATATTAAAAAGCAGTGATGTTGGGGAAAGTTTAAACCAAGATTCCAAACACTTAGCATTGGACTGGAGCATAACTTTAAATACTAAATTTGACATCCTTCAAATAATGTATTTTTGAATAAAAATGGGTGTAGATGTACCAGTTTTTAATATTAAAATATTGGTTTGAACATTTCATATTTTGTGAAAATTGTTATATCACGTCTATTACTTCAAGTGAAACATAATGAACAGTCCCAACGCAACATTTTACCATTTTTTTTAACATTATTTTTGTAAAGAATTAAAGTAATAAGCTTAACATTTTAAATATTTGCCTAGAGACATTTTCATAAAAGATCCACTAACGATTTTTATTCGGTTGAATATTCTTCTTTATCTGTATTTTTTGGAGAAAGAAAGTGTGTGCGCGTGTGTTTATGTATTATGCTAAGAGCTTAAGGCTCGTATGACTAATAATGTATGTTATTAAAGCGCATAAATAAGTAAGCTTATTTGTGTTACATAAGATAAAAATGTTTGCATGTGTTGCACTATTATTTAGCCATATTTAATACAATAAGTACTTCTTTTTGTTGAGCTACACTAAAAAATATAAATAAATAAATAAGAAGAAAAAATCTATGTTTCACAATAAAGTGGATAAACATTTTGTTGCATTTAAAGGATAATAACTGAATTAAAACTTCTAACTTTGTAACAGGGACGATGTAAACTAACTGTTGATCGTCCCTTGAGGGACCATCGCAATTACTCATTAGTAATAAGTTAGGTATCTCATTGAGATAGCATCTTATAGTTAAACTATGGCTATATACAAAATAGTTTAAACCCTTATTTTCGTAATAAGTTTATTTTATTTGACATCTTTACGACAACTTTTAATACGTCACGTCTTATAATATATGCACTTATAATACGTTCATAATAAATAGTTATGACGTTGAAAAGTTTTGTCGATAGATAAATTTAAAATAATTAAATGTCCTTATTGCTTTAATAGAAGAAAAACAAAATCTCAATTGGAAAACAAATGAAATTGAAACCATGTAGTTATAACAAATCATTAAATAATGTAAAAAGTGCGCAACTAAGTTTTCGCTGTTTTTATGTATGAAAATGCAACTTTATTGTGCAGAAATGGTTACAAATGATTCATTCAAAATATTGCCCATCGCTTGACACAACATTTCCCATCACCCGGTCAGAGCTCGAATACCTCGATGGTAGAAGTGTTCGTCGTGGGAGGCTATCCACGAATCAAGAAATTTTTTAATGTCTTCATATGCGGTGAATTGCTGATCAGTGCCATCGAACAAAACAGGCAATAATCGGACGGCGCAATGTCTGGGGAATATGGCGGGTGGGGTAGGACGTCCCATTTGAGTGTTGCCAAGTTGGTTTTCACGGGTTTGCTAACGTACGGCCGCGCGTTGTCATGCAGGAGAATCACTTTGTCGTGCCTCTGCTCGTATTGTGGCCGTTTTTAGAGCAGTGCTCGGCTCAATCGCATCAACCCTACCAATGGCATGGTGCATTGCGCACTGAACTGGGAGATGGAAGGTGCCTGGTTCGAAACCAGGTCGCATCCGTCGACCTAATCGTTCGGAGTTTTCCGTGGTTTCCTCCGAAACTTAACGTAAATACGGGTTAGGATCCCTTAGAAAGACCCTCACGGAGGGTATTCCTCCCATAGGCCTAGATCCGTAGTGCAGATAATTGGCCTTAATCCCACAACATCAATCGCATCAATTGAGTTCGATACCGTGCCCCAGTGATGGTTTCATTCAGTTGCATTTCTTCCGGTTGGGTTCATTAGTTTTTTGGCCGTCCGTCACGGTCCCCGTGGGGGCCGGTCGTCAACATCGAAATCGGCGTCTTTAAAGTGACGAAGCCAATCACGGCACATTGTTTCACTTAGAGCAGCATCGCCTAAAAAACTGTGATCCCTGCATTGCAAAACCTTATTCGCTGATTAATTTTTCTATTTCTGTTCACAGTCAATGAAATGATATAACAAATTTGTCTATGGTGCAAGAACAAATTTGTTTGATGATAATCTCAGGCCACTGTAGATGTTCAAGGACATCAAGGACAGAAATGTCTATTTCAGCATCCAGGAAACAATTTCACCATTCTCAGTAATTCAGGTGTTCATGTGTAGTGTATGAATGTGTTATTGAATAATAACTGAATAAAATAATATAAAACAAATAATTAAAAAATCAGCTATGCTTTCATCCCTTTTTATTTGGACCCTGAGTGTGTAGTCGGCTTACAAACAGCTGATCGTTAATGCAGCCCTCGGGCTGTAAAGTTTGGATATTCCTGTGTTACAGCATCCTTATCTGTTGTTTATTATGTTTTTTATCAAAACAAAGTACGCTAATTGAATATTTTCGGGAGTCACATCGCAATTAGGTATTTCAATTAATTATTATATTTATTTAATTGCTTTTGAAGAGGCTTGTTATTATAATAATTTTTAATACTGACTAATAACAAAATAGGTTCCTTTTAGCAAATATAATTAATATACAATCATTTCACTGAACAAAAATTAAATGAAAATACTTTTTTTTTAAGTAGACTTTTTTTTATTGTGAAGCCCTACAAGCCATAAAATAAAAATCTATTCTTGTAAAGATATGCTATTCTTGTAAACTAATATTCCACTTGACCTGTATTTCCTTGTAAGGCATTGATTTAGTCATTAATATCTGTATATCAAAGTCTCGAATGCTTTTTAAAATATTTTAAATATTTAAAAATTTAAATTTTCATCTCTTGCAAAAATGAAATAGCTATATTTTTCTCAAAAGTTTTCTTAGTTTTGAAACTTTGATTCATTTACAGCATATTTTTGCAAGAATAAATTTTTATTTTATGCCTTTTATGACATTACAATAAAAATAAACTTCTACTTTTAAAAATTATAATTTTGCTTAATTTCTATTTTTTGCCTTTTAGTTACAAATGAAACACATATTCTATTTGTAACTAAAGTTTTTAAGTAAAGAAATATAATTTTTCGTTAGATGTCCTTATTTGTATAACTAGTTTTTTTGTAACTTTCATTTTTTGTGAAAGTTTCTTACAATTATCATAAAACTTGATCACTACACCATGGAACCCCTCTTCCTCCTGCGTAATCGAACCCGGGTTTCCTGGTCCAGAGCCTGGTATCTTAACCACTAGACCAAATGGGATTTAGCAATAACTTCAATACTTCTATAAAATGAAGAAGCCTTGTTTTTAAGCGTGACATTCTGACAGAAAGACAAAATACAATTTCATTAAAAAGCTTTTAAAAATAGTAAACGCAATATATTAAAATTATTATTTAAAAGAGTTTTGTAATTTTATGGCGAAACTAAAGCCAACTTTTCTAATTACAGGCTGCAACTGGAAATGTGATTCTCTACAAGTACCTCAAAAAATTGAATGAGTAATATTTTGGGATCTAATCACCCCAGAAAAAAAGATCTATTAAAGCTATGTTTACAGTTTAATGTTTTCTATGTTCCGCCATAAATCTGACATTTTAAGGGTTTCATCTAAGAAATTATTTTTTATTTTTTGTCTTAGAAATTTTCTACACTAACTTTTGATTTTTATTTGCTCATTTGGTTTCTTTAGCCTTGTTTACTCCCCCCAACTCTCACTGCTCTGTAATGAAAATCAAGTGAGTGAGCTATCAGGGGCTGCACCAATATTTAGCTACGTTATTTAAAGGCTGATTGTGAAAATGCGAAAGAATGGCAGACTTTAGTAGAGAGCCCCTAAACGTTTAATTCTAATTATATTGGCTTATAATTGCAAAACTATTAGTTATGCAAAATTTCTTTTCTTTTTTGTAATTTTCAACTATAGTGATTTTAATGAAAATACTTTTACATTTATTTCTTTAAGTGTTAAGATTAATTGACTACAATCGTCAATCGATTGATTAGTTAACTAAATTATTAATCAGATTGATTCAATTGGGATTAAAATGTTAGTTGTATCACGATTAATCTGAGTAACTGTTAATTGTTAATAGTTAATTTGATTAACTCATTATTTTTAAGAAAACGGTAGCTTGCTTCTCCACGACGACATTCAGTTAGTCAGTGACTAACAAACAAACTAACTATCTAACAAACAATCAAACAAATTAGTAAATAAAAAATTTGCAAACGAGATAATAAGCTAACAAACAAGCAAAGTAACAGATAAGCCATTAAACTAACTAAAAATTGTCTATCTAAAAGACAAATAAACTAAAAACTAGCTAACAAATAAAAGAAAAAAAACCAGCTAACAGCTTCTACATTAAGTCAAAGGAAGTATTAATGCCTCAAGCTTTTAAAAATTGTATCTCCTTTACATTAAAAAAAGTAATCTTTAATAAATTTCTAAGTACCTCCACCGTTTATCGATAAGCTAGGATTTATTTGTGCGCTCCAATAAGTGTTTGAGCTCGAAAATTTTCTCAAAAATCATTTTATACCTTTTATTCCCTGTTTAAAAAAAAGTTTGATTTAAAAAAAATAATATTATATTTATGTAATTCTTTTTAGTTTGAAAATTGTTATTTCTTGGTATTTCTGTTGAGGCTTTGAAGGACGTCGCTAGCGTTGAATTACTGTTTCTTTCATGTATTTTTTGTCCTCATGTTGTTGTTGCTAATGCCCTCTGGCAACCGCGGTGCGGTGCCAGATCCCCCGTATAGGCAGGCGATGGGCGAAAGGGGCGGTTCCCATTTTAATGAACCCCAGTGGGAAGAAGTCCGACTCAGCTCGGGGTACCCTAATTTTGAACCAATTCCAGAGGAGGGACCAACCCCCTAAAATCGGAATCCCCAGAGGTATCGTTTAACAACTTGGAGGACACTGGAGCCACGACGGATTTTACGTGCACCAGCTCCCATTCGCGTACACGGTTCCACAGCTGTCGAGCCGAGATAATGTTGACCCTCCCAAGCACTGGCCAAGCCGGATGCAGCTTCACTTGCCGTGTTCTTATGGGAACGGAGTTTGGCGCCCAGACTACTGCGAGACTTGTCCTCATGTTGTATCCACAAGTGCATTGATAAAGGCAATACAAAGCGTCCGAACCGGCAAATACGCTGAGTGCCGGATATCTTGTCACCCGAGGCAAATTTGAATATTTGCTCCCCTTCTTTCCATTTTGGCGGCGCCCTCAGCACGCTGTTCGGGGCGCATGCCCCATTTGCCTTCATCCTAGTGTCATCCTTGTATATGCTGCTAATGCATGAGACTTGATTAAAATTAATCTTTACTGACCATGCGGAAGCATCGATCCTTTGTCATTATAGTCCTTCTCAAAAGTATAAATTAGGCTTGTGCTCAACAAACAATCGCTACAAGTAACCGACAATCGCTTCAAGTAACAAAGGAAAACTTTCAAAAAATATTCTGCGGTCATAGACATATTGTCACGTCTGGTGAAAAGATTTCTAATCCAGGGAATCGCAAGCAGTCTCAAAACGACGATCCAGCTAATTATTCCGAGCGTTGTACTCAGTGTGATCGCATGATAGAGAGTGGGTTAAAATTCCTATATAAACTTTAAAAAACGAGCTACATAGTAACAAACCAAGCTGTAAAAAGCTTGAAAAAAGCATATTCACATTTTTAAATGTAAAAGAAAAACTGTTTACAGAACTTATTTAAAGGGCATAGATCTAACTTTTTTTCTCTTGGACTCATCCTTTCTACTCCGTGAGGGCCATATAATTCGCCATGGCTTAATAGGAGGTTTAGTTTCCCTCAGGGGAAAAATGATTTTGCTCGCAGCCGGGAGCAAAATCTGCCGCTTGATTCTACCACTTTTGATTAAAAAAAATTGCCAAAAATGAAATATTTTATATTTTACGATAGTTTTTCTTTTAAACAATTTAGGAAAGGACACTCCGTATGGAGTGAAATTTCCGAATAGGTAGAATGTATAGTTCTTTGGATGCCCAAATGTAAAAAAAACTGTCGATAACAATTGATCATTCTTTCGAAAAATCGCTCAAATTTAAAAATTTAAGTAAGAGAATTGAAACTGATTACATCTTTTTCAGAACTGAAAGAACTTTCCGATGATACCTCGATAAAAAAATGTCCGATCAATAGTTAAAAAGGTACGAGTCGATATGTGCGAAAAAAATATTTTCGAATCAAAATATTAGCCCTCCAAGCGGTTGTGACGTAAAATCCCATCCACATCGTTCCAGTTTTCAGTGCAATGCATTTATAACTTAAATTATTTGTAACACTCAGGTATCATAAAACCTTTTTTTGATATTAAAGTATATAATAATTGAGGAACTTATTTTTTAATAATTACGAATCTTCCTATCTCAAGTTTGAATTTTTTTTTTTTTTTTTTTTTTTTTTTTTTTTTTTTTTAGTTTTAAAGCTACATGAAAATTTTGTTCTAAAAACAACTTTACATTTTTTGCCTATTTGCAAGACGCTCAGAGGGTAAATAATTTTTCTAGGAGAAAGCGTACCGAAAAGTTCAAAACAGCAGTACTCAGTGTCATCGTAGTTACACGAGTATGCGAAGTTTCAGCTCGATTGGACGGTAGGAACTGCGTTAAAATTCGTATACAAATTTTGAACTGCCGGAACCGGGATAGAGATTACTATAAATAATTTCTATCCCGGTACGTGTTGGCTCAGAGTTTTTACGGATGGCTCTAGAGCTGTAGATGGTGTTAATGCCGGTGCCGGAATTTTCTGTGAGATATTATCATTTTTTTTTTCTCCTGTCGGTGCTCATATGTCAGCATTGTACGGTGAAATCTTTGTCATCCGTTTGTCACTTTCTCAATTATTTTGCCGACTGGAGCATTTCTCCAAAGTGGTGATCCTGTCAGATTCTAGAGCAAGTCTACAGGCCTTAGATTCTCCTAGCCCCTTTAGACCCAAGATCATCGATGACTGTATCAATTTACTTGTTTGTTTGTCTGGTCACCATAAAACAGTTTTCTTGCAGTGGATACCAGCCCACTGCGGTGTCGAAGGGAATGAGTCTGCTGACTATCTGGCTAAAAAAGGAGCTTCTATTTTACAGCTGAATAAGCAAGATCTGCCTTACCAAACCATAGAGAAAATAATTAAAAGAAAGCTAATTAACTCCTTTTCCCAGGATCTTACCGAGAGAAATCGACATAAGTACTGGTTTGACCTTTTGCATGCTATTCCTGAGTGGCCTAGAGATAAGTCAGTGGCTCTCTTGCGGCTATACTCTGGCCATGACTGTCTTAGAAAACATCTACACAAGATCAAGTTGGCTCCTGACTCTTTTTGCCAACTATGTGACTCCAAATCTGAATTGCACATACATCACCTTGGTTCCTGCCATGCTCTACCCTCAGTTTCCCTCTGGGAACGTTACTGGATAGCCAGAAAACGTGGATGGATTACTGATTTCTATTTTTCTTATAGGATTTTTCTTTTTTTTTTCTTTTTTGTATTTAGATGTCAGTTTTCCTGTACTCTAGCCATTGGAAATAATAATAATTTTGAACTGCTAATAAAAAGCTTAAGAAAAGCAAACTAAATGTACCAGTAATAGTCCATGTAGTACATAAAATGGGCCACTTCTGCAAATTAAAAACAAGTTCAATGTCACCTCTGTAAACGGCTGAAGTTAAAGATGCCATGTCGAGACAAAAAAGAGAAAACTTTTACTTCTATTGTTTCCAGGGTTGACTTTCTTGAAGTAAGTGGCCCCTTATTGGCACATTTACCTTACATTTACATAAGAAGTTACGTTGCATAAAATGTTCTTTCGTTTATTTTAAGCACGTGAACTCTATACCATCAACTAAATAACTGAAAATGTATGAAAAATATAAAATACTCACACCGTAATTTACTTTTTTATGTATGCATATATTTTCCAGGGGATCAATGTGTGTGTGTGTGTGTTTGTGTGTATTTATTCACACAAAATTTTAACTGTATTTAATTCAGTGAAAATTCGCGAATGGTTTAACGTTTGTAGAATAACTTATTTTATTTAAGCTGTTATGTAATGAAAATTTTGTATTATTTAATTAATGTAATGTGTAAAAGAAAATGTAAAAATCTATAGGAAATTCTTTTCATAGACATCATTATAATTATTCAAATACTTTATGTCTCTTTGGTGCGGCCAAAATTCATAAATAACATCTAAGACGGTGCTTGTAAATGATAATGAGCGCATTTCATTGAATCGTGATGTTGTTACATAATCATTCATCCCTCTGGACTGCGCATAGGAATTCCCTAGTTTAATTTAATGCACATAAATCATATTTCACATTTCATTTCTCATTTTGAACAGATTTGGTGAAAAATTGATGCACCACAAATGAGAATTATTTGAATATTCTTTAGATGGTAACTAGAACTGCTGTAATGTTTGCTGTAACAAAATGCAGTTTTCTTGTTTATGTTTAGCGATATTTTTTCTATTGTTCTTATTCAACCCATTTGAGTTATTAGAGGATGTAAGTGCTCAGTTTTGGAGTTCAGTAATTGGTTTGATGATGAAGAAATTACTTTTTAGTCTCGTAATAAAAATAGCTTCATTAGAGAATAATGGGTGTTTCTAAGTAGATTTTAGATAAATTCTAAAATAAATAAGCAATGTTGTTTTCTAACATTATTGCACTTATAAAAAGAACTCAGAAATAAGAAAAGGATTTAAAAAAAAAAATGCTAGTTCAAATATGGAGTGTAACAATAGGAATAATCTGGTGTACATTTTTCCACAGCTGTAATTAATTCATGACGAAAAACGAAAATAAAAAGTCATATCTTGTTTTAACAGGAAGTACATGTAGTTTTGATCCATTTTATTTTTATTTTCTACAAAATAATTCTGGATTAAACTTGAGCTACGTTAACGAATAAAAATGAATATACTTTTTCTATAATGCTACTATATGACATACTCAATTTTTAGTATGCATGGTAAAACAAGTAGCTTTATGGTTCATAAACTATTATAAATGGTTTGTGATCTCTAAGTCCTGACAGCTATTGTTCTGTCCCTTCAACTGCTTGTCGACTTGATGTGGAAGTCATCATCAAGTCGCAGTAGGATGTTAATGTAAACTGTCACGTAACGTCACATTCTTGCGTGAGCGGTGTTTTGTTTACAATGAAGGCTCCGTACAGATACTTTTCCTTTACATTAAGTTAAAAGACTGGTTACTTCAAGCATTTTTCGTTGTTACTTTGAATAAATAAGTCTATCACAGTTTTTTTTATCTGTAAAATACTTTTTTGTTGATACATAATTTACAAAAGTTACTTCTGGAAAGTTTTAATCGAATTAGACATTAGAAAGTTTCGGGACGAAAAAAATACGCTGCATTACTTTTTTTAATCTTTGATAGTTAACGCTATTATATTAAAATATATTTTATTTTCTACTTTCAGGGATCCTAATGTTGTTCATGACGTAGATACGCCGGAAAGAACTAGAGGAAGATTTGAAAGATTCGTTTGGCCTTTATATGACAGCGTGAACCAAAAGTATCTTTCTTTAGGTAAGTTGTAATGAAATGAGCGCTTGCTTGGTAAAATGTAGTGTGTCAAAATTATGGTTTTTTTTTTCAGTACTTTTCCCATGTTTAAGTACGTGTTTTCCTAGGAGGCGTCAAATCCAGAGGAAGTCGCAGTCTCTTTTAATTAATATGCAAAAAAGGGATGTAAACGTGTTGTCATCAAATATAGAATTATGGAACTGTTCGTGAAATTTATAACACTAGTCTAAATGTTTTTTAGATTAACTTCTGCGGCCAAATTTATTAATTCAGTTTCAACAGTTATGCTTAATTGTAATACTATTGTTGCTACAAAGGTAAAAGTATTGGAAGGCGCATAGTTTATGGATGTAGTTTAGTCTGAATTAGAAAATTCCATCAACAGCCATTTGACAAATGATAAAATTGCTAAGGAAGATATGCGTTGTGTGAGGAATATATGATACCGAATTCTACTTTAGAATTAAATTTCACCATAAATCATTTAGAATTGAAAAAGGGGGTCAGTTATATGACTCCTTTTTATTATAATTTTGTTTGTCTTGTTTTGTTTGTGTAACATGTATTTCGGATTTGTGTGCTTGGCCTGAAGTCTGCTTATAAATCCACGCCAGGAGGACAGCACAAGGAGGGTGCCCTCCGTGGGGATCTTTCTAAGGGGTCCTAACGCGTATTTACGCTAAGTGTCGGAGGAAACCACAGAAACCTCCGAACGGTTAGGTCGGCGGACGCGACCTGGTTTTGAACCAGGCACCTTCCGTCAAACGTTTCGATTATTATAATTATTTGCATCATCAGAAGAATTGTTAGTACGAAATTCGTTTTTATAGCACATCAAGTAATAAAAATAACACGTGATGCCACTTAAAGATGAACTTTTTGCCAATTTCGACTTGGAGTAAATAATTTTTGTATTATGTATCGAAGATGTAGATTCTAATTATCTGGTATAGGCTTTAAATAAGGCAACGAAGTCGACGTATTTAAAGCTTACACGAGATAATTTTAATCATTGACAAATAACCAATCCAAGGCGTCAAATGCTTACCCTGGCTTACGGATGTGTAGCATACACGCTAAAAATTGTTCTGTTAAATTTAACAAAACTTCTTTGGTTAAATAGTTTAGTAACTTCATTTTGTTGATTCAACAAAAGTTTGTTTCATTCAACTAAATTCATTTAACAAAATGCCTTTTTGAAACAATTAAACCTTGTTAAAACTCAGAACCAATGTCATTTGAAATCGTTGAACAGTCAAGTTACACATGCGTCAAGGACATGCGCAGGATAGCACAAGCCAGAGAGAGAGAGAGAAGATAACGTCCATTTTCATTAGCAGAGATTGGCAAAAGTTGTAAAATCTTAGGAGCCAGATATACATTTAATTAATAAATGGAAAAAGCTAGTCGCAAGGGATACTTTATATTCGCCTGGGCAACCGGGTTTTTTTCGAATCCTATTCATTAGACGAAAAAAGAGTATTCACACTAATGTCTGAAAATATATTTAAGTATTGGTGATATCAAATACAAAACGATTGAATTGGATTTTTTCTGAGTTTTGAAAGTTTCAAAGGTAAGTCAAATTACTTTATCTATTCATTAAAATTTACATTTTTATTTTAGTGTTTTTATATAGTTTAAAGAAACTCCCGTTTTGACAGTTAAGCAAAGTTCAAACTAGAATTACGTACGTGTCCTGATAAAATATCTCTGAATTTTTATTAAAACTTGTTATGACTGTTTAGGGTTTGGAAAGTTCAAACGAAAAATGAAAAGCCAGAGTGAAGACTAGCAAATGAAAAGGGGGGGGAGTGATAGAGATGGGAGGAGAAATATTTTCTTTCCACTAGCCATTGCGATATTAACGTTTACTTTCAGTACTAAATCTAAATTTGAAATTGCACCCCGAATTTATATAGGTGATGTAAATCCACGCATGCAATGAAAACGAGACAACTTCACTTAAAAATTACACAAAGCTTTATTTAACACTTTTTACAATCAAGCTGCAATCTGGGGGTATTGTTTAGTATAAAGATACATATTTATTTTTAGCATCAACCGAAGAGCGAATCTGACTGTCAGTCATATAAACAACAGCAGCAACAACAAAACAAAAGTGGCTTGAACTTCTTAGTTAAAATTATAGATGCATAAACACACTAAAATAAAAATGTAAATTTTAATAAATAAGTTAATTATTCTTACCTTTGAAACTTTCAACAAGTGTTTGGCTGTGTTAACGAAAATAACATTGCAAACTCAACAGAATAATTTTGTTAAATGAGCCACGTATATAACAGTAAAGAAAAAAAAAATTGTTAATCCAAACAAATAATTTAGTTGATTTTAACCATTTAAATAAATAGTTTGGTTAAATTAACAAAACATTTGATTATTTTAACTAAATTATTTGGTCAAATTGACAAAATGTTTTGTTGAAATAACCAAATAATTTTAACGAAATTGTTTTGTTAATTTAGCGAAAATTTCTTTGGCGCTATTTCAACCGGATAATTTTGTAGATTCAACAAAACATTGTTTTCAGTGTAAACCCAATATTTATACTCAAAGATCTCTAACAGTTTAAAGAGTGGATACAAAATTTACTTTTTACCCTGTATTTGAATAAACAAAAAAACGTATTTACAGCACTACCTATTGAAATATATGCTTTTCAGTTTACTTCCAATGAAATGGTACTGCTATAGTTCAAATAGCAGTGAAGTTAATGTTGAAATATAATTTCGAATTTCCATTTAATTAAATTTTAATTTATTATGGCAACTGTTTTTATTACCACTTATATCATTAAAGAAAGGAAAAAAAAAGCTTGCCACTTGTGGGACGTGCAATTCAGTTTGGCGACCGATACTACACAGGTAAGTGAACCGAAAAGAAGCAGACAAAAACGGAATTAGTTAATAAGAAAAAGCTGTATTTTCCATTGTGTTCAATATTTAATTATAATTATTTGATTTATGCTCCTACCTTTCTGTAATTCACTTGCCTAACAAAAGCATTTTTTCTCAAAATATTAGTTATTAATCATTCAGCTTCCTTTAAATTATTTACAGCTGCATTTGAGTAAAAATATTCTTTTTGAACATACATGAAAGCTTCGGTATTCTTTACAATTAATTTCGACAGAGTGCAGTTTTTACGAATAAATATGTTTTCTCCTGAATTATTTTATTTTGGAAATGTTATTATTCTATTTTCCCGAAAGAAAAAGCCGCAATTCATGAATAGTTAATTGAAAAGCTTTCGAACTCATTATCTTGGTCTCCGATGCATAAGATTTTTAAACTAATTACAAAAAAGAAAAAGAATTCTTGCGGCTCGTATTACTTTTGCCAGTTTAGAAATATATTTTATGAATATAGAGCAGCCAATATTGTTTAAGTCATTAATTTAAATGCAAAGAACATTAAGTTAAGATTTGTGAATTTATTTAGAAAATATGTTAAAAGAAATTAGTTTTAGCAAAAATAGTTAGCGTCTTACAAAATCACACCAAATATACAATAACATTCACGCAATAAAAATGAACAAAAAATGTTTTGTTTTTTTTCTTTAGATGTAAATGATTCCTAAATAGTCATCAAAATACACTGCTCAAAACAATTAAAGGATATTGAGGTTATGGGTAGATCTTGCGACTAGACAATTGTTTAGATGATTGATATATAATAGATAGACGTGGTAATCTATATGAGAAAAAAATACACATGCTTAGCAGAAAATGATGCATTTTATTGAGCATTTGGGTACAAAAGGAAAAAAACGCAATTTGTGCATGTGAGAAAAAACGAATAAAAAAGGTTTGTCCTTGAAAGAAATTTTTTTTTTAATAGGGGGTATGATTTCCCCGCGCTACCAACAACGTTGAACACCTTACTCCCCCAGGAGAGCTATTTCCAGTTCTCGGAGAGTATATCGGGGTGGTAGGCTGCCAGCAACTCGTCTCCCTAGATTGTCCCAAATATGTTCTATTGGGTTCATGTCCGGAGAATACGCTGGTCATTCCATTCGTACGATTCCTTCCTTGAAAAGAAAGTCATCTACCAAGCGTGCACGATGTGGCCTGCAGTTGTCGTCCCTTAACATGAAGTTATCTCGGATTGCTGCAGCGTAAGGGAGTACAAAAGTTCTGAGAATCTCATCCCTGTATCGACGATCGGTGAGAACTCCATTCCGAATGATGTGAAGATCGGTGCGCCCATCAATGGAGATACCAGCATAGATCATCACTCCCCCACTGCCAAATCTGAATTTTCCAGCACGAACACAGGGATGTTATCTAGTGCCACATTCCCTCCAGATGAAAGTACACCTATATCAGGATGAACAGGAAAGCGGGACACGTCAGAGAAAAGAATTTTGCGCCATTCGTTTCTCGTCCAGTTGACATGCTCTGTTGCTCACTCCCTGTGGACCCTACGATGCCTTGCTGTTAACCTAACACATACCATTGGTCGGGCGAGCATACAGACCGGCAGCGTGGAGTCGGTTTCGGACAGTTTCAGTTGAAACTCTTTTGCCAGTAGCCGAATGAAGTTGTTGTTGAAAAAAGAGTGGCATTCCTATTTCGGTGTCTCCGAGCCGTCAGCGTTAAATATCGATCTTCACAGGGCATTGTTGCAAATCTACGACCTTGCCCTGGTCTTCGTCTTGCATTTCCAGTATCTATGAAACGGTTTACAGATCCTTGATATCACACGTTGTGCGACTCCAATGGCTTCTGCTACTTCGACTTGTGTTTGGCCCCCTTCTAACCGACCAACAACTCTCCACGTTTCTGATTCAGTTAAAATCCTTCCTTGAGACATCTCACTCGTCAAAACAAAGCACTTACACATGTCAATCCTTCTTTCCTACTTTATCTTTTAGTAAGTTGAAGGCCAAATTTCATTCGCTGCCACTAAAGCGTCGTTTTTGACGTCACACTAAAAATTTGCGTACTCCGAAGTTTGAAAATGCAAAAAATTTCCAATTTTGGCTGTCCTTTTCCATTTTCTGCAAAAAAAAATTCTCTTATACCGTTGTTTTATATCAAACTTACAATTTCCTTTAATTGTTTTGACCTGTGTATGTATTGAATCTAGCCTTCTAAAGTATTTTAGAAAACTAAATTTTGTGATGCAAATGACAACACTATTTTTCTGGATTAGGAATAGTCCTACCAGTTTATTTGCGTAACGAACTTGTCCGAAAATATTTTATTAAGGATGTTATTGAAGTTGATGAGTGATCGTTCTGATTTGTAAAAGGCCTTACATCGAATCCCCCTATCAAAATGTATACAGCACGAATTTCTTAAAGTATAAAACTCAGAATCTCTGTTATCATTTTTATTCATAAAAACATCGAAGCTTAAGAAATACATATATAGATATAGATAGATAGAGAGAGAGCAATAGTTATAGATATATAGGGTGTCTGAAAAACACTGACCTGGGCTTTTATATTTTAAATATTGATCATAGACATATACAATAACTTACAAAGTTACATACAAAGAGTTAAAGAATTTTATGGAATCAAAAAACATTTAAATTTTCCGAAGATTATACAGATACAAAATTTAAATTTTTATACGGCTCCCGAACAAAAAATTGCACATTAGTAAAATGTGCCTCATACATTAATTGGGTGATCAGTCTTCAGCCTTTCATCATTTAAAGGCTCAGAAATATGAAAATAAATATATTTTGACTTAGGCCATTTTCAATAACTCTCGAAGAGAACAAAAAGCACCTGAACGCCATCGGAACGCCATCGAACCTGAAACGCCATCGGAAGATGGCGTTTCAGGGGTCGTACACAAATTACGAAAGAAAACAGTGATTTCGTAAATGCATACATTTGCTGTTTTTGGTATGATACCAACTTTGTTTAAACATATCTCTGAGCTTTTTTATGATGAAAGATTGAAATTTTGTACATACCTAATTAATGCATGGGGCACATTTTACTAATTGGGAATTTTTTATACGGGGGCCATATAAAAATTTAAAATTTGTATTTTAGATTTAATGAAAATTTTAATCGATACCATAAAATTCTGTACCTTTTTTTACTTAACTTTCTAATTTGTTATATATATTCAGGTAGTGTTTTGGGGACACCCTGTTTATATAAATATATAGTGTGTCCCTTGATGAGAGTCGTAGCGATTGCAAATATTTGCAATTTTTCCAATTTGCATTTCAAAATATCTTTTTTTCTTTTACTGCTTTATTCATCTATATGGTCGGCCCACTGAATTGCTATTTTTTGGAGGTACGATGGTTGGCCATTAGTTTATTTTACTTTTGCTTTATATACCATGATGTATTTTTTAAATCAAGCTACTTAAAAATTGCAAACTCTTTGGATAAACTCTCCTTCTTTATACCTAAATTTAACCCTCGACCTCCCATATTATGTACGTAATGCTCCACTCGGTGTTTTGAATTAGTTCTAGGTTCTAATTACATCCCAGGCAACGCTCGCGCGGAACGCGGGTAAATCGAGTAAGTGATTTTTAACGATTATTACTAGACTACAATTTTGTCGGTTTCCAAGTCTTGACGTGGAGACCTCGTTTTGCTCGGGGTCTCCTAACTTTGAAACAATTCTAGATGAAAAACTTAGCAGCTGAAATCAACATCCCTCGAGGTATCGTTTGAAACCACAATAGATTGGAGCCAGACATTGGAGCCACGACAGATTTTACGTGCCCCAGCCCCCATTAGCGTACACTGTGCCATTTTATTGTTCATCATTCTTTTAGGAATTATAATTAACTTTAACGGCACAAACCAGAATAGCCTGCCTAGTGGGTAATCTTAATGCCGTCTTAAGCTTCAAAGGCTAATGACATATGATGAACACATCTTATTTATATACAGGGTGTCCAGCCTTAATGTGACCCAATAACTAATTCCCGAACCGTTCAGTTTAGATATGCACTTCCAGTTTAAAAAATGTTTTAAAAAGGGTAAAGAATGTTTTTACGTGCTTTTCGAACCAAAAAACCCATTTAGAAAAATATTACAAAATTTAAATTTTTATACGGTCCCCAGGTCCTATCACTTATATTTAGGAAAAGATGCAGTACACAAAAACAAAGTAAACACAAAAAGTTTCATTTTATTACGATAAAAACTGACCGAGTTATGGAACTTTGAAAATCATACATTTCATCCATTTTCTCGGCCAATTTCAAGAAGCTAGTAAGGGACCGTCTCCAAAGTGAAATTAATTGGAACTCTGCCAGGAAACTTTCGCTCTTGCACGTCACTCTTATGTGAATCGTTTTTAAATTTAAAAGTACATACATTACGTTAATATTACAATAATTGAGTACTTAAGAAACAAAATTTATTCTGTGTACGTGTAAAACATAGATAAAATTAAATATTTTGGACGAAGAAAACTTTTCAAAAGCAGTTCCAAAAAAATAGACTTATTTGCCTGCGGCTTCAGACTGATTTGCTGCGATACTGATCATGACGAACGTTAAAAATCTGTTGTGTAGTCGCTTGCAATTGCATACAGCCGTATTCTAATATTACGAATTCTAGTATGGGAGAACGAGATGTATACAACTAGTCTCCAGGCATTAGCTCCTGCGCCAGGACTGGACGATAAGGAAATGCACCGTACGTATGTAATATGCTCCACACCGTCGATTTTGAGTAGGAACAAGCCTTGCTAATATCCTGGACACTACTTTCAGGATGAGCCAGGGCATATCCTAGAACATCCTCAGCGGGTATCCGCAAGCTTGAAGGTGTGGCACAAGACAAGGGAATACGTCTATGACAACTCCCAGTTCTATACAAGCGTTGAACAGCACGGGCAATTGTACAATAAGATAGATGTCTTCGACTGGGAAATTTAATGGCATAAAGTCTTGCCGCCTCTCTCTTATTTCGATTACACTGCCCATACAACAGTACCATTTCGCAGTATTCTTCATTTGTATACATCTCGTTCTCCTGTACTAGAATTCGTAATATTAGAATACGACTGTATGCAATTGCAAGCGACTACACAACAGATTTTTAACGTTTGCCATGATCAGTACCGCAGAAAATCAGTCTGAAGCCGCAGGCAAATAAGTCTAAGTTTTTGGAACTGCTTTTGAAAAGTTTTCTTCGTCCAAAATATTTGATTTTATCTATGTTTTACACGTACACAGAATAAATTTTGTTTCTTAAGTGCTCAGTTATTGTAATATTAACGTAATGTGTGTACTTTTAAATTTAAAAACGATTTACATAAGAGTGACGTGCAAGAGCGAATGTTTCCTGGCAGAGTTCCAATTAATTTCACTTTGGAGACGGTCCCTTACTAGCTTCTTGAAAGTGGCCGAGAAAATGGATGAAATGTATGATTTTCAAAGTTCCATAACTTGGTCAGTTTTTATCGTAATAAAATGAAACTTTTTGTGTTTACTTTGTTTTTGTGTACTGCATCTTTTCCTAAATATAAGTGATAGGACCTGGGGACCGTATAAAAATTTAATTTCTGTAATTTTATTCTAAATGGGTTTTTTAGTTCGAAAAGCACGTAAAAACATTCTTTACCTTTTTTTAAACATTTTTCAAATTGGAAGTGCATATCTAAACCGAATGGTTCGGGAAATAGCTATTGGGTCACATTAAGGCTGGACACCCTGTATATTTTAATAGTTCTCTTTCACTTAACCAAAAAATACTCTCCTTTCAGATTTCCGTAAAACTATCTCTTGAAAATCACTTTCGGTGATTCAATTGTATTGTTTTTCATTAAAGAGTGTCATTCTGATGTTCTCGAAACAATAAATTCCTATAAAACTAAAGAGTAAATGTCAAGTGAGGAAAGGTCAAGGGAGCTTTCTTAAAACATTTATTATGTGTTTCTAAGAACATTCACTTCTTTTAATGTCCATAACACTTCGTGAACTTTTAACGTGGAAAAAAAAATTCGTGAATTTTAATCTGATATTGTGTTTAAAAAGACTCTGTATAATTATGTGGAATACTCTAACTATGTTATAAAAATATTTATTATTGTGAAAATATAGGACTTCATATAGTATCTTTGTAATGTTAGTCTATTTTAGGTCAAGTACTCAGTACTGATAAATCGCATCAATAAAGTAACGGTATTGGAACTTGAAAGTATGTCGTACCTTGAACAAGTTGGCCTAAAATTTATTGCAGGATAACAGATTATCACTTATTCTTTGAGAATATTCAAACTAAAACCTCTTTTTTTAACTGTACAGTAACTAAAATATTGTAGAAGATGCGGGGTTAATGTCTAATACATATTCCGTGTAGTATTCAACCTCAAATTTTGACGTTGCACCCGAATCATTAGCTGTAATATGAATGTGCGGATCAAGTCAAACTATGGACATGTCATCTATGGACAAGGTGCTAAAAGCATTGGCTAAGTGCTTTAGCAGCTGTGAAACAATAATTTTGACAGTTTGCTGACCAATAATCTCGCCTGCTATAACCGGAGCCGTTATGTGGTTTTCCTGTAGTAATTCCTGCAGTCACTTAATAGTAATATTCCCCTGCAAATCCGTAATCGCCGGATATTTCACAAGATAAGAAGGATGTATTGAAAACACTTTGAAAAACATGTAGATGAAAGTATTTGCAAAGATTATTTGGTAAGTTATTAATTAAGTTTAGAAAATGCTTTAGGACTCATAAGTGAAAAAAATTAATAAATTTGATATGCATAAAATATGCGTATTTTAAAGTGCTTTATTTTCAGACTATTTTTTGTGAAATGAAAAAGGATCAGAGCGTAACAGATGTTAAAAAATTAAATAATATTGTATTAAAATGCGCGTAAGTTCATTAAATTTGACAGGGAGGGTTATAAGCAAATAGTTCTTAGAAGTAAGTTATCAATTGGAGCAGTGAGTTTAATACAAATTATAAAAGCTTAGAATTATTCAAGAAATGCAAGTTTGCGTTGCTTATGCTTTTTTAGAGATATATTTCTAAAGATTTTAAATTTTAATAAAGATTTTCAAAATACATAGCTGAACATATCTTGGACTGTATGAATATATTGTCTATCATTCAAATTATAAATAACATCTAAACTTATGTTATTGAAAATTCAAAAATGGTATATTGAATATATTTCATTGAATCACTAACTAAATCAAATCGATCATTCACATAGTAAAATAACATCCCGGCGTTTTTTAAGGGTCTTTTGTTTGTCACAACTAACGTTAAGAATTTATCCACTATGTGTATCCACACAGAACAGCTACATCGGTAAAAGATGAAATCTATTAACAATATATCAGCTTTATAGTTCCTTTCGAGTTTCCTTAAATTACAATCAAAGTTATCAAATCCCACACGCCCCCATTATGCAGTATGCTCCTAAAAGAATGTCCAGGTTCAAATTTCAATAGCACCAACTTTAAGCGTTTTAGAGTGTTGGTTCAAGGTTAGAATTAAAAAATACTTCAGATTTAGGAAGCATATGCGGAAGTATACTTTGTTTTTTGTTGTTTGCAGCACCACATACGCAAAATGGCAACTCCTGAACCTAAAGCTCTTCCTGCTTCTGCCAAGATTAAATCTATAATTTCGGTTCTACTAACATTTCGTTTGAAAATTAATTGTGATAGCCTCACGTGGAAAGAACATCCGCCGATTGGATAGGCAATTCGAACCAAACGACCGGAAGTTTTTGTTAACACAGGTAAAGCACAGGTGAGCAAAAGTGTCTGTACAGGATGGACTGTCCTCCATGTTTACCTGGCTTAACGCCATGCGATTTTATTGTTTTTTGTTTACTTTAAGATTTTGTCTTTTATAAATCTATGTATTATTTATTTATTTATTTTATTTTATTTTATTTTTGTTTTGTTTCGCTGTCACCTAACGAATTGTCAGAATTGAGACACGGAATTAAAGAGGCTACTACTTCCATTATTCCGGACTTGTTAACTAAAGTGTGGGAAGAATTAGACTTTAGGTTAGATGCACGCCGTATAGCTAAAGGTGCACAAATTGAACATTTTTTAGAAAACTGGGTTAGTTCAACTTCTTTTTGATGTAACATTTATTGTAAATAATCTAAATTAAACTGTTATACCATTGAATCTCCGGCATTATTTCACGGCTACCCTGTATATTAATATTATAGTGCATTTTTTCCGTATTTTCAAAACTACATCTAACTGAATGAGTTATATGTTTGAAGAACTTCTTCCAAGTTTTCAATTAAGCATACTAATGTGTTCGTCATGTTGTAAAACCGAATAAAACGTGGTGAAACATTGCATGAAACAAAGCAGTACAAATATCATTCGAAAATAAAGCAAAATTAATAATAATTTAAGTAACTAACGAAAAATTTCGTAACTGCTCATAAAGATTTTCATTCGAAAGCTTAAACTGATTTTTACTTATTTAATTATGAAAAATCACACAGCTGACATTATTTGAAAAAGCGTCTATGTTTTACATCCATGCTAAACTAAATGAAGTGAAAGGTTACTTTATGTCCAAAGAAACCATTTTTAATAGTCTGACTAATATTTTTTTATCATACAGTGTATATATTCTTTTATAAAAAGCATCGTTAGAATAAACTTCATTAAAGTTTTATTTGAATATATTTGAAAATGTATCCTGCCAAATTTTCATTGAGTAGCTGGGACAAATCCTTAATATAATAAATGATTCCACCAATTTAACTGCAACCACATGCAACCAAATCGGTGGTAATATTCAGAATCCTTCCCACTTATGTTATACACTTGGTAATTTATGAGCAATTAGAGTTGGGTCTGCGTGGATGTTAAGGCGCGAATGTTACGGCAAGAGGGGCAGGGGGCTGAGGAAATACTGAATAAGAAGACAGAAGCCACTAAATACGTCAATTAACAAGACAGAAGATAAACCTACTAAACCATTATGAAGGTTTATAAATCAGAATAGTATGTAAATGGCTTACTAGGAAGCTGAAATATTTACATGCGACTCCCATTAAGATGTTCGTGACTTACTGCTTCGCTGTAGTTGAGTGAAATTTCACATATTCGGAGACTGTACAGAGATTTTAATCCCCCCTCCCCTTTAAAATATACAAAAATTTAATTCCTTATAGTGTGCTATTTTTAACAGAAATTTTAATCCCTTCATGATAAGAATTTTATTAATCTACGTTATACTTCTTGAATAAAGTTAACCATATGCTTAAATATCCCAGAAATCATTAACTTAGTTCAAACAAAACAAAATCTTAGATTAGCATATAATTAGGTAACATTTTCTATATGCATACATGCGTGTGTGTATACATAATATATTACAGCAAAAATTCTTCTGAATTTTCGGATTCTTACGCTTGAAAGTCCAGCGTGTAAAATGTTCCAGTAACCAGTTGTATTCTTAGGACGAAACACAAACTTTATGTTTCTAGAAATTCGACAAACAATCTTCAATGCAAAATTCACAGGAATTCACAAGCCGTAACTCAATTTTCGACATTCACTCGATGACAGACTTCCTCACATACTGTAATTCACATACAATAAAACCCTTCCGCAGGTTTAAAACACATTGGAGTACACGAGAAGAACCCTGAAATGCTTCTTGGCATACAATAACAGAGAATTCCACAAATAGCTTCTGAAATAAAACAAGCGAACGAACGTCACTTATAATAACACAATACAGGCTCTGTGGCTCTCACGAGTATGTGTTATCTTCAAGCGAAAATTCACAACTGCTTGACTTTTGGGTTGATTTGCTCTTGCATTTATAGTCTCCTCGAGTTTTCTAGTAATTTCTACGCCATTCCATTTCGAGAACTTTACCTATTTATCGCGTAAATCGAATGCGTATTACAACATATTGATTGCTAAGTGGGAAAGCAGATATTGCAAGCCTCATTTTAAAAGATCGTGCCAAATGTCACCAAGCTCGGTATCTTTTTGTCAAAATATCGCCAAAAATAAGTTTCAGAGACATTTTTTGTTCCTACACCAAGGAAATGTCTTAAATCCAGAGCTTCCTTTTGGTAATCCAGTACAGTTCGGCACAGTTTGAATGATTGTCCACACAAAAAAGTGCTTATCACGAAGAGCAGAACACGAGAAGAGAATGTTTAAGTCCATAAAATTTCTCTCAGGACACAAGGTTGTCAGGGAAAGGGAAAACACCGATGCGGTGCAAGTGGCCCCTTAAAAGTCATAAGAAGTCAATAGTCTAAAATTGGCTGTGGCCACATGTCTAGGGAGGTTGCCTAAGAAAACATAGTCAAAAGTTTGTTCCAGCACTTTCCTGTAGCTTAAGTCACGTAATACACTTAATAGTACGGTTAAACTTTCGCTTTATATACCTGAAGACATTATAATAAGGACAGATGTTTGGGCAAGATGTCTGAGGCAAAGAGCAACCAGCCTTGGCCAGATGGTCCGCACATTAACTGGAATGTTACAGTGGCTTGGGACCCAATGTAGAGTAATGGTCCAACCATTGTTTTTGAGTTTGTCAAGAATAGTGAGAGGTCAGTGTAAATATAGAGCCAATCATCAGTAGCATGCAGGTTGTAGATTGTCTCAAGGGAGAAGGACATCTGGAATAGCTTCAGATTTGCTTTCTTTCATGCCAATGGAGATGTTGTGATCTAAGAGGTGATTCGTCAAGTATTGGGAGGAACCACTCAGAAGGGCTTCCTTGCAGACTGCCTAAGAGCATATTTTTGGCTAATTACATCTGTAGTATACAAAAAGTATTGTGATTCTTCAACCTTCCCACACAAGCAGCATACGAAGTCCAATGTGAAAATGGGAATCTCAAGCATTTCTCATAGAGCTTTACCAGCTGGCTTTCTCTTCTAAAGGACAGAGGTTCGAAGTCGTCAGTCTGGATCTGAAAACTGAACCCAGTTAATCGATATTGCCAAAATGTGGTGAGAAACCGCCAACCCTAATGTTATCCTACGGAGAACTTAAAAGTCCCTATTTAGCTTTCTAGTTAATCGATTTACATTAAACAAAATGCAAAATTAAATTATTTGACGACAAAGCATGAATTTTAGACTACACTAGAACCCACAAGATCAGAAATTCGTAACACTATAGTATGTGTGTGTGTTAATGGTGTCGTTAGTTCCAGTAGGTTGAGCGTAATTAAGTATATGTTTCAGCAGATTCCTGATAGTCCAAACATATTTTACTGGATTTACATCCTTTTTCTTTTAAGAACGATCCATTGTTCTACTATTTAAGTAAAATTTATACGCTATGTCTCTTCAAGTTTTACGCTCAAAATAACTAAATCGTTCAACCGCATTTGTATCTTTGGACTTCTCGAGAACGATCTTCTGAGTTTCAAATTAGATAAGCTTGCTTCAGCCGTGGCTGTGTTGAAGGATACTTTTATACTTTAAGTTAAGATTTGAGAAGCGGCTTATGAAATGTTTTAATCAATAAGTGAAATTGAGATTTCTGCAGCATTTTTCTTCTTACGAATTTATTTGAAATATTGTTCAAAATATAACTCCTTCAGCAAAAGTTTCTGAAAATAGTTAAGATGCACATTAATATGATTACTGGTGTTTTAATAAATTTCTTTGAATTCATTAACTTTAAAGATGTCTAAATGAAAAGGCTTGAGGAATTGCTTTGAGGCCTATTAATTTCTATTTGGTTTATTACAAAATCTATTAATGCTTGAAATACTTTAACTCCATATTTCAGTACCTTTATGGATCCAATCATCGCTAGCTATGTCATTTGACAGTGCCTTACGGGCTATTTAGATTTTTCTTTCATTCCAGAAGCCGCAATTCGAAACCTGGGTAGATATTTTATGCTGAACCAAACAGAAGTTACTTTTTGTGTACGATATTTCGTGAAGCAGGACTTAACATTTTTGCTTTCTGAAGTTGCTTGTCTCCTTTGCCAAATTTTTTTAAGGTAAACTTTTATGACCCTTTCCAAGCACTTCGTGAGCAAAAGTGTAATTTCAGATTTAGTTAGGTGATTTCTAGCTGATAGTTATGATCTGGTTTTTGAATCGTAGAGCATAATTTCAATGAAGAATTTTTTTCACTTATATTTGAAATAATTCCTGAAGGCTAAATATTACCATCATATGCTTGTGATGGCACGCTGACCCTATCAATTTAAAATTTTTAGTATCGAAGAATTTATTGAGCAATAAGAGTAAATGCATTCAATTTTAAAAATTGTATCTAGTTTTTCTTTCTTTCTTTAAAAAAAATCAGAATAACAGCCACAAGCTCACTTTATCAGAGTAGTGAAACATTTGCTTCATAAAACCATCTCCTACGAATTTTATTATGTTGTTCTCCCTACTTAAAGAACTATTCTTTTATTTTTAAATATGCAAATCTTTTTCTTTGTTTGTTTGTTTTGTTTTATATTCTGTAAATGCAACTAATTTTTATTTAGTTTTAGTTTTATGCTACCGAGACTGATTGTTTCTTCTCTGCGTACATGAAAACAATATTCTTTTGAAGACTTTCTATTTAACTTGCGTAATAGGAATATTAATAGAATAAAGAACTTTAGAAATTTTCATGTCGATGAAGGGATGTATTTAGATGGAAATGCATTTTGGCTCACTTTAATTAAATAATGTCCTTGAGGCTTTCCATTTTATGGTTTAGCTCTTAAGTGAAGTTATCACATGATCAAAAAAACTGTATAGTAAAGAAACTGTCATCTGTAATTTTGATTTTATTTATTCTTTTTATGTGCTGACGAAAAAAGTGTGTAACACATAGCAATTGTACGTACAACACCAAGAGTCTTTTCGAAGGTGTCTTAACACTTTTTTCCGTTGTGTGAAATTTGATCTGCATTTTAAAGGAAAATGTATGTGTGAAACAAGCACGAAGAAGAATGTTACAATAAGAATTTCAGTTGGCTTACTCAAGAATTATAGTCACGTATACTTCCTTTTCTATGCCTTTGTGCATAAGTAGTTTTGTTTAAAAGCCAAGGTTGCTCTCAGTTAACAAATTTAATCCGAGTGGAAACCCAACTCTTACTTAGATATTTCTTAGCCTGCTACTAAACACTTACTAAACACTTACAGTGCCTCCGGCAAGCTATTTAGTAAAACATATATTTTTCACCACCCCTTCGTTGAAATGATCTTTTCGCTTAAAGAGAAAGTCTTTTTTCTGTTTACGGAATTCTTTTCTTAGCTTCAGAGACTGTAGAATTTCCCTTTTCTTCCGAATAATACACAATTTCCTACAGTGAGGTGCACCCATTTTGAGTATACTGGAAAGAGGAAAGTGAACTCCAGAGACAGCAGTAGCCCCGTGAGCTAAAGTTTGGCTGACAACACTGACGGGATAACTACTCTCCCGGCCGGCGTGAAAAGGTTAATAGCAGAAATTGTAAAACAGAGAAAAAAGCAGGTTCTTTTAGTAGTTACCTTAGTATACGTTCTGCAAAGACCAAAATCAATATGCAAAATCAGCAGAAACTAAAAAGATATTTGTAAAATTTCTTATACTCTTCTGTAAAGGTTTAAGTCTAGAGAAAATTTCTGTAACATCCGTACAGTAGTCATTAAAATCATGAATCGTTAAACACCTTTCTTCAAAACTTCAGTAGATATTTTGGTTGCTTACATCGACAAAAGAAATCACAAAGAAATCTTTGTGATTTATTCCCCTCGTTTTAGAAATGTATTAATAGTCTTCAGTTTTCAAACAGATCCCAATTGTTTATTCTAGTTTACATTCCTGTCTCTGAAATCCTTTTAAATATCATTATCAATGAATACACTTTTATAAAGACTTAAATTCGATATCTTTCTTTTTATCAGCCATATTTTAAGTAAGGAAAAAAAAAGATTTTATTTATCTAAGTTGACACATATCTTAGACATGAGAAACATTTTTCAACTAGATACATATTAATGAGGAAGTATAATAAAGACTTTATGCATTGATGTTTTCTTAATAGATTGTTCTATTTTACGTCAGTAAACTAAGAAAATGTTTTTAGACAAGCTTCAAAATGTCTTAAAAAAGTAGAGCTTTTTTATTTCTGGCAATTTTCAAAGAAATAAGTTAAAGCTATGTTGAAAGGTGCTTGCATACATAAATAAAATTTATTTACGTCATGAAAATTGAAGAGTTGTGCATTTACAAAATATATCTTTACATAAATCTTTATCTAAAATATTTAATTATAATATATTATATATTTATTTATTTATATGAATATATACCAGTCCTTTATCGTACATAGAAAAAACTTCACTAATGAGACAAGACGCATATGTAAACTAAAGATTCTGGGAAAGTATAAGCTTTAATCAGATTTATTTTAAAAGCTAAATATTGTCTTCGTTAAAAGATTTTTTTCACAGACGTATATTTAGTTTACTGAACGTGCTATAAAGCTCATAAACTTACTCTTAAAACAGGAAAGTTAAGACAAATGTTATGCTAGACAAAACTAAACATGTAACAGTTTTATTTCAGACTGAATAAATTTGAATTCTGAAAAAAATCTCTAAATCTAGTTATTGTGTTTTCATTGAAAACATGCTTATATTTAATCAAATTTTTTTTTAATTTTTAAACTGGTAGAATTCTACTTTTTACTATTGATTTTTTAAGCAAAGTTTTATTAAAACTTTTGCCTAGTTTTACTGTCTAGTTTTATTAAAACTTTCCCCCATTTTAAGGTTTTTTTTTTTTTTTTTAAACTGAGATATATTTCTTAAATAAGCCACTTTTAAGAATATCCAGTACAAATGTACAAAGAAAAAAGTGCTGAAATAGCTAGCTACGTTTCTCTAATGTGAATTTTGGAAGAATATTGATTTTCTGCCCAGTAGAAATTGTTTTTTCTATAGCACTGAAATGGAAAACGAAAAGATTTTCTTTTAAGTTCAATAGATTACTTTAAAATCAATATTGAAAAATATACGTTATTTTAAACTTATAGTAGTTTAAAAGAATCCATCAATCAGCTTTAAATAATATATTAAATTAATCTGTTCTTATGTCATAAATTTAAGAAAAGCTTTCAAGCATCTTATTTTTACCTGAAAATAAAACTATTGCACTGGTTTAATAAATATAGCAATTCCTCGATAACGTCATAATTTTCAGGTTTTAAAGCTTTAAAATTTGTCTTTTTTTAATTTTTAAACTGGTAGAATATTAAAAATAGGTTTAATGTTAAAAATATATTTTTAACATTAAATATATATTTTTATCATGAGAATTAAAAAGCACTTTAATTGTCATGTTAAAAATTTCTGTAGTTCAATAAATTTCTCTCTTTTAAATTAATACAGTGATATGCAGTGGCGCAAGGGGGGGGTGTTGGGGGTCAAAACCCACTCTTACCGAAAAAGTTACATAAAGTCCATATATTTTCATTTTTTACATAAAGATTCTTTTTAACCTGAAGATTATGTCTGTAATGTCCCTCCCTTGAAGGAAGTCTGCGTACGCTACAGGATATGTTTTTATGAATCATTATATAATTCATATTTAATGTTGCATGCGCAATGAAAATAAAAAAATTATTGATTCAGGCTATTATAGTTATTATGAATGTTTTTAAACTTTCTCAGTTCCTATTTCTGGCTTTATAAGAATCATTCAAAGCTTATGATTATAACTGTAGCGATGAAATCATCGATTATTAGTTTTGGGTCAGTGTTTTCAGTCTCCGTTCAGTCCAGTTCAATCATTATTTTTGCAACTATTTTTTATTCGAAATTCCTTGGGCAGATCTTGGGTTTAGTCTAAATAGCAAATTTGGTTACAATCCGTTTACCCTGTTTAGCTGTAGGAAGCAGTCTATAGAGGACATTGAATTATAACCACCCTTTACATATTTCTATTTAAAGTCAATGTTTATGTTGGAGTGTCTTGTGACAAAATGGCGTCAAAATTACATAAAATATAATTTTGAAGTTTATTAGATAGATTAATATTACATTCATATAACTAACATATTCATTCTGTTCATTGTAGTTAAATTATTGCTGCGGTTTTAAAATAATTTTGTACAATACTAGGGGCCAAGGCCCCCAGACTCGCTACGCTCGCTTTTCGTATGAGGCATTCGGCCCCTAATAAGGCTTATTCGTAAAAAAGACATAATTTCAACAGACAAAATCCGAAAATTAGATCAGATAGAATGTTACTGAGCTACACATTGCTTGGTTCTTGCATGTTCATTGGTACATAAAAATTTAAACTTCACACTACAGTAGACCCCCTCCCCCTCATGACACGGAAGATATTTTGTTATGGGAATCCGTGTTCTACGGGTCCTCAGCTATTCTCCACCTGGAGTGCGGACTCCGCTTATAATCGCCGGAAAAATTATTTGCACTCCTCAGAAACACAATGATATTTAATGTTGCCATTCAAAAGTTATATTAATTAGGAGCTAAAGCGTAATAAAATCAGAACATATGTTTCAGCTGTATTTTTAATAATGTAAAACCTATTGGACATCTTGCGAATTTGTCACCCATGGCGATTTTTCATTATTTGGCGACTTGCGTACATGTAAAGTTAATAAAAGCTACGGAACAGATAGAATAGCTTGCCACCAATGGCGACTTTTCATTATTTGGCGATTGACACATGCTCACAACCTATAATTACTGTTCATTTAAGGTTACCGGAAAACCGTTATCCATATTTTCATTTACATAATCGTTTGCAGATTGGCGTACTTAGCACCACGAATTATACCATCTCGTCACGCTAGCAAATATCCAAAGTGTACTATAACTGCTATAACGGCATAGTTAACGCCGCCAAATATTTCTACTGGTAGCAAATAATCCAGCTGGACCGAACCGGCTTTAAAATAATCTGCATTTTAATTATTTTTCATTTTCAAGATATTAGTTATTCTGTTTTGGAAAAACGCATAATCGCTAATTCTAAACTCCTGTTGTCTAAGCGAACTTACTATTTGAAAATTGTCAACTTTGTGTAACACATTTTGAGTTACTTATTTCATATAGTTTTAATTTTGGCGTAAAATGGGTGTATTTCTACTTCATTTTCAACAATTTCACGTGATACTACATACTTGGAAACGCTTTGTTGCAAAGGAATGAATGATTTTATGCCAAATCTGGCAACCATTATGTTTATTTTTTCAGTTTTTTATTAATATCTTCTAAAATAATTCGATTTTCGAAATTTAATTCAGCTTAGCAGGTTCCTCGGAATTTTTCGAATCTGTGGGCACCTTAGTCGAAACTCATATCCCCACGGTTTAGGAGGAGATAGGCCAACAAGCTTTGACAGCGCCAGTGGCCTTTACTTTTTTTTAGAATAGAGAGAAATAACAATAACATACATAAATGTCATAGAAATCGATGTATATTTACGACAGCTAGAGCACGGACGGACGGACAGACAGACAAACTGAAATCATAAACACTTTTCAACCTTGTTAGAAAGCGTTAAAAAGTGTTAATTTATAATGGCGATCACACTCAAACAGTATATACGTTGATTTCATGCATCGATAAATTTTAACACAGTTTCAAGTTACCGTTAAACTCATCTTAAAAATTAAAATTCATTTTACACAAAAAACTCAGTAATCAATTCAAAGTTATTTTCTAATGTAAATATACACCGTAGCAGACGAAAACTTTTCGTTGACAAATATGAACTCATGTATTTTAATAATCTCAAGATAGAACCTCCTCCTCCTTTTTTTTTATTCATTTGTTGCTAAGGCAGCCACGTTAGCAAATGTGAAACAAAATATTAAAACTGAGTGCTGGTGTTTATAATCTCGTTCACATGCTAGGTTGCAAAATTAAAAACATAAAACTGGTTAAGAGTCAGGCGGGGCCTTCGCTATTTGTAACGGGCCTGCGCGTGTATTTCGATGAGTCATCCAAAGAGGCCTACGGATCCTCACGTCTTCACGTATACATCAAGCAATTTTTAAGCTTTCCGATGCTTTGAAACGTTATTTAATGTAGTTTTAAGTCATGACTGTGTGTTACTAATTCAAGTACGAACTCATTGACAGTTTCTTTACTATGATACATACACGTGGACATTAAAGTAAATAGATACATGTAATTTGAAGGAAAAACAAAGTAGTGCTAACTCTCGTGATTCATTATTTTAGCTTGATTTTTAATATACATGAACAAATTAAGCTGACTTTTAGTATACATTAAAGTAAACGAATACACAAATGATACAGGCATTTTTATGCATATCTTTATACTGAATGTTTAAGTTTCACATTTTCAAAGCAGTTACAACCATTATTACTTTTAAAATAAATTTAACTAATAGTTATTAAATTTTCATTTATTAAATATTGTTCAATTAATATATTAACAGAATATATGACGAGGAGATGAAATAGAATTTAAAATATTTGATATTTACAATTCACGTATAAAAAATTTAAGTATTGCTATACTATTTAATTTTTAATCTTTTGTAAGGCGTAGGTATCAGAAGAATGTTTGCTATAATTATAAGTACAACCCGTGCACTGCTTGTTCTTGGTATTTACATGAACAATAATGTAAATTAATTTAACGAGAAACATTTAGAATAAATTACACAATAAAGGGTGTCCCATAAATAGTAGTACGAACTTAAAGGGGAGATAAAATATATCAAAAGGATTAAGAATCAAGTAACAGTGTATGATCGAACACGTTTATTAACTGTTTTTATTTTGGTTAGTTCAAATGAGTTTATTTATCGAAAATTTTACCATTCGAAATGAAAATGATTTATAATTTTCAGATTTAGTTCCATATATTTTTTATCTCCAAAGAAAAATAATAAATTTTAGAAAACCATACTAGGAAATACCACTAATATTCCACCTCTTTTTTTTAAGTGATTATTAACTGGTGATTGAAAAAAAATGTTTTCGTCCGTGCATTGCTATATATTAGGGTTGTGGCCCAAAAAGAAAAAAAAAAACCCTTCTGCACGGCCTTTGAATACAAATTAAGATATAGTAACAGCTCTAGGACTCGAAAAATTTCAGGATTCCTTTTCACAAGTTGCTCTAATCACTGTAGTAAACTAAAAATAAACGATCCCTGAATTAATTATTTTTTATTATAACCATTACCTAATGTACCTTATTATAGCCATTACCTCTAACATTAAATGGAACTTTGAAATTGAGCATAATGAACGCTTATACAAAATATTAACTTCAATTAAAGTTTCTGCATAAACATGTGCATAAATTAATAGTATATTTTACAGTACTTCTGCACTGAAACCAATATCACACATTTAGTGCATTTATAATAAATGTTAAATGACATTTTCAACTGAAAGAATTAAACAGATAAGAATGTCTAACTAGTATTACAACGAACGCTTATTTACTAGAATAATAAACTACCGAAGTTAAACTATTTCAGATTAAAATAATTTATAAATAACACATGAATATTAATTCATAAAACATGGTTTATATCCTATAAATTTGTAGAATTTCTAAATAAGTTATACAGGTGTACACTTACCGTTACATTCAGAACTGAAAGTTCGAATTCTTTGTTGATTTATTTCGATAAATAAAGGCGCAATCTTCAAAAAATCATTACCTACATCTAAATCACCTTGTTATTAAATCATTATGACAAAACTATAATAAAATTGTCTTTTAATTATAAAATAAAATAACGTTTATAGTACCAAATCGCATACAATCGAACAGCGCAAATGCAAACATTAGGCCTCAATGATTCACCCATTTTTTCCGGTGGCAACGAATAAGCAGGCCCGGTTGCTAATAACGAAGGCCCCGAGTCAGGGCGGGAAATGTTTTATTCCTTTACCGTTAGGATCGCTGCACTTTACCAAATTTCCAATGTTTACATTATTGAAACTTAGTTTGGGTACCAAAGACCTAAGCAAGCAGCTATGGAGAGTGTCTACTACTATAATATACCTTCGCAATCCCGAAGAAATAATTTTATTTATGAAAAAAATTAAACTCATAAATCAGGAAAAATCCGGATAATTGTGACATCAATATGATGTCATACTCACTTGCAACAGCTACTTTTGTCACGCAAATGATTAACTTTTTTTACTCTCGGAAATAAAATGGATCTGAAAAGAGCGAAAAATCGCTTAAAAATGAGGGAACAGGTGGATTTTCAGATTTTTAAAATAGCGCATTTTATTTTCTATATTTCTATACATTTTTATGGAAAATTTCAAGCGGATCGTACAAATGGTGTAGATGTTATTAGGCTTTTCAGTGCTTAATTTCGTAATCTTTTTGCAGAAATGGTGGAAATGAGTTTTATCTTGTGTCAGGGATCAGCGCAACTATATAGTATGATGATACGCTTTAAAGAATAACTTCCCATAGAACGCAATGTATTGGGAATATTTTGAGTGCTCCTGTAGAAAAACTATAAATGCTACAAATACCATTTTCAATAGGGTACATGGTACAGTAGATAAGAGTAAAATATATAAATTTCGTAGAAATCGATGCATATTTACGGAAATTAGAGCACGGACGAACATTTTATTTTGGCGTAAAATGGGCATAATTCTAACTCATGTTTGTAAATTTCACGCGATTCTAGATACTTGGAAACGCTTTGTTGCAAAGGAATGAATGATTTTATGCCAAATCTGGCAACCTTTCGGTTTATTTTTTCAGTTTTTTATCAATATCTTCTAAAATAATTCGATTTTCGAAATTTAAATCAGCTTAACAGGTTCCTCGGAATTTTTCGAATCTGTGGGCACCTTAGTCGAAACTCAAATCCCTACGGTTTAGGAGGAGATAGGTCCATAAGCTTTGACAGCGCCAGCGGCGGCGACAGCGGCCTTTACTTTTTTTTAGAATAGAGAGATTCAGTCGATCATTTCCTAAACCATATGTTATGATTTTTCCTAACACTGTTTTTTAATATATTTTGTACTAGCTGAAGTACCCGACGTCGGCGAGTTAATATGTAATGCAGATTTTAAAAGTGTGAATTTTTGTTTGCATTGTAGTGGTATAAAGAATGGAATTAGCATACTCTCAGAAATATAGAAAGCAAAGTAATGACTTCTGTGTATTATCAGAAGATTACGGGTCAATAAAGAAAACATTTTAATAACAAAATTAACGTTTTCTTTTGGTGAAATGAGCTTTCAGCGTCAAGAGGTCATTTGAAGTTGCAGAAGAAGATGCTAGAAATGAATGTATAATTGAGAGGAGAATATCTGGTTTTAATAGCAAGCAATCTATACTTAACACTGCCATGTTTCTTTTGATCAGATTTAAATTAGTTCACTTGATGCACGAAAAATCTTTTTCACAGTTTGCGTCATACTTCAAAAACACTTTGAATTTGTAGAAATTTAAAAGCCTGTAAATTCAATAACCACCTTTCTATGCAACAAAATCGATTTGCTTCATTTTCTTAGTCGTTTCCACATGGTGATCAGACAAAATTTTCTCAAAATATTATTTTTTAGTTTTGTTAATTCGGAAAAATTAAACACTGTTACTCAACTTCATCCATCTTCTCACCTTTAACTGCATATTGTTTGATTATCTGTAAATATTTTAACATTATGCCTCAAGAAAATTCTGAACAATTTTACCATAATCTAAAAAAGCCAATAAAAATTTGAAAAAAAAACAATCGACGCCACTTATTTAAGTTGAACAGCCAACTATTACACTGCAAAAAAAAGTCTGTCAAAGTTACAGAAAAAAAACTGTCAGCCAGGACGCCAGTTTATTTCCGTTTTTTCTACAGAAGTTTTCCATGAATTTTACAGATTCTCAGTTTATTTTGCAGAAATCTTCCGTATAAGGAAAAAATACGGAAGACTTCTGTAAAAGATATGGAAATAAACTGGTGTCCTGGCTGACTGTTTTTTTTCTGTCAGTTTAACAGACTTTTTTTTTTGCAGGGTATAATACCTCCAGACGGATTAAAGCGGTGCGCCCCCCCCCTCCAAAAAAAAAAAGAGAAAAACCTTTTTTTGCTAAATTATTAAACTTATTTAAATTTTTGAAATAATTCGACACATATTGTTTCAGTCGTTACCTGTCATGTAACCGAATTCCCTTCTATTCTCTTGAGCTGTTTTTGAGGGATGCGTGAGCAAACATTTAGACACATTTGAATTTTCACAAAATCTAAAAATATATGAAAAAATTAAAACGATTTTGGCGTTGACAGTTTAACATAACTTGCCATATAAAGTCGTTCCAAATTTCATTCTACTACATTGAGCCATTTTTCAGGAATACGCGAATAAACACCTTTACACAATTTTCAAAAAATCTCGAAATCTATTTAAAATATGAACTAATTTGATACCTATAGTTTAAGTTAAGTGACCACCTATCATGACGCCAAAATCCATTTAATTTCTTTCAGTGGTTTACACGCGATACCCCAACAAATATTTGCATATTTTGAAAAGGTTTTTGCAAATTTTCGAATTCTATTAAAATTTTTGAAAAAAAATCAACGTAGTTTAAATTTGCCACCTTTCATGAAAGTAAATTTCATTTGATTTGTTTCAGTGGTTTTTAAATTATAGGCAAAAAGTTAAACATTTTGAATAAAGTTTCGCAAAATTTCAAAGTTTAATCAAAATTTTCGAAAATTTCGACGCCTATACTTTAAGTTGAGTGATCGCCTGTCATTAGTCTAAATTTCATTTCTTTTGTTTTTGCAGTTTTTGCATGATGTGCGAACAAAAATGTACACATTTTGAATAGAATTTCACAAAATCTCAAAATATAATCAACATTTTCGAAAAACTAGACGCTTACAGTTTGAATAACTACGTATCATGTCGCCAAATTTAATTTCATTTGCTTTAGTTGTTATTACGTGATGCGTGAAAAAAGTTACGCAGTTTGAACAAATTTTCGCAAAATCTCAAATCTTATTCAAATTTTCAAAAAATTAGACGCTTAAAGTTTAAATTGAATGCCTACCATTATGTCACCGAATTTCATTTCATTCGGTTGAGTCATTATAATGCGATGCGCGAGCAAACATTTACAGTTTTTTATAAAATTTTTGCAAAATCACATAACGTAACCAAAATTTTTAATGACTTTTTCGCCTATAGTTTAAGTTGAATGACCACTTATCACATCACCAAATCTCATTTCGTTTTGCTCGCTTTAGTAGTTATTACGTGATGCGCAAACAAAAAAAGCGTCACGGACAGAATGACAGAACGTCAGACCCATACTCTTTTTGACGGTCGTTTTGGACTCCCGTGTGCTTGAAACGGATAGAAATCGCAAAAAGTTTTAATATCAATTAATGTACAGACAAAAGCATAATTTTATTTATATAAATAGCTGTGTTAATCGAAAAAAGTATTATATAGAGAAGAGGAGGGTAGTATGGAACAGTCGGGTATTTATGGAATACCGATGTTTCGGCTCCGTTAGATGTTGTTGTCACATGAGAATACCATGAACTACTTAAGAAAGATTCCCATGTTATAACGCAGTAAGAGTTAACCGTTTATTATTTTCGTACCACTAGCTACAGAACAAAGCGTGTTTTGCGATTTTCAAGAGTTTTCGCAGATAAGTTTTCAAACATTTTAGCCTACTAGGTTACACGTGACTATATGATGTAAACATTGATGTTACGCATTATGTACACTAAAATAATTGTACTTTGTTGTACGGCATATGCTAGGTAATATTGTAATCGATTCCATGCCATCAACTAAAGAACCGGAAAACAAAGACGTTGAAGAAGAAGATCTCTTGTAACGGAAAATTCTCCGTCTTCTTCTCTGTGGAATTACCTTGACTAAATTGCAGCAGAGAAAGAAGATTATATCTACGACTTTACTAAATAGATTCGAAGCAAAAATTACTTGAACATAATCTTAAAAATATAGTTTTATAGTTAAAAATAACATCTATGAAGTATAATTAATTTTTCAACGATTAAACCACCTATTCCATATTAACCTCGATTCGTAACTTTTTAAAATAATTTTTTCCATAACAATAAAAGTGACATTTCATTATAATTAGTTATAGTATGTACTCATGATGATTTGGGGATTTTATTCAAAATCTGTAACAATATAGTTAGAAATATATGGTATTAAATAATACCCTCCTCTCCTGTACTTTGCAGCTTATTGAATGAAATTAAATCCAAACAAGTCCTTAAAGATCACTTATTTGTAGGGTGCACAGTTTTTACTGATTCCAGTTAAGTTTTGACTTAACTGGTTTTTGAAATGACCAGTTTAACTGTGTAATCAGGAATGTTTTCT
The DNA here is from genome assembly GCA_038373885.1 of Cheiracanthium punctorium. NCBI lineage: Eukaryota > Metazoa > Arthropoda > Arachnida > Araneae > Cheiracanthiidae > Cheiracanthium > Cheiracanthium punctorium. Next base: position 295,396 of record JAWZYV010002842.1, read on the forward strand.
TCTCACTGTTCCTACAAACAAACGTCTAAACACCATTTGCTGATTTAATAAAATCGTAAAATGTGGTATCTATGAACTCTAACTCATACAGCAGTTTTATTTTATTTCAAATTTAAAAAAAAAATGAACGAAAAATTCTATAATAATCTATATTTTGCTTAATTTAATGCCGGAGTAAGTAGTTAATGATATCGGCAACAGATGCTCGTATAACAGTCGCTGCAATTTAGAAATACTCGGGTTACTGACAACTGAAAGCGTGTTCACGCTTTAAATATAAAAAGAAAAACACTGTAAATATAAAAATAACTTTAATCTTAAAACTAAATTATGGAATAATTGATGAAAAGAAATTTACTTAAAAAAATTACGCTTGCTTTTTTACAAAAGAAAAATCCAGTTCTGCGTACAATATAAAAAAGAGGAAATTTATCTTTCTCGCCTTAAATAATAATCTTTTCATTGAGCGCAAGTCTTTTATTTATTAATTTATTTTTTTTTATTCGGGTGAGGGGGGGGGAGGTTGAGGAGGCTATGTTAACAGATTTATAACTTTTAATGTTTTATTTTCTTAAAGCGTAGAATCACAGCTTTATAATATCTTTAACAACACCATGAAGAAGATCTGTCAGGCCACAGCAGCTCTCATTATACCCTTGGGAAAGAAAAGCAGAGCATTTAAGATATTTTTAGAATTATTTCTGCGATATTTGCAAGGTTCTTTAAAGGTTATTTATTTGCGTTAAAAAAGTGGGTTTTTTTTCATAATTAAAGTTTATTTACGCTTTTTGGTGTGTGTGATCATGTGGAATCCTTTATTTTTCTTGCAGCGAGGGTTACCTTTTACATTTAAAAATGATTCTTGAGATTTATAAAGAATAAACTAGCATCTAATGAACAGCGAAAATACTTACAATAAGTGTTATTTTTGAAAAAAATAAATGTTATTTTTTCTGCATAAAAACAAAGTGAATAATAAAGAAAGTGAATTATAAAGATTTTTAAAAATCGGTACTTAGGTATACTGTTTTTAAAATACTCCCTGAAATCGTTGGATGCATTTTGTAAGTTGGGGAGACCCTTTATTCTTTATTTTGAATTTACTTTTCGAAAAAGGCTATTTGGCACTTGTAAAAATATTCATAAAACTCTCTGCTTGTGTTTCTTATATATTTAACTTTTACACTTTAAACCCATCACCTTTTAATAAATTTTAAACAGTTCTAACTTTAATTATATACGTTCTTTGTAAAAGTCTGCGTTATTGATTCATTTGAATGTTATTAAAAATATTTTAGTGAAAAATAAAAGTTTTGAGTCCAGTATTATCGTTACGATTTTTGCATGCTAACCGTCTGATATATATTAATAATATTTACAGTAAAATTAGTATTTTTTGAAAGGAATCTGCCTAAGCAGCCGTAGAGTGTCGCTTTAACTAGGCGGTAACTGTAGCGCCTGGTAGTGTCGTTTAACTGAAAAATTTAGTGATTCTACTTTATCTACTTGGTATCTTGAGAAAAGTCCACAAAGCTTTAGGGTAACAGACATATCATGCTGTTCTTTTTTATTTTCAATTTGTTAATTTCTGTCTCCTTTTCCAAAATGATTTTTCAATTTAAAATGTTTTTCATATTCATGCATTTATTTTGTACCATTCAGTCAAATTATCTTTTCAGCGATAATTAGCTTTAAATATATATATATATATATATATCATCGGAAGTTTTCACTTTATTTTATTTCCCGGTCGTTAAAGTTAATTTTTAAGAACTTCTGTAACCTTTCAATTATATTTAATGCAAAGACGTGAGACTTTGGGGAATGAGAAAGAGGGAAGGGTCTCTAAACTCAAAAGAAAGAAAACTTTAGAAATATCAAAATCTGTAATAGTTAACAATATTATATACGTTGAGGATGGGGAATCATTGCTACTTTCCTTGAATACGCTTTTCTTTGAAAAAAAGTCAACCAGCCACCATGACAAAAAAAGGGCGTGTTTTGCCAGTCTTTTCAAAGAATCAAACCGCCAGTTTGACTGTAAAATTATAGGCGTTAATATTAAATTTAATAGTAACATTCAATAACATTTTTCTCAAATTTTATCATCAAATGATAAAGTAGTTCACAGTGAAATATACTGCACGAAATAAATATGTCGAGTTTATGGATTACTCGTGGAACATATAGGCTAAGTAACCCAGCATATGCCATTAGATACCTGCAGAGATTCACTTAAGAGGCAACCTCGGTTACTCATGTTACGTCTCGAGGTGAGTAGTGCTCAATTTCCTGGTCAGCATGCTTAATTCAATACAGTCACATCGTACATAATTTAATATAAATATAATGCTTCTTCTTCACATTTCGTATAAAGGATTTCACAGTTTTCGAGTATTGATAAACAGAATATTTTTTAAAGACTTGGAAAAGTATTTAATCTTAGTATTCAATAGAACACTGTTAAATAATTCCAGAATTCATTTTCTTCGATCTACTGCTTTGCGAGAAAGCATGGCCATTAGCAATTCAACCTATTAATCAGTCACCTGTCTATCGAGAAATAATAAATTTGTTCATTTTGCAATTTGTTAAAACTTATTAATTGTTCTGAGCTCGTGGCACTATGATAAATTATACCAAAATCTACAGTTCATGAAAGGTGCACGATAGTCCTTGGGCTGCTACTAGAGATTGTAAAATTATTGATCTTTCTAAACGTGTCTGTACATAGATATCACAATGAATAATAAGAAAATTATCAAATCTTGAAATGCAACTACTAACCGTAATCTATTAAATATAACAGCTCAAGGGGCTTGAGAATCGATGGCGTTTTCTCGTTTTAGAAAACGGAAAAAGGATTTTTCCTAGAGCTATGAAAATTAAATCTAAAGAGGAAAAGGACTAAACCCTTTGTATTTTAAAGGAAGTAATAATATTTAATGAAGTCAACAACAAATACCTCAATCTGCGTATGCAAAGCATTAATGCAGTGCAGATGTATGACTCAACTCTCAGTATATTTTCATGTTAAAAACGTCGTCTGAATGATCGCTGATTTTTCAAAACTTTGACATGAAAAAATTTAAACTGTTAATTTTTGCATACTAACAAAAAACTGGTTTATGCCCGCCCTACTCATTGGTGCTTCACATTCAATCATATGTTAAAGAAATTTTCAGTCGTAAATATTTTCTTCTGTTCCCCGATTTATTCTATTTTATTCTGATTTTGTTAGTTACGCATTTATTTCTGTCGTCACATCAAATCTAAAATGGCGTTGTTTTACAGATGGAACCTCATAAGTTCTAATAGATTCTGGTGGCAACCTGTTTGTCCTGTGGTACCAAATTTGTCGAACGCAATAGAAGTTCGATGTAAGTGCGGTGACTAATGTGTTCATATTGGACTCATACTGAATCTACTGGATCAGAAAGTGATACCCGTGTTTGCGACTTTTATTGATAAAATTAATATTTTTCATTTTTTATTCCTTTTATCTATACAAAATCAATAATAAGACGAAATTACCATTTTGACTTTTCACAAAACTGATATAAACGATTAGAAATTGCCATAAAGGACTTTACAATTTTTTAATGTCTAACATTGGTAAATCAAAAATAAAACGGGGGTTCTATATATTACTTCTCCTCAGATAGTCATGCATAGATAGTAAGGGGAACTACACCCCTGTGATGTTGTGTGTTGTTGTTTGTGTAACATGTATTTCGGATCTGTATGCTTGGCCCGAAGCCCGCTTATAAATCTATGACAGAAGGACAGCATAAGGGGGGAGCCTTTCTAAGGGGTCCTAATCTGTATTTACAGTAGTTTCGGAAAAAACCACAGAAAACTCCGAACGGTTAGGTCGACAGCCGCGCGATGGGACCTGAACCCGGGACTTTCACACTTCGGCCGTCTACCATTTTCAGTGACATAACCTTTGTGCCATGGTGAGGCACTATACCCCTGTAAGTTTGCCCATTGAATACATTTATGATTGAGATAGAGAACTAAAAAAATAATGCCTGAAATCAGGAACTACTATCAAAACGGTTAATTAACTTTACCAGATCCTGCTTTTTTACCAAAAACTTTCATAATATAAAAGCTAATTTCTAATATTTTTTGTATTTTAATAATTTCTGTCTACTTCTATTCTTCTGTGAACTACTTATCGAAAGTTGTTATCTTAACGTTTTATATTTATAATTTTATTTCTTAATTTCAGTTCTAATTTATATGGAGGCAAACGCTGTAATAGTATGAACTACTAAGAAAATGTCGAACATATATGGGAAGGCACTTTAAAGATATTTCTTCTCCGAATGTATTTACTAACATGAAAATTTATGCTTTGATTTAAAAATAAACCATTTTATTTTAGGAAACCTTAACTAATATATCACACTTGCATTTTTGTTCCAGTAAATTGGCTCTGTAAATTATACATACATCGCCTAAATGTATAATTAAATGCATATGTGCCAATAAATAAACGATCCCATGCATCGATTATATCAATGATAAACTTTCGTAATAATTCAGAAGCAACAGTCCGGAAAATACTCTCAAGTTGCCAGTCAAACCATACAATTTTGCAGTGTTTGACGGGTAATTTAGGTGTGAATTTCAGACAGAACTTTATCTCATTTCTACAGCACTGTTTGCATAAATTACCACTGTAATCAAAATAACGTAACATGTCTTTCAATTTAAATTGATGCGTCATGATTATTCTATAGCATGTATAATGAATCACTTTGTTCTAGGCTAGGAACATGCAACCATTGGGAATGCAATCTTCTTAATCACCAGTGTTTGCATCCATAAAATCTTGTATTTTTATTTTGCTCTTAAAATGCAATGTCTTGCATATTTTTTCTCTTTTTATTGATTAAAGTAATGTATTTTAGAACTTCCGGGCATTTGCTGTTTTATAGCAAAAACTTTATTCCTGTAAGTTTTATCTTAATTGATTAAACGTAAGTTCTCAGTTGTAAACTGAAAAATGGTACATGATTTATTAACTATGTCAAACAATCAATTTTGTATTGGATTTTGAATGACAGAATCAGTCTACAAAATTCATAAATATTCATTATAAGTAAATGATTTTATTGCATAATAAAATGAGATGTGATAAATATTTTTCCCCAATGGACGGGAACCTGCTGATCAAGCATTCGTCACTACTGATTCACTGGCCATTTCATTATGGGAGCACCCAATGGGCGTCCAGAGTTACCCCTTATCAAGGGACGGACAGTTTAGCACCCATGCCCAAGCCAGGATTCGAACCCGGGCCCAAGGCGTGATAGAATGGTTATTTAGCCACTACACCACCATGGTGGACGTGATAAATATAGAGAAATAAATTCATTATTCTTTTTACTAAAGAGCCACCATATGTTACCTACAATATTTGAAAAAAAAAAGAACTATGAAAGATTGAACTGGAGAAAATAATACACAGTTCACCTGTCTTCGATAATTACACCGCTCAACAACAACAAGAAAAGGGGGAGGGTTTCTGTTCTCATGCTTAAATTCTGATTCTAGACATTGAAAAACACTTAAATTTTCATTTTTAGTTCTTAAAGTTTGCTTTTCTCTGAATTACGTCGATAAGTATATTTTAATTTATTTCATAAACGAAAGATGGCAGCACTTTGATTAACCCGAAAATAAACTGTATTATTATTTGTCTGCAGTATTGCTTGTAGTACTATTTGTAGTATTATTTGTAATATTATTATTTGTTTGTATTATTATTTGCTCATACGAACATAAAAGGAATACGAAAAATATTCACTTTTAGACATTAGTTTCTTATTATTTGACATTTATATGTTATTGTTTATCACAAATCTTGAATAAAAAAGGTTTTTATATCCAGCAAAATCTTTTCTGATCATATTTTAGAGTGGAATCATAAAAAAAATATAAAAATTAGTGATTTTTGCCAAAAAAAATTGAAAAATTGCTTTAATTTCTACTAAAGCAAACTTTCATTTAAAAAAAATTATTTTCCTTAGTTTTAGAGTAGGAGAAACTAAAATTTAACATGTAGAAGTCAGACCCAAAAATCGTGTTGGCCGGTTTTAGCAGTTTTTCTCAATCAAAAACAAAATGAAGCCCATTGGTACAGAAATTATCTAAAAGAAATGATGTAAAATGATACTCCCCAATAGTTGTACTTGAGGTATATGAGTTTAAATTTACTTAAAATAACTATTAGTTAGCACTCAGAAAAGCGTGACTGGAAATAATGAAATGCCAATAGAAAAGAAAACGGGAAGAACTAACCATTCCAATAATTTAAGTTACTGAACTGGTTATATTTTCTAAATTTGACAAAACCATGAACATTTTCTGTCAATCCCCGAAGATTAACTAGGTGAGATGAGGCCAATGAATTGATATTAGGTTGTTAGATTTTGGACTGGAGTGTTGCGAATTCCAATTAACGACTGTTGTTGACAATCATGTACAGGTACAGTACGGGGAGATGTTAGCGAAAATTTTTTTTATTCTAACGAAGTTCATGAAAAAGAAAGATATCGTTTACTTAGGTAAATGTTCTCTATTATTATATTTAGTAATGTCTTCGGTTCTTATCAGTGGCTGAGCCAGAAATTTTTCATCGGGGGGGGGGGGGGGGGGTTACGACTACTGCAACCCACATATATGTACACTTGTCTGTGATACGGGAGTGAAGAACATACATTTTGTAAGGCAAAAAATTCCTCATGGGGGGGGGGTTAGGAACCCACTGCCCCCCCCCCTCTTGGCTACGCCTCTGGTTCTTATACATATTTAAAAAAGACCCTAATACTAGAAATCTCAAAAATAGGCAGTCTTTTCACTTCATGATTTAGCTTGTCAAAACAAGCCAAAATATAAATTTGCAGTGATTTTTCAAGACGTATTCAATAATCAACAAAGTATTGAAAAATGAATCACCTAGAGTTAAACAGAAGATTTGAAAATAATGAACATGCATTTTTATTTCTTTTATTTTAAAAAATAACAAATGTTTTTAATAGAAAATATGTTTTTTGTTTGATTTGAGTAATTTTACTTTAATTTGTTTAGATATATAAGTTGAATAGCCATAATATGAAAAACTGAAGATTGCAGCCAAATATTAGATAACAGACAAACATAGCTGCAAGGCTCCAAAAGCACTAATATATTCAAAGATTCGGTTAAGTATAACTTTCAATTTCACTACCAAAAGGAAGTGGTTAAAATTTCTAGAGCTTTATACAGTATTTAGATAAATAAAACTAGCCGATGTAAACCCCACTTCAATCTCTGCTTCCAATTGACTAGTAAATATGAGTAACATTTCTTAATTTTTTCTAAATAATATATCAATTTGAGAAAATTTTCAATCATTCATCACTGAAGGCGGTCAGTTATATTAAGATAGAACGGCATTTGCGCTTCTATTAGTCTTATTGGTACTTTCTTGCGTTGTTTATCTATTGTCTTATAACAGCAATTATTTGAAGTCATATTTTATTTTGAATGATGCATCTTTCATTAAACTAAACCTCTCTTCATAGAACATAGTCAAAAAATGTTAGTACTACTTTATCTAAAGTGGTTATTAACTACTTTATGGAGATAATGTTGTGATCATACTTTCTATAGCGAAAAGTATTAGTTTCTTTGTGTGGTTATCCATCAAGCTTACCTAGTTTAGAAACACTACAATACTAGTATAATATATTGAAATTTTATGGAATATTTTTACTATTTTTAAATGCGCGCAACAATAAATAAATAAATGTCTCATATTCTCTTTATAAAGGTTCTTTAAATATTCCAATAAGAATCCAGTACGTTAACAAATATATTCTAAAAATAAACTTTTGCCAACTGCGCATACTACTTCTAATTACAGCTAAATGAAGATTTTATATGCTTGGAGCAAATATAAGTAATTGCTTTCAATTAATAACGTTTCGAGGTAATCAGATGTGAAGAGGAAAAAGAAGACGGGATCAAGTATTCATGAGAAAACGAACAAAACAAAATCTGAGTATTGTACCTGAAACGCAATTTTGCTGCTCCTATTATCTCATTAAAGAAATCTTTCCTAAAGCCAATGTAATTTGAAACTTTGATGTTAATAGATGTTTGCTCAAAGTTTATCTTACTTGCGCCTTGTACTATATAATATGCTGAATTACATTTTGCTCGTCTCATTTGAGTAACTTTAACTAGGAAACTGCTCTGCAATAACCTAGTGAATTTTCATAAAGTGAACAATCATTTTGGTCTTAACCTAATATACAGTTTTGCCGTTTATTGTTTTGCAAGATTAGAAACCTCAATGAAGTGACAAGATATTTTCATTAAATACAATGAAATACCATATTTATAGATTGCAATTAGTTTGAAAGTATGTCGTCAAGCTCAATATTTCACGAAGATTATCCACACTTTCGCAGTTATATGACTGTGTAATTTTGGCTTCGTATTTATTAATCAATGTTCCATGGAAGCTGCGAAATTATTGAAGAGATTACTTAGAAAGCATTAAGCTGACACAGTGATAAATGTATTTAGTAAAACTGTTACTCAAATGAATTAATGAAGCTTAACGTGTAGTATTGTAAATTTAAATATTTCGTTATTCTTCAGCCCGACTGTTTATATACGATATTTTATTAAAGATTATTTTACTGAATGGAATCATTTTATCAAAACAGATCTTGCATAAATCGTAATCTCTTATGGGAAACAGATTAAATGAAAGTTGAATAACAGCTGAATAACAATTTTATGAAGAACTGGGCCGAATACTTTATATTATATACTATAAAAGAGAGAGACCTTCCTTCTTACATACCCTACCTCTTTCTCTCAAGTTCTGACTTCGTAGTGAAACGTGATCTCATGTTTTATAACTTACCGTTGCCACCATGCAAAAATGCGAATCTGGAAATTTAGCGATTTCTACCTAAATGCATTATCAGAGTATCTGCCAAAGCCTCATGTCTTAATTCTAAATAATTTGTTGAAAGTAAACTTTTAAAATGGTATAATATTAATAGAAATAAAAGAAGATTCACATTAATATGCTTGTATATTGCTTTATCATCATATCATTTCTTTCAGCTATACTGAAAATTAATCTTCAACGATTGACACAACATAATAGTTTAAAATGAAAAACATTTATTTGGAACTTCACAGTAATGGAAATTTTTGTTTGAAAGTGTTAATAGGGGATCAAAACAAGCATTTTATTGATATGAAAAAAATCACTCACTTTGATGCTTAGAAAGCGTTTCCTTCTTGTTATAACAACTGCTAATTGAAAAAAAAAAGTTTCAATGCATCAGTAGTGTAGCAATTCAATAAGTTTGGAGGGGGGGGGGTGCTGTTCAGTATGTTTCTATCGATGCTGGAATCTAAAAAAAACATCATATTGTGTTGATTTATGGTTACTTTCTCCCTTCGTCCAAGGGTATGGGGGCATCGAGCCCCCTCAGCCCCCCACCTTTCCTACGCCACTGCAATACATGATCCGGTGAAAGTCTGGTGATACCCCTATAAATAAAATTCTGAACACTCAACTATGTTATTTCATGAAATAACTCACCTTTATCGTATATTTCATAACCTTGAGCAGTCTTCCCAAGCAATGCCATTATAATCAGCATGTTAGATTTGGAATTCATATTCATTTAATGCATTTGGTTGTAAAAATAATAAAAATAATCAATGGGACCTGATTAGCGAACATTAGCGGATTGGCAAGTTATACCCTAATACTTAATGCCCCCAGACAACGTCAGGTTACGTACGTAGTGCATACAGGGAGCCCCAAAAAGGTGGTAACACAATTTAATTCTTTATCTATTAGTTAAGTGGGAAATGTACATTGAAATAATGCTAAAAATGAGGTAGGAAAAAAAGACTACTTTAAGAAAAAATTTATCTCGTTAATTTTTTTAAGTTAAAATTTTTAAATTTGTATACAACCCCCGTACAAAAAAAAATTTCCTGTTAGTAAAATGTGCCCCCATGCACTAATGTAATGATGTACAAAATTTCAGCCTTTCACCATAAAACGTCTCAGAAATATCTTTAAACAAAGGTGATATGAGGCTACACATGGTTTTGAATAAGAACGTTCAATGCTAGAGTGCAAAAAATTATTTTCTTTCGTAATTTCTGCACGACCCCTGAAACGCGATTATCCGACGTGACTTTTTCCTTTCGAGAAGCATTGAAAATTGGTTTAAGTCAGCATATATTTATCTTCATATCTCTGACAGTTTTTAAGAACTAATTCTCAAATGTTGCGCATCACCTCATTAGTCTATGTGGCACATTTAATTAACTGGGATTTTTTGTTTGTTTGTTTGTTTGCTTGCTTGTACGGGGATCATATACAAATTTAAAAAGTGTAACTTTTAGAAAATTTACGAGAGTTTGTTTGTTTGTGAGATTACGGCCGATTAGCTACGCGTGGGCTCTAGGCCGATGGGTAGGGTGCCCTCCGTGGGCGTCTTTCTAAGGGGTCCTAACCCGTATTTACGCTAAGTTTCGGAGAAAACCACGGAAAACTCCGAACGGTTAGGTCGACGGACGCGCGATGGGATTCGAACTCGGGACCTTCACACTTCGCCCGTCTACCATTTCCAGTGATATAACCACTGTGCCATGGTGAGGCAAATTTACGAGAGGAACTTTTTCTTAGCATAGTCCTTTTCCTACCTTATTTTGAACATTTTTTCAATATAAATTGCCCGCTTATCTCTAACAAACAAAGAATTAAAGCGTGTTACCAACTTTTTGGGTCACCCTATATGCATAAGTAAATAGATAAAGAGAGTATGAAAGAGAGAGAGAAAATAAACTAAATAAAGAACTAAATACTAATAATATCAACAAATCCAGCAATGTTTACAAAAGCAGAAATATGCACATTAACTAAATGCATCATAATAATGTAAAGAAAATAAAATGAAAACTGTTATCATTAGTACAAAATCAAAAATAAAAAACAACTATTGTAAGGAATCTGTAAGAACTCTAACACACAGACACACGTATGGTGCTATATTACGCAGTACCGTTCCAATTTAAGAATTCTCTTTTAATGCATTTTCTCATAAAGTATTATCTACATTCTCTTAATATTCATCATATTTCAAAATATTAAAAATCGATTTTTGAAAGTTTTAAAGGTTCTATGCCTCCTTACAACCTTCAATTACAGTAAAAACATGGATGGATGGATGTAAACAGAAACAGCTTCTCTATAATCCTAGAGTATATCGAAAATGCTTTCTCACTACCTAGTGCTTTCCCAAGGGAATCACACCATATCGCAATCACAATTAACAACTTCTTTAAACTCGTTTTCTACAAAACAGCATGGATATTCTCGTGAAAAACGCATGTCGTTAATTAAACGATGAGGTCTGATATCTTGACGCATTTCAGAGAAACTTCCGAAAGCATAGTTAGTGCAGTGTATATAAGTAGATGTACTCAATTTTTATGAAATTCTAATGTAGACAATCTTTGTGTGCTTAGCTATGAAGCCGAAGATTCGGGACCACTATCATGCCCACAGACTTTCATTCTGGCTAAGTCTCATTCCGAAACTTCATCGACAAGGCACTACTCCAGGCATTGCTTCGCAACATCATCTTTTAGAAGATCACGACAATCCTCTAACTTACGATGGAATTGTGAGACAAGGTCCAGTGTTACCCGTATCAGGTAAGATTATAAATCTTGAATTCATTTTTATCGTTGTAAAATTATGTTTTAAAAAAGCTTAGAGTACGCTTCTGTGACCCTAAGATGTGTAATATGTATATATTTTATTTCAGTGTTAATAAAAATAAAATCATTACACACTTTACAGCCTTATCACCATAAAAAAATCCCGGCAAGTCCTTAAAATTCGGAGTATTTAAGTGTTGTATTCTTTTTATTAAAGTATTATTATCTTTTTATTAAGTTTTGTACTCTTTTTCTTGAAAAGTTGTAACTTAACTTAAGTGGCTTTTGAAAAGACTGATTGAGTCTTTTAAGTGTATTTTTGAAAACGAAACTTCATTATATCATAGGAAAATTTTATCATCTATTTTTTTTCAACGTGGATACATTTTCTTCCTATAAAGATGATTATCAAAATCAGTTCAGTAGCAAAATATACTTTTCAATAGTTGTTCATTTTATATTTTATATTTCTGATTACACATATCTTTGTTAAAAATAATATTCTTTCATAAAACTGTTTAGTTAGTAATTAAATATTCAAGATCTTAGCATTTTTATCATGGCCAATATTGATACTAAATTTTGAACTCCAAATTTTCATGAAAAAAACAAATCGAAATTTTTCCTTACACAAACTCTACCATTGCAGTTAAGATTTTAACTTTATTTCACCCTAGCAGAAAATATAAAGAAAAGACACTAAACCAAAAGAAAGTTTTCCACAATAATTAAAAGAAAAATGTTTAGTAAGCCGTATACTGCCGCCAAACTTGCAATTTGGATAGTACGCTTTTATCATAAATCCCGGGATCAAATCGTATTTCGGAACACTGTTAGAATGTCTTTCCTGTGTCCGTTTATAGGAAGAATGTCCTCCTACATCTCGGATGTCCAGTTACAAAATAGTCAATCCCCCTGGAATTACATTCCCTGATAATGATGCTGGCCTATGAACATATGCCCTGTTATTAGAAAAAATAAATAGATAATAATAATAACAACAATACTAGTAATAATGAAATAAAGACAAAGCGTATACATACACTGTACAGGATGATTCAAATGAATGCTGACATACTTCAGAGAGGAGTAGGTTACTAAAGGCGAATCAGAATCGCATAGTAATGTGGGATCGCAAACGTTGTGTTCATGCACCTGTTAATAATTACTTTGGAAGACGCACTTCTAAATTTTTATTTGGATTTAATAAGCAGAGAGTTTTTCTTCAACGATTTCATCCATAAGATTAAAATAAACTTCTAAACCATGTATTTTACTCAAATGCTTTCTGCGAAGCATCAACTAGTTCTTCCCGAACCGTGGTTGGAAAATTCACGATTCCTTCAACACTTTTTTCCAAAGTGATTATTATCAGGTGCCTGAACACGACGTTTAAAACCCAACATTGCTATGCGCTGATTTGTCTTTGAGCAACCTACTCCTATCTGAAGTTTGTCAACGTTAATTTGAATCACCCTGTACAATGAAACCTGCCCATTGTTAACCCTTTAACGCGCAGTGTTCCCGCTCTGGGAACACCAAACTCTGACGTTTCGGCTGTTGTCAGTCACGAAGAATAGATTTATTTGATTTCTATAAAAATAGTTGCGGGTGACATAGCTCCACGCGAATCCTTTACTTTTTAGCACGTCATTTCCCGTAAAAAAAAAAAATTGTCACGATTATTTTTAACAGCACTGACATCTGCTGAAAAATGGGAGAATGCGAGAATAGCTAGACAGATTGCCCAATGCTGAAAAAAGGGCAGCCGTTGCCATCGCTCGACTTAACTACCAGCAAGATGGCGGACGATCGAAACGTTCATCGCGTGCCACAGATCTGGGGCCCCTTTTTTGACGCAGCTGGCTGTGCGCGAGCACAGCCAGCTGCCGTCAAAAAAGGGTCTCTAGATCTGTGGCACGCGATGAACGTTTCGATCGTCCGCCATCTTGCTGGTAGTTAAGTCGAGCGATGGCAACGGCTGCCCTTTTTTCAGCATTGGGAAAGGGTTGCGCTCAAAGGGTTAACGTGTATTTTATAAAAGTAGAATTGAAAGAAAAAGAAAAGGAATTAGAATACTCCTGCTTCTTTTCTTCAGGTATTCCAGCTCGTATCCCTTCTACACAGCTGCGAGTCAATTTTGACCACCCCCCGACTGCAAGTTCTGGAATCGACTTCAGCGTACCCCATGTCTTCGAGAGCAGTACATATTATTCATCTTCCCGAGAAGACGATCTGTCTCAGACGCCTGTACCGAGCTCAACTAACGTATCAGGCAGCTTGGCTTCTTCCGACACGGTGCTGAATTTTAAAGACAACCCTTTCACAGCCCTCCGAGTCACCATTATTATAGGATGTTCGCTTCTCATTCTAAATCTCTGCATTTTCGCTGGGGTGTATTATCAAAGAAAAGAAAACACGGTTGAGTCTGCGTTGCGGGAGGTGAGTCCGAAAATTAATCTTCTCGTAAAGTTATTTTAATATTTTTCCAAGGCAGCAGAAGTATTTGACGCGTTTCCAACCCGTTCCGAAATGTGATAATTCCATTTATTAAATAATGAAAAGTGAATTTTTTCTACTTTTCACTTGAGAGTTTCCGATGAGATAGTTTACACATCGAAATAATGACTGCCTGCGTAACATACATATTTGCAATTTTGCACGAGATTTCTCATTGTGCTTAATGATCTTGAAACTTTTTTTAAATGTATGTTGTAAGACTCTATTTATTTGGCAAAGGAAATTAATGTGAATATGTACAAGAGAGAAAATAACTGAGCGAATTTCAAAATAATAAAATAAGAATAAATTCACTTTCTAATTTTTTTAATTATTTCATTTCTCATTAAATTAATGAGTATCTGAATCAAATTCAAACAGAAAATTTCGTTTCTGAGAACAAAAAAAAAAGGGGGGGGAGGGGTGAAAGATAGACTAAAAATCTGGCTCTTGATTTTTGATACAATCCAACCTCTATTATATAATATGCTAAAAATACGCAAACTTTTTTCCCATGCCATACAACTGATCAATTTTCATAGGATAAATTTTAAATGCAGGAACCCTAATTCATTTCATCGAAGCATTTTCCTATGATATGGACAGTGTGGAATTGTTATTATTCTTTAACCGTTTGACTGCTATCCATCAAAATCCTTATACACCCTCCAATAAAAGTATTCGAGCAAGAGAGACATTTCCTATTTTAGATTTGCGAAAAATTATTGAGTTTTTCAAAAACGCACAACTTAATAGAAATATGGAATGTCATATTTATGCATAGCCTAACTTATATTCTATGATAAATAATTTTTAATGTACGAAACCAACGTAGGAAATTTCTCTCTTGCTCGAATGCTTCTCTTGGAGGGTGTACATTCCAAAAGCGCAATAGCCCTGCATAGCAGTCAAACGGTTAAATAGTATTTTTTGTGTTGTTTTATGACAAACCTACAAATGGTGTATCTGTCTGAGGAGGGGGGTGTCTTGGGCAGAGGACTTTTTAATGGGTTCTTACACATATTCACTTAACCTTTTGATAATACCCATCATTCAACAGTAATGCGATAAAAGAATTAATAAAGATTTCAACGCTGTTTGGATGTTAAATTATTTACGTGAATTCCATGTACTAAAGATTGATGGAATGATATGTTAAGATTTGCAGAGAAGTTGAATAGTAAACTGTGCAAAATTAAATATATATTAAATGTTTGCAGTCAATTCGAGAATGCAGTCAATGTTTGCAGTCAATTGGAATGCTGAATTATTTGCAGTCAATTCGAGAATGCAGTCAATGTTTGCAGTCAATTGGAATGCTGAATTATTTGCAGTCAATTCGACAGCAAGTACCACAGATTGCATTGTTCATTTTTTGCACAGCACCATTTACCTAAACAATTGAAATTTTGATGCACTTAAACCATGCCTTTAATTTGCAATCTAGTTTCTGACGTTCTATGATGGTTCACTATGTATGGGTACGCATTAGTATAAAGTTCTTGGCCCACCACTGTCACGACTTTCATTAAAATGTCACATTACGAAATTGTAAGCTGTAAACTAATGATTCATTATTTCCCATGTATTCATAAAACAACCTTTCTTATCTTTCCTTAATGGTCTTAATAAGAATAAGGGAATCAGTTACTCATAATTTAATTCTTTTTTTTTTGTAGATGGCACCTGGGGGGAAAAATATTCAATCTATGTGAACAAATCATAGCTCTCTGAAGTCTCAGTACTTCAAAAACATTTTACGCTTTTCAAGTCGAAATATTACTTGTTTTAAAAATAAAAATGTCATTTTTATTTTACAGCAGCAACGTAGAAATTCGGAGTTGGAGAGTGCTCCCTCAACGATCAAATCACACATTCGCGCCCCTCCACCATCACCTGACCTACAGCGTGCTCTGGAGTTGCCACAGTTTATACCCCCTCCTCCTGTTTTTATTCCTGCTGTTTCACCAACTTCCACTCCTCCCACTTTGATACCCTTACAAGAGTCACAAACTAAGTCTTCATTGGCGAAGGAAAGTCATCATACGTAAGTATAAAAATTTCAAAATTGACTTTTCAAATATTAGCTATCGTTATAGTAAACAAAAAATTATTAAGACTTGCTTGTTTTAGGTGTAAAAATTATAGATTTTACACCTAAAACATAAAGAAAAGTTACAAGATATCTCTTGAAATTTTGTACTATATTTTTTGTATTGAGCAATAAACCTATGAAAGATATGAAACCTGCATAGGTTTATCGTTCTTAAAATAAAATCGTACTGTAAAATTTTTTTGAAGTGCGACATACTTAGTAAAAAATGTATTGGATACTTGAAAATTATTTCTTGAAATAACATAACCGACAAAAATTTATCATATCATCTTCTCAAGAGATATCCTAAAAAAATTTTTCAAGTCTCTAGCTTTATTGATGTTTCTTTCGTGAATGAGGTCATAAATCACTGTATTTTTTCGAATCCACTCGTAAACAAAATTTAGAGTCCTATATTTTACCAGTACTGATGCTCTATTTTTCTAATGGAGTATTTTGAGAAAGCGTTGAGTAAAGGATCTCTAGGCATCTCATCTCAATGTCTAGATTTCTAAGCATATTATTTTCCCTAAATCTATGCCTTCTGGGATGTATTCTTCCTCAGTTGTCAGAAACCATTCGGTGGTTAGCTTTCAAATTTCCTTCCCCAGTCGTTTATTAGCGACTGCTCTATTTTTTGAGCTGGTTCTTAACTCGTTTAGCCATTTATAAGACTCCCTTAACTTTCCTACTTAAGGCTTCTCAAGACGGGGCAGAGACAACGACTTAGCTTTTTCAGTGATTACGGGGCTAAGCCGGTAGTTGTAATAAATTGTCAATGAGCCAGTTATTATCCAGAGGTACAGCATGTTGGTAGCTGTCAATGGTTTTGGTGGTTAGACTGTTAACGAATAGAGCTTTAAATAGCGTTGCCATGACCACACACCCAGATGATTTGGTTATGAATATTAGCATATGCCGCTTCTATGATTTTAAAAATGTCGTTTTGGGATCAA
The DNA here is from genome assembly GCA_038373885.1 of Cheiracanthium punctorium. Classification (NCBI taxonomy): domain Eukaryota; kingdom Metazoa; phylum Arthropoda; class Arachnida; order Araneae; family Cheiracanthiidae; genus Cheiracanthium; species Cheiracanthium punctorium. Next base: position 312,715 of record JAWZYV010002842.1, read on the forward strand.
AAATTGAAAAATAAAAAATTCCCTGATTTCCTTACAGTTTACTGTATTCCCCTCGAGAAATGTTCATATTAATTCACAACACCTAGTCCTTGCGATAAATAATTTGCTAGTCTTTCCAAAATACTGTGTTCTCTGAATAAGTTAGAGTCTACCTAAAAGATGATCGATCCGTAACATAACGTAGCACAAATTGTTTACGAAATGCTGATCTATCTTGCTAAAATTATCAGTTATTTTATCACAATAAAGCTTCTTGAAATCATTCTTAAACTTGTACTTTATTTTTAGTTTTGCTTTGTGAATGGCTTTTTAACTATTTTTTAAATACATACAACCATTCAGAAATGTAGAGTTTGAGACAAAATTTCCTATAATTAATTCAGAAACAATAGTCTTATAAAAATAATAGGATAATAATGTCGGCTCACCCCATCCGTTTAAAAATTTAGGAAAATTAACTCCGTTTGTCTTTTAGGCTTAGAAACAAAGACTATATACGATCCTTAAAATTTCGTATATAAAAAAAGGGATTAAAAAAATCTTCATAAATCTTCACACCACATATGCATGTCGAGTTTGGTTCAGTTAAAAACGTTTTTAACGCACTAGTTTTTTCCAGTCCTTTTTGCAACGTTATGTATAAAAGAAGCAAAATGCCGTATTTTAGTAATAACAGATATTTCAGGAAATATGTATATTCAAGCACAGTTGACTAATCAACCATTAAAACTGTCAGTAATACAGTCAGTGAATCAATCTTGATTCACATTGCGCGCAATCTATGATCATGGCTTTTTGACATAAATCTTGTACAATAAATCGGAACATCTTTAGAAATCATCGTAATAAGGATAGGGTAACTCTAGGATATATGGCCATAGAGGAGAGATGGCCAGTCTAAGTATTTCCAAAACTTGATCATATAAGCAGCATAAACTTTGTTCGTAGGAAATAGTTCAACGAGATCATTCATTGCTGTGTTTTAAAAATGTAAAAAAATAAGTAAAATTTTAATGTGTATTCAATTTAGTGGTTGCATTTTTTTTAAGTGTATGTATATTTTACAATACGTACGTTTCTTTTTTTTTAATATACGAAATTTTAAGGCACATACATACATAATTTAGTGTTTGTTTCTGAGCCTAAAACAAAGTCGTACAATGGCGGAGTGTCACTTTAAATTTGACGGTCATTTCTCCTCCATTATCACGATAGACGTCCGCTTCAAATCGAGAAGAGATAGCCTCCTTTAATCAATATTTCAAAATTGTATGGAGTGAGGATTTTAACTAAATATACTTATATTTAAAATAGTTGTTTAACTTTTAATAGTATAATTATATTTAAAACAAAATAACATATAATTGATACAACTGTTTAAATTTTAACTCCTACAAATATTTCAATAATATAATAGGTCCTAACGATGTCGATAAATAACCTTCTAAACCTTGAAAAAGTCTAAAATAAGAGCAAGAAAAAACAAGAGCATGACACTTTCGGTGATTCATTCTTTTTCACGAAAAAGATGAAATACATTTGAAATTATCAGAGTCTACAAATTCCGAAAGAACACAGTACCGCGGAGAAAAAATGGTATTTCAATGGGGAAGTAATAAAAAGTTGGCGGTTAAATTTTGCTCCAAAAAAAACCTGTGGAATGTTTTCGTGGAAATGCAAATGTGTATTTTGATCATGCTATAAGTTCGGAATGCTGGGAGGTTTTTTAACGTTTTGAGTGTTAAAAAATGTTCTAAATATGACTTCAAATAGGGGCGCAAGACTGGCTTGGTGGATAAGTTTTAAAAAAAAGTATTAGTGCTTTAAGATAAAATTTTCTTTTATTACGTATTCTGTTTAGTTTGAATAAGCTTTTTCTTCTTTTTTAAAAATCAGGCCCTATCCAAAAAAAAGGGGGACCTACTGTATCTGCCACTTCTGCGCACCTACGTCAAGTAATTTTTTTCTCAGACATACGACAAATATATAAAATTAATTTATAAATACAGACCGCAGATAATTTCCCACGTCACACTTCAAAATTTTCCACGTTTATAGCAATATTTGCAATTTTCCCTCACTTTTTCTGTTAAAGTAAAAGTTTCCTCCTATTTCCAAGTTTTGCAGTTTTTCCTATCCGCTAGCAACCCTGCGTACTCAAAAAAAAAAAAAAATCCCAGCATTTCGAACTAAAATCATAATCATTATCCACAGACGCATTTCCATAAAAACATTCTATAGATTTTTGTGCACAATTTAACTGTTAACGGTATTACTGCCAAATTAAAAAGTTAACATTTATTTTTTTTCTGCTTCATTAAAATTTGATGAGGATCACTGTATTCTTTTTGTAGAATACAGTACTACATACCGTGATATAATTGCATTTTTAAATTTTCCTATAAGTTTTTTATAATTAACTAAATGAAATATGTTATATTTTGCTACTTTAACCACTTTTCCTTTCTTGCATTGGATCGCCATCTCTCTTCAGCTTGAAAGAGAGATGGCTATCTTCCATTTTAATTTCAAACTACGTTTCCCACTTTTTGTTCTCAATATTTAATTATTTTTTTTACCGACAATATGATGGATATAAGACTTTTAATTATGCATCAATTTTTCGATTACTTGCATTTTAAGAATTTTTATTTCAATCTTTAAAAACTAATACCATCTATTCTTCAGTTAGTACATATAGAAATGTACTAGTGACTAATGTATAATTATATTAAGATTCGCTGGTAAATAAAATATGCTTTCTGTATTTTTTCTTAAATTCAGCCTAATTATTGTAATGCAATAGTTAGTTTAAGCGTTTTTTTAAATCTGGAGTTGAAGCATGCAAATACAATCAAAATCATTACTCTATATATATAATGACAGAATTTTTCAATATATTTCATACTAGCTGAAGTACCCGTCGTTGACGTGTTAGTACTGAATGCAAATTTCCAAAAAGCAAGAACTTTCGTCAGCATTGTAGAAGTACACAGAATGGATATAGTATGTTGTCAAAGTAAAGAAAGCGAAGTTATAATTTTTATGCATTGTTAAAATATTACAGGTTAGAGAGTAACTAAGTAATATCATTTCATTCGCTTTAGTCGTAATTATGGGATGCGCGAACGAATATTTACGCATATTGAAATAATTTTCGCAAAATATCAAAATCTAATCAATATTTTTGAAAAATTGGAAGCCTAGAATTTAAGTTGAGTGACAACCTATCATGTCACCAAATTTTGTTTCATTCCCTACAGTCGTTATTTCGTGATGCTGGAACAAAATTTCAGCATTTTAAAACGATTTTCACAAAATCTCAAAATGTAATCAAAATATTTTTAAAATTTAATGCCTATAAATTAAGATTAGCAACTACCTATCACATCACCAAATTTCGTATCATTCGTATTAGTCGTTATTACGTGATGCTTGAAGAAATATAAACGTATTTTGAGAGAAATTTTACAAAATCTCAAAATCTAATAAAAATGTTTAAAAAATTGGACACCTATAGTTTATGTTGAGAAACCATCTATCATGTGACCAAATTTCATATCATTCGCTTTAATTGTTATTAGGTCATGCGTGAACAAAGATTCACTCAGTTTTAAACGATTTTCGCAAAATCTCGAAATCTGATCGATTTTTTAAAATTAGATTCTTATAGTTTAAGGTGAGTGACTACCTATTATTTCACAAAATATCATTTTCTCACCTTTGCAGTTATTACGTGATGCTCGAACACAAATTTACGCAGTTTAAAACAATTTTCGCAAAATCTCAAAATCTAATCAAGATTTTTTTTAAATTGACGCCTATGTTTTAAGTTGTGTGACCACCAATCATGATACCAAATTTCATTTCAATTGCTTTAGTCGTTTATACGTGATACTCGAACACAAATTTACGCAGTTTGAAAGGATTTTCGCAAAATCTCAAAATCCAATCAAGATTTTTTTTTAATTGGCGCCTATGTTTTAAGTTGAGTGACCACCTATCATGACACCAAATTTCATATCATTCGCTTCAGTCGTTTTTACGTGATGCTTGAACACAAATTTACGCAAAATCTCAAAATCCAATCAAGATTTTTTTTTTAATTGGCGCCTATGTTTTAAGTTGAGTGACCACCTATCATGACACCAAATTTCATATCATTCGCTTCAGTCATTTTTACGTGATGCTTGAACAAAAAAAGCGTCACGGATAGAATGACAGAATGACAGAACGACAGACAGACAAACTTTTTTTTGAGGGTCGCACCGGATTCTCGGGTGCTTGAAACGGATAGAAATCGCAAAATTTTTGAATTCCAAGAAATGTACAGACAAAAGTCTAATTTTATTTATATAGATATCACATTCATTTTGAAGCACCCGTGAACTGAAAGCTCAAAAAAGAATCAATTTACGGGAAAGGGCCATTTTAATGACTTGCACGACATTAAATTTTGGGAAGGGTCTAGTAATCAAATTGCAAGCATGACCAATAACACAGACAATCAAATGTCTGTAGCATTACATTAAGAACTTTTAAGATTTTTTAAGCAAAAATAGTACAGAACAGAAAAGTTTTAACTTATAAATCAGTTTAAAATATGAGATTTTATTATAAAGTTTGATAGCTTGTCAACTAATTTAACTTACTACTATTCAACACGATTTGGTATGTGTTCTTTAGAAAAGCAATGCATAAAAAATTTTTACAATATTTCATTGAAATCCGTTGGTGATGCTTTAAATTTTTAATGCGAAATAGTAAATAGTGTTTTGACAAACTTTGAGTTGAAAATAAAATCCGTACGCATCTATAGTAGTGCATTTATAGTTTAAAATATCGTTGCATATACCTGATTCGGTTTGTTCAAAAGATACAAAAATCGTTATCTTTTTCAAACACAGTGAAATATATAAATTTCAAAATATTTTTATATCATACTACATATTTTAAAGACTAATGACTACGACAAACCCAAACACGGCCTTTAAAAATCCTCATATATCTCGATCGTGCAGTTTTTTTTTTTTTTAATTCCTGAAATGTTATGGCTTAAGTGGTTTCTGAAATTACCAATTCAGCTATACATATATACACGTATACGTATATATAACGATACACTCTCATCCTGGATGCTTTAGACACTTCAAAAGACTTCTTTTACATATGGCTTTATAAATGCTTTTCAAATTATTGACTAAACAGAGCATAATAGAGGTAGAATAATAGAATGTTGAAGACAAATGGTTCTAAACAAAAGAGAATCAGATAAAAGTGTACAAAGCGTTAGAAAACTATTTTCATTCTTTGTCATACACATGTAAAGACGAAAAAAAAATCCCCCGTCTTTAATTCTATATATGCGCGTTCCGCAGGGTAAAATGAAATTTGTCATAGTATCAAAAATGTTTTTAAAAAAGACATTCACAAGCTTTCAGAACCAGAGTTCGTCTGCAAATTTAAATTAAACCTAGCCTGGAATTTCCTCTGTTTAGCATGTAATCTGAGTTATAAAATACGCTTTTGTGTGAATAATAACTTTTTTATCCCTACTTTTGATGATAGTAAGAATATTTTACATAATGATTTTTGCAGTGATAACAAAAACCAGAAACCATCAAAGATGTAATAATGTGGATAGCCAAATAATTTTCAAGAAATTAATCTACACTTTTTCACTTTTATAACAATAGGTAGAAAACGTGAGTCTTCATTTTATGAGATTTCAAAATGATCTCGTTTATGAAAGTAATGAATCATGTTGACACATTATTACAACACAGATTTTATGAGATAAGGATATTAGCTCAACCAATGCATTTAAAGAGATATATTGACAATCAAGAGATTTATATGACCCTAAAATCTTCACCGGCCTGTCGGAAGCTGCAATAATTTACTTTAACAAATAAACGGCTTGCTGGCCAAACTGGCAAAATATTTGCAAAGTTTGGATTACTTTCGTTACACAGTTAGACAATAATCAGAAATTTTACTAACACTGAAATATACATTAAAGGTATAAGCGTAAGTAAGTCTTTTGATATATTTATGTCTAATTAGATTTTTTAATTACGGTTTCGATTTATTTTTTTGTTGTTTTTTTTTGGTGGGGGGGGAGGGTGTTTAGCTATGAAAAGTCTTCCTCCATTACATTATATTATTGAAATAAATGAGAACTGCACTTTATGGGCAGAGTCCCTTTTTGTGCTTTAAAGATTTACATACCTTTTTCTTCTTCCTTTTCGCAGATACTGCGGAATATACACAGAAACCAAAATTCTCTGATTATGAAATAATAAATCAATATAACAGACGCCCTCATGGACAAATTTTATTCCACATACAGTAAACAAACGTACAATCGTATGACGCTTATGTATACCTGTTATTTTTCAATAACGTCACCATACTTAACCAAGCAGCTTTCCCAATAATTCGCCCAACTAAAAATCCGCCACAGAAGAAATAAATCTATGGCAAGTCCCTAAAGCTACATTTTGAGTGTTTCTGCATCAGCTGTGATTTACCTGCCATTTAGGTGTGTTTTTCAATAATGGGGAAAATGATAGAAATATCACTGAATACCTGGTCAAGCCTATAGAAATGATAGCCCAGTACCTCTATCCAGGAGCGCCGTAATAATTTACGTAGGCTAAGTACATGATCAATAACTTTAATACGACTTAAAAGCTTAATTACTGTCAATGATTAAACTAAAGTTATTTTACTGATCACTTTACTTTCTCCCAATAAATCTCAACGTTATGCTTTTTTACATGATTTATGAGCGGTTAGCTTAGATTTTTTCTCGGGTTTGGTAATGATATGCTACTTCAATGTATTTGCAATGTATGCGAGGGACACTATTTATATTTTGAGCCTAATAATGAAAAAATTTTAATCGATTATTGAAAGTTACTTTACTATTTTTCAAAATATTCTCCATCGTGATGTAAAAATCGTTGCGCTTTCGAACCATTTTTCAAAGCATTTTTTCCATTCTGGATGAGATATCTCTAAAACGTGGTTTTTGAATGTATCAAAGGCTTCTTCTGGCAACAGAAATCGTTGTCCACACAATTTACTTTTAACGTTCGGGAACAAAAAGAAGTCATTGGGTGCCAAATTAGTACTGTACTTCGGATGACCCATTAATTCGATTTTTCGAGCATTCATATATTAGTTATTAGATGAGATGTGTAAGAGCTGCATTGTCATGATGAAGAATGATCGGGTGGCGCTTGTTTCTTTTCCTTATTTCATCAAAAACGTCGAGCAAGCAAATGGTTGTGTGCCACTCAGAATTCACCATTTTACATTCCTATAAAGTTACTACTGCAACATGACCACTTTTCCGGGAAAGACAGGTTACAATTTTTTTTTTTTTGAAGTGCTTCGAGAAGGGATAACTTTTGTTGGATTTGGTCCATCTTGAAACACCCATACAGTCGACTGCTGTTTATTTTCTGGCTCATACGCATAGATCCATGATTTGCCACCTGTTCCAATGTTATATACGTTCTGTGAAACACCGTTATTGTATTTCTTGAGCATTTGTTTGAATCAATCGACACGAGCACCTTTTTCAGATTTTTTTCTAATAATGTGGGATCCAATGAGAACAAACTTTTTTCTGAGCTAAATGATCATGCAAATTTTCATATATGTTAGTCGAACTAATACCTAATATTGACTCAATATCTCAATATGTCGCATGAATATCTTGCATTATCGCATCAATGTTTTCTGGCCCAACAGCTGATTTTGTACGGCCTTCACGATTTTCGTCTTTAAGCGAATGGTGGCCACGATTAAATTCGTCATAACAGCGTTTCAGAGTGGCAAAGGATGAGAATTCATCACCAAATATCGCAGTAAGTTCATCAATGCACTCTGGTCTGGACAATCCACGTCGAAAGTCATAATAAATCATCGCGAGAAAAATTTCACAGGTTAATTCCATACTATGGCTGAGATACATTTTTCGGGTCGCTGCAAACTACAAAAATCTCACTTAAATGACAAAAGTTGTGAAGAAAAGCATGTTAAAAAATGTCAAACTTTCTTTTGGTAACGTCAAACATCATCTGCCAATACTTAATGTTGCCAAGGCTCAAAATATAAATAGTGTCCTACGTAGTGATTGGAATTCAAAATTATTTTAAGTGAAAATACTCATATAAGTTATGTTCATACTCATATAACGATGCCGATTAATCTGCTATTTTGATTCTGTCTAAATAGCTGACATTAAACACATTAAATTTCAAAGTAATCTGATTTCTGTTGATATTTCTTTACCAGAATAGGTGCACATCCCAAACAGAAACCGGGAATGAAAAATTTATGAGCTGACCAGGCAGTCTAAAGAAAGAGCGGGATCACTTTAAGTCGCCAAAAAAAGCTGATCAGTAGGTCTCATATTTAATTTCACAATTTTATTGTTAAACAAAGCTAAATGTATAACAAAATTTATATATTAAACATACATGTATATTTTTATGAGAAAACGTTATTAAGACACTTTTTAATTTGAATGTTTTGACTGATTTAATTAGATATTGAAAAACATTCAGTGTTTCTTTAAGAATTCGCACTGCCCCACGACAAAAAAAAATTTCGCTGTGTAACATTAAATTTTAAATTATACGTTTCTTCTGTTAAATATCTTTTTCAATTAGAAATTATTTGTTGAGGTGTCTTGCAAAAATTTCTGTTTGATGTCGACTAACTCAGAACCATAACTCAATATAGCTACATATAGTATGGCATATATGATGTTCTATGGAACTGTTAAAGCTGTAAATAACGAAAAGAACATTTATTACCTAAAAACTGAGTAAATTTAGCTGTGTTCTAACGGTATATTAAGCATGAAAATTTTTCTTATATGATTGCATGAATAATTTACTTTATATGTTGTTCAGTGTGATGTGAATTTATGCAGCTTGACATGACGCTTGCGTAAAGAACATAATGTGGTACGTAAATTCAAAACTTACACAGTACATAACGATTTATTTTACTTAATCCACTGAAAACGTATTCTTATTAAATAAAAATTTTTGAACTTTAAATTTGCTTACAAAAATAAGTTAACTTTAAAAATCATTTTAAATTTGAGAAACTAAGTAGAGATGTGCAAACACTATATCCTGCTTCTAAGTCATTACAAATTATAAATTTTGAAATGGAAATATTTTTTGTATTCTCTCTAAAAAGAAGATTATTTTTACATCGCAAAACAACAGTAATCAGATTTCTGTGAAATTTTGAAAATGTCATAAGAAATTTCAAATAATGTATAGTAAGAGTGATTTATTTATTTAATATTGTTGTTGTTGTTGTTGTTACTCCAAATGCATGCTTAATGAAATTACTTGTTAGAAAACAAATCAACTCTTTATAATGTTTTCGGAAAATCTTAGATTTAATAACCGAAAATTGTTTGCATTAAATAATAAAACACTTATATAAATAAACGTTGTTAGAGAATGAAAACAAATTTAATGCTAATGTTATAGTCAAGATACGATTTGCATGAAACTGTGTTTCAGATGTTTAATAGTGATGCATTAATAATAAAATTTGTATAAATAAACGTTGTTGTTAGAGAATGGAAGCAAATTTAATGTTAATGTTATATTCAAGATATAATTTGCATGAAACTGTGTTCCAGATATATAAGCTCTCCGAGTGAAATTAATACTTTTTAAAACTTTTTCAGATTCAAAAGTTTGAAACAATTAATAATAATAATAATAATAAAACAAAAGCAACATCTCAAAGCTAAAATAGTTTTAAGTAATCCAAACATGTGCGCATTAACTGTTTTCAAAAGCATAGATATATCAATGCATGCAGTGAATTTGTTTTTTAATACATTTTCTTTTATTGTCTAAAATCTTTATAAAATACTATTCTTTATACAATATATATTGGATTTGTTTAATAATATGTTATAAATATTTTATTTATTGCATGCTCAAAGTGTAGTGAAAAATATGCATATAATCTTTTGTAAAATTATTTCGAATAACATTTAAATGTTTCATAATTATTCAAGTCCTTCGTAATGAGTATGATTGCAGTATAGTAATGATAAAGATTATTATTATTTTCTGTGAATCTTTCAGTGCCCAAAATAATTTATTTCTTTTTAATTACCAATGAATGTCCTAAATCATCATTTCGTAATGGTATATATCACTAAATAAATACTAACACTTTTAAAAAGTACAAGTAAAATATAATTTCAAGAAATTACCAATAATAGAAGTTTTACTAATCAAACTAAAAAAATAATAATAATGTAGCTACAGCTTTCTTATGTTTTAAAGCAATGTGAATTTCTTATGGGTGTTTGTAGTGTTATGTTGCTATTATTAACACTATTCTAATCTTGATATATTATACTAATAAAAACTTAATAGCCCTATATTTAAAAAGGAAAATCTCAATGCTATTATTACTCTTAAGAGAGATATATATTATTTTTAAGAATTTTTTAATTGACTTTTTTCTTTCCAGGAGCACAAGCAAAGTACGATGGGCTCCAGATGTTGGTTACGAAGTTGACAGAGATGCAGTATGGCTCTGATGATAACTCTTTGCTTTCCCCTTATCGTCAAATGTTTGTAAGCACTTTGTCGAGACTGAACGCAACAAAACATTTTAAAATCTGTTTTCTTTGGGGGGAAGCAAAGATATCGCTGATCTAACTGTGAAACAATATGTGTACCACTGGAAAATATATATATATATATCTATGAAAACAAACAGTATATGTGTCTATAGAGAAAAAAATTCCATGAAAATATCCAAAGAACAAAACTGAACTCTTATCCAACGATGATCAGAATTTGAGAAAATATATTAAGAGGATTCATATTTTCTTGTTCCTCTGTCAATTCTTATTTCAAAGGGAATTTGAAATAAAAACTTTTCATCTGTCTGAAAAATTTTGTAATTTATTTAATATCCATCCCCTTGTGTATAAAAAAAAAAACATAATTCATATTACTTCTTAAAAACTTCAGTTATTCACCACTTCCCTAAAATTCGTTTCACATAGTATGTATATTAGTTTTATATAATATAAAAATAATAGCTAACTTTCTTTTCGTTATGCATTTTGATAAATTTTGAAAAACTTCTGAAAATAGAAAAAGAACATCTGTCCTTGCATGTTTATGTTTAGTTGTACGCGCTAAAAAGTGTTTTGTTGAATTTAACTAAACTTGATTGGTTAAACGGTTTACTAGTTTCATTTTGTGGATTCAACAAAAGTTTGTTTGATTCAACTAAATATATTTAACAAACTGACTTTTTGACAGAGAAACTTTTTTTTTTTTGTCAAAGTCGAAGAACCAATAGCATTTGAAATCGTTGAACAGTCAATCCACGCATGCTTCAAGGATATGCGCAGGAGCGCAGTACGGCAGTGTTGGGCGTTAATCAATTAGTTTTTTAATCAACGCAATAGTTGACTAAAATAGTAATTGCGATTAAATTAATTGCAATTAAACTTTTAGTTACACGTTGCAATTAAATTATTTGGATTTAATGTATGTTAATCATCATTCGCAATTAAAATAATTGCAATTAACTTTTTTAATTATTCTATGAAACAATTAAAACTAACAATTAACTTACTTATACGGAATCATTTAAAAGATGTATAAAATTTAACCTAATTGCGAAGATTTACGTACCTCTGTTTTGATTTAACTAACGTAAATGCACTGTTTTTGCCCAATTTTGTAAACGAAAATGGCCTCGATAGACGACATTGACGAAGACAGCAACTTGTCAGTGAGTATTTCGGTTTCGGACATTATTGAGTCATTAGAAACGGATTCGCCTGTGCTACCAAACGACACCGCCGAGTGCTCGTCATCTTCGCAAGCGCGACTTCTCTTGATTGATGGAACATTTTTCAAATACATACCTGAATAATCTACAGGTAATAAAATCACAGCTGTGTGTATGAAATGTCCAAGCTATGTAATCACTCAACTTAACCGATATCATAACTGTACAAAGACCTTTTTGGTTCACTTGAAGCGTAAACACGGAAACCAAAGCATTGAAGAGTACAAAACATATGTAAAAAGAAAACTGACGTACAGAAAAAAGGTGATACAATTGTTAAAACCAAAACTACTAAAACAAAGAAAACAAATGAGAATAAAATCACCCAAGAACAATTCCATGAAAATATTTTGAAATATTTTATACACTCCATGATCCCATTACGTTCAGTGGACGATCCATATTTTTCAAAAAATATTCACGGACTTGGAAATATCTAAATTGGCTTTACTCTAATGAGTCGACGTGCACTAGGACGTCGTATCGAAAAACACTACGAAAGCCAAGTGACGAAGATAAAGTCCGAACTAAAACAAGTTGACAATATATCGATTGCGTCAACAATAGATATTTGGTCCAGCAAAAAGAGAAGTTTCAGTAACAGCGCGCTGGATTGCAAAAGATCTACGCAGAGTTTCATTGGCATTAGCTTCTCAAAGATTCAAAGGCGCCCACAGGTACGATCGGCTATCCGATATAATTCAAGAAATTAGCGGAGATTTCGACGTCAATACAAATAAAAGCGTTGAATCGGTGACGGATTATGGTAGAAATTCCGTATAAGCTTTTAAAATATTCGGTGTCAAATTAACAAATATTAATATAGTTGAAGTTATGCCAGACTTTCATCCACCAGAAGTCATGTCTGAATCAGATGTTGAATAAGACGAATCATCAATAATAGATGATCCAGAGAATATTAATTTCCTTCCTGTTCATTCACAATGCTGTGCGCATACGTTAAGCCTACGTGCAACTGCGGAAGTGGACGATCGAGTCGAAGAACGAATGGACGAAGTTTTAAGCAAGCATAACACGCCATTGTCCGAAATGCAGGTTGCAATCATGAAGAAGCGTAATGCTTTTTGTGGAAAGCTGCAGGGCGACGACCAAAGAGTGTTGAAATAATACCGGACGTGTTAGGACGCACAATAACCCCACCTGGTGAAACCAGATGGAATTGATGAATTTTAGTACAGTGTTCATGGGACCTCGAGAATGGACATAGCCTACTTTTTGTCGCTAAAAATGAAGAGATCCACACCAGTGATATTTTAATTGTTAGTTTTTATTTGAATTCACATAAAACAATTGAAAATTAATTAATTGTTAACTGTAGCAAATGGCAATTGACAATTAATTAATTGTTAATTCCTGCTACTACAATTAACAATTGATCAATTCTTAGTCTTTACGTCCACAATTAACAATTAATCAATTGTTAATCTTTAATTGTCCTTACAATTAAAATTTCCCAACACTGCAGTACGGTGTAAGCTAAGAGACGAGAAGCGAACGCAGAACGTCCATGGATATTGGAGTATCAAAACTTATCCAGAGGTCGAAAAATGTAGTAAAATTTTAGACTTCAGAAAAAATATTTAGGAGTCACATATATTAGTCCTGGACCTAACTACAGTTCTGTGGGAAAGTTTGAGTATGAAGAATTTTTTTTTTCAGAAATGTTTAATAGGTGCCTTAGAAAGTATTTTCGGCTTGGGTAGACATCCGCCATCTGGTACATTTTCTGGCTATGACGTCATCCTCGATGGCGGCTGCTCAATCACAAAATTGATCATATCTAACTTAATACTCGACCGATTAGCATAAAAATTGTATCAATATACTGTAATTACTGTTTGTAAGATGAAAATAGCAATGTTTTTAACTGTTGCTACAAATTAATAAACAACAAGTTAATTTGTTATACTATTTTCGATTACAACATAGACATATTATGCAGCGAATTTTAAAAAAAATGATTATAATGAAACTGCAAAAGAATTGTTACATATTGAATCTAACCCCTTACTACCACACCTACAGAAAGCGCAACAGGTTACTTCATTTACCCAGCAAATACAAGAGGATTTGGAACATTTCAAGCAATTACATGCCCCAATAAAATCAGTTGGGTATTTCTGTAAATTCTTTTCTGGCACTAAATCATCTTCTATTACTATGAAATGCTGGTAGCATGATTTTGTGGTGATACTTGAAATCCTTAATGTTTTGTTTTCGTATCGTGTTTTGCCCAGTGTAGAATACAAACTATCGCCGATCTTAAACGCATTTAATATATTTCCCTTTGCATATTGTGAAACCAGTGCTTTTGCTAGCAGATTGTGTAATGGATTAGGGAGTATAACAAACGGGTTACCTTTTTGAAAAATATATTTAAACATTGAGGTCACCTTTGCATCTAGGCTCTGGGTTTGCTTGTTAGAAAACTCATACTGGATGTCCAAACCGTCGACCATTGCAATGGAGCCTGCAATTTCCCGAAATACACTCATGTCCATAAATTAAGGATAATGAAGTTCAGACAAAGAAAGAGAAAGAAGCAAAACAAATTTGACTTATTTGTAAAGTCTATTTATTAAACAAAAAGTAAAGAGCAAAAAAGATGCTATATGTTTGACATAATTAATAAAAATTGCAAGTTTTACTCCCTTGACCAAATTTCAAAAAAGAACCTATTTACAAAAAACAGTATAACATGGTTAGTAGGATGGTTAATACGGAGTATGTCTCCCGGACGATGCAATACAGGCCTTACAACGCCTAGGCATGCTGAGTATCAAATGATCAATCTGATCTTGGGGAATATTACACCACTCATCAAGCAATGCACTCCGAAGTTCCGGTAGACAGGTGGGAGGGGGTTGACGGGCTGCAATTCGTCGGCCAAGCATATCCCACACATGCTCTATTGGATTCAAGTCCGGTGAGTATGCTGGCCGGAGGATATCACCCGTATGCATACGGGTGATATCCTCCTATTGAAGGCATTCGTCTACAATGTTCGCACGGTGAGGACGGGCGTTGTCATCCATAAACACAAATTCAGCACCCATGGCGCCCCGAAACAAACGTACATGTTGTTCCAGAATGACATCCCGATAGATGTGGCCTGTCATCGTTACACTTTGAACATGCAGGTCAGTTCTGGAACCAAGAATAATTCCTCCCCAAACGAGCCATCCTGCACCACCGTAACGGTGTCTTTCAATGGTGTTCTCTTGGTGGTAACGGGTACCTGGTGCTCTCCAGATGAATGTCCGGCGAGAATCAGACTCCAAACTAAACCTGGACTCGTCGGAAAACATCACACAAGACCACTGTTGCGGTGTCCACAATGCATGCTCTCTACTCCAGGTTAATCGCAGGCGACAGTGAGTTGCGGTACGTGGAACACATCTGACAGGCCTACGAGCATATAGACCAATGTGCCCTAAGCGTCTGTACACGGTCTGCCTTGAAACTGTCGTACCGGTAGCTGAAGAGAGCTGACGAGACAGGTCTGATGCTGTACTCCGTCTGTTTCTTTTGGCAGTAACTGCCAAATAGCGGTCCTCATTCGGCGTTGTAACTCGGAGGCGACCTGTGCTGTAACGTCTACTCACATTACCATCATCTTGGAATCGTTGCCAAAGCCTGGAGATGACACTCTGGGCGATTCCAAGTTCCTCGGATACTTCCAGCTGGGTACGTCCACATTCCAGTCGTCCGATAATTCTGCCACGTAAAACATCATCCAAATGCCTCCTTTGTGCCATAACTATGCGTTTTTTTGCACTGAAAGGCTTTCACAGCGCTTGTGAACAATTTTACTTCTTTGCCACCATTCCTTATATACCCCTCACTTACACTCTCGTCATTGTGACGTACCATCCACGCCATCGGGTGGTTTCCTGTAATTTGCATATTCTTCTTCAAGATGTGTGTGATCATTCCACAGGTGAAATTTTTATTTTAGAGATCAATTTCTGTGTGATTCTGAATTATCCTTAATTTATGGACATGAGTGTAGATTTGATATCATCAGACGCTCATGATATGTTATCTCCCATTCTGGTACAAACTGCTTTTGCTTAGTACGCCCTACGATACCAGATGATCTTTTTGGGGATCTATTAATGGTTTGTTCTAATGCAACGTCGCTGCAACATCTGAAAATTTATATTCATACCGTTTCACAACATTCTTTCCCTTCATGAACATTTCATGCATCTCCGGGGCTGTCTTGGGTATTCTTCTCATGTCTTCCAAATATAAAGAGGCCCATCGTTGATAGTTTACACATTCAAAACAGAAAATACTGGTAGAAGTTTTTGTACTGTGTCTAGATGCAATTCCTAGAGGCCTTGTCTATCGGAACGAATCAAATTTTTTTAGAAGCTGGAGAAATTTCAGGAAATTATCCCAGTACAAAAACTATTCTGATGTTTTTCGTCTTAGTTCAACAAATTTCAGAAAGTCTCTGAAGAGTTTCTCCACTTTGACATCTATCTACATCTATATAATTTGTTTTGTTTTTTCCCATGCCGAAAAAATATTCTGCTGGTGGCAATTATTATGAATCTAACTTTTCAAAGTTAGATTCATAGGACTCAATGGAATGTTCTTCCAAAAAGGACTTCCCTTGCAATCTAATCATCGTTTCTCCCAGCATAAACATCCCTTTGATTCCCCTCATAGAGTTTGCACACACCACCACATTTACTTCAAGCACTGACAATTCAATTAGCACATTGGATATTCCACTTTCACAAAGATATTTGCCTATACAACTAACCACAATTTTAGCCATGTGGAATGCCCACAACATCGATACAATATTTGTAAATTTATTTGGATTGCTTAGCAAGACTTCACGTGCAATAGCGTATACACTTTCATCACAGGTTGCTGGTAAGTACTGTTGGTTTAACTGGTCAAAGACACTACTGAAATTTAACAGAATTGTGTAAACATTTGCATGCTTATTTACTGGGTTACGCAATTACTGGCAAAAATCCAACTTGTTTTTGCTGTAAATCTTCTTTTGAAGAAGTGCTTGGAAAGAACTCCGCGATGGTACAAGCTGTTCAAAGTTTTCTTCTGGAATGGAAAGGTCGTAATCAATAATAACATCAGAACTGTGGGAAATAGGCTCTGCAATTCTTAAAAACTGGCATAAGATGTCTAAATTTTCGTATTGCTTTTTCTTATATTTATTCATTGTAAATAAATCCGAGTTAACTTTGTAATCGCTTGGGAGATTAGGACTTTTTTCAAGTTTGTAATACGATTGTAACTTTTGGCATGGAAGAAGTTATTGAATTGGTTTCAAACCTCGTGTGATATCAGTCTTCGATAAACATGATTTAAATGGTACACTGCAAAAAAAGTCTGTAAAACGTACAAAAATTACTCGTATTATTTACAGAATAAGTCTGTTCGTAAGAAAAAACAGTTTTTTTCTGTTTTATCTTCATCCGCGCATGCGTACGAGACGAAGACGTCATTGCTCAACCTTGAGGTTCATTTCGCCTCCGGCGCAATTAAAACGGCAAGACATTGTACTATGTGTCGTTAGCTGGAGCTGGAGAAAAGCGACGGTATATTTAGTTACAACTGCATACGTAGGTTCAGGTGAGTGTTTGATGTTATGTACGGATTTTGTTCCGCATTGGCGTAACCCGGCTCGTTTGGACTTAGAACATTTTTAAGTACTTTAGTGTTTAACGATAATGTTGACGCCGCGTAATTAATTAGATTAATTAATTGACACAATTAATGTTAAATCAATAAGTAATTAGCAAGATATAAAGCAATAAGCTAATTAATTAGATTGATTACTATTAATTAATTGTTAATACAGTAATATTTAACTGGGAGGGAAACCACCACCACAAGTATAAAAGGAGTTACATGAAAAAATGTAAGAATTCTTATTTTATTTCCATAAAATGGACATTTAAAATGGCATTTACTCTCATTGTAAACAACAATATCGGCCTTCTTTCGTAAAAAGTGGCATGTAACATTGAGGGGAGGGGTAAAATGGTTTCTTTTGTAGAAAATATTTCCAAAAAGGTTGAATTCTTTTTTTTTTTTTTTTGGGGGGGGGGCAGTTACCCTCCGTCTTCCCTTTTAATCCGTCCTTGGCGTTGAATGATGGGAAATAGAACAGTTATGGAACTTGATTGTGAATTCGAGACTTTTTACCTACAAAAAGAAACGAAAAAAAAATCACCTGTGAATTTTGATATATTTATTTTAGACTTGCGGGTGAGGGGAGGGGGGGGGACTTTTATGTGTAAAACTACGCATCGAAAACAATGGATCAACCAGATAAATCGGCATAATGATTTTAAGCAGTGCAGGGCATCACTTGATCTGACGTCATACTATGACGTCACCTTAGCGACTCTTTCTTCAGCTAGACGACGGAACGAACCGTTTATCTCACCATGGCACAGCGTTTATGTCACTGGAAATAGTAGACGGGCGAAGAGTGAAAGTTCCGGGTTCGGGTCCCATCGCGCGTCCGTCGACCGTTAACCGTTCAGAGTTTTCCGTGGTTTTCTCCGGAAGTTAGCGTAAATACGGATTAGGGCCCCTTCGAAAGACCCCCACGGAGGGCTCCCCTCTTTCAAGGAAACCACCCCAAAGCTCCCTCACAAAATGGAACGAATTTCACACAATCTTAAGTACACACTAAAAGGAACGTACTGTGTGAAAATTAGCTGCTATCTCCTCATAGAACTTGAGAAATTAAAGGCTAAAAATTAGTTAAAATCGCGCCAATTGTAACTCTTCAGCTAGTATTTGGCGACAGGGATAATTGGTCGAAAAGTTGAAACGCTCACGCGAGTACGTACTCTAAATATTTATAAATCAGTGTTTGCTATACCGTGTTATATTTCGACGTAATAGGTTTTTAAGTAGCTTAATCTCGTTTGTTTGTTTGTTTGAATTGTTCTTGAGGTTTCTGACTGCAATCTCGAGGATGGTCTTATACCCCTGAATATCCGTTTTGACATTTATGAATTCCATATAACATTTATTAATAACAAAGAGCACAACAGATGTACAAACACAGAAGAAGGGGGTGGAAATGACAACCATGGGTTAACGGGATTCGAACCCGAGACCTCACCGCTCGCAGGCGGCTGGCAGAGATGGGTGCGCAAACCCTCGCAGCCATGAGATCCCCAGCTTAATCTCGTTTTCTACTAGTTAAACTGAAGTCCTATAATATTTTTATTTTAGTTCTGAAAGTTCCTGAAGAAAGTAATTTCTTATTATTTGTATTAACACATTGCAAGCTGCAAATTCAGTTTACACATAAGTGAGGCATTTATTTTAATTCTATTCTTTTTATCCACATGATGATACTATGGAGCAAATATACTTAATGTTGTTTTTATGCTTTACGCGGAATTTTCTTCGAAAGATATGACATTGCCTCCATGCACAGACGAAGAAAAAGTCTGCAAAATCAAATTGTTGAAAGCTTGCAAAATTATCAGAAAGTAAATGCAACAGATTTGGTAGCAAATGAGCAATGCTTATTACTCGATACCCCTGAAGATCCTATATTTTCTAGTTTAGAAAACGAAAGCATTGACTTCATGTCCAGTGAGGACATCATGCAAAATAAGCAATTTATTTCTTGAAAAGATAAGGAGACTGCAGTAAAATACTGGCGGGATACAATAGTGGCAAAATCCCGCAGTTTACAGAGTGTTCAAAATTATTTTAAATTTGCTACAAATAAAAGGCAGTTATATCTGTGGGGAAAAGCAAATTCAGAAGAATGGCGATTATAAATATAAACTAAATAAAATTAAAAAATATACGTTTTAACACTTCTAACACGCAAGAAAATTACAGAAAAATGTACATGATTGTGATTTACAAACTTGGGCTTCAGAAAAGGCATTCGAATTAGGACTGAAATTCCGCGCATCTAAAGGATGGCAGTACAGATTTTTAAAAAAGAATAAGATTGTGAGCAGGAAAGTTACAAAATTTGTTTTGCTGAAAAAACTCTCGGTCAAAGGAAATCATTAAGAAATTAACGCAGGCGTCCGTAAATGATGTAAATGTCTTTATAAAGGATTCGTTGTTAAAAGACGATCAAATTTTTATGCTGATCAGTCAGGTTTTAATTTAGAAATCCTTCTAGACGAACCCTGGAACATAGAGGATCGAAGCAAGTACAAAGTGAGATTCAATCAAAAAATGCAGTGACACATTCCTACACTGCAATGCCGATTTTAAGTAAAAACAATAGATTGTTATAGCCATTACATATTGAACATACCGAAAAAACTGGGGAAATCGGAAAAAAATAAGTGCAGCAGTTTTCTGACATTGTGTTAATGAAACAACTTAATAATATATTTCTTTCAGGGTGAAATCAAAGGGGTGGGGGAGGGAATTATAGGGTGAACCCCTCCCCTCCAAAAAAATTACCTTACAATTTTTTTAAAATTATTTTTTTAATACCATTGTTTATTTCAATTCTTATTTCGCTAAAAAGCTAAGCTTCTTCTAAAAAGCTACGTTTAATCTCCTATGCATGCATAGATTTTATGTTTAAAAAATATTTTTGACCAATTTCCTCCACCCCCCCCCCTCTCCAAAACGGAACCAGTTACCGGCCTGATTTTTTTTCCCACCATATATTCTGCGCACAGTGGATCATTGCTGTAGATGAATCCTGACCTGTGCTTACTTAAAATGCTTATTAAATAAGCATCTTTTTGTAAAAGCATTTATAAAAGAAAATAGAAAGCGCCAAGTAGCGATAGAGGCTCTATTCTGTCGGCTCATACTCATTTTTTATTAATTAATTTTAGCTTTAATTTAGGGGATAGCAACTAATTTTTACACATTAGGTTTCTTTAAGTGTGTACTTATGACTGGATTAAATTCGTTACGTTGAGTGAGCTTCGGGGAGGTTTCCTTGTTTGTGTTGTTCTTCTGACGAGGATTTATAAGCGGGCTTCGAGCCAACCACACAAATCCGATATACTTGTCCACAACAACTACGTATCGCAATTGTTCTTGGTTTGGGGGGAAATGAGCAATAGCAACTTCATGTAACAAGTTAAGTACTACTCATAAACTGTTTCTCATAAGTTATTTCCTTATTATAGTGTTTGTTTATATTCATTGCACTTGCTAATTGGTCCTAGAACTGTAGTTAGCATTTCTTATTATATAGTTATGGATATGTTAAATATTTTGGAATGAGTGTTTTTGTTCGCAATCATTTTGTTTGCAGTGCTCCAGTAAGTGAAAGAATATCGCTGAACTTAAACATCCTGGCACTGTGATAAATATATTGTTTATTTTCAGTGCTTGTACTTGAATAGTCGTCTAACACCGAACAATTCATGATGTTTTTAGTGTATATGTGTGCAGGCGCGTAGCCAGGAAAATTTTTCGGGTGGGGGATATGCGCCTGGAAAATTTTTCGGGGGGGGGGGGGGATATGAACTGATATGCATATAAATAGACGGAATTTCATCACTAATCCAAAAATTTCGGGGGGGTATATATCCCCACCCCTGGCTACGCCCCTGCATGTGTGCTCGGGGGGATTTCACATCAAATATAATATTATACACTTCCCAGACTTATAAATTTCTATCTTCTATACTTACAATAAGAATTCTGATTTTCTAGGAGTATCTTAAAGTTTCCTAACGCGTAAGTGCCGTCAATAATTTAAATCAATGGATATATCTCAATTAAGTTTATGAGGTAAACCAAATTAAAGAAATGATATATTTCACCTATTAACGTATAAAAGAACAGAAGAATTGTATCTACAAATTATTTATAATTTCCTTGTAATATGTATTATGTAGTTTTAAATTTGTACACACTTTGCAATTCTTTTTGCATATTGCATACTATTATTTCTTAATCCTAGTAAAAATGAATCAAAGAAGCATAGTTATACACTTTTTTTCAAAGTTAATGAAACACTTTTAACTACCATTTTGTAAACATATAAATAAATCAAACCACATAGCAACATTTTAAAAAGTGTGAAATTTATATGTATATAGCATATAACTGTTTTTTTTTATTTTATTAATACACAACTGGTAATTAAAATAGCAACACCAAGAAGGTGACATGCTACACACAGTGCAGCAATTTTAATGTCGAGTAGTATATTTTATCAAAGAAATATTTCTAGCTTCATAACATTGTGATTTTCTTTTTTCTACAAATTATGTCATTATCAAAAACAATAATCATTTTCTTCAGTTTTAAAAGTAATTTTTCATTTGTATGAGATAAACAGCTAGATTTTGATTTGAAGTAATTTTACAGTGGGAATTTTCTAGTTTTTTGTATATTCAGGGGAGACTTGGAATTCAGGGATTTGGGAAATTTTATGTCTGGAAAAGTCAGGGAATTCTGCAAAAAATCTCTTCTAAATCAGGGAGATTTCGAAACCTCGAATCGTCTTTACAATGATCGAAAACTCTTTACAATGTTTATCGTCATTTGATGCAGAATACCGTGTTTACTCGCGTAATAGTCGCACCCCCGTTTAGAAGCAGTAAAAATAGCTCTTTAGAGTTACAATATTATGTAGTAGATTTTACCCGCATAATAGTCGCACCTGGACTTTCAACATGAAAAATTGGCAAAAAAGTGCGACTATTACGTGAGTAAACATGGTAGTTTTGGCTTCTGGTGATCGGAACAGCTTTAGTATTGGTCATTATTGGCAGTCTTTGTCATAACTTTGTGTAATTTTCAATGGCATTAATACTTTATTTAAATATTATGTATTCATTTTTTAGATTCTTAAACAGGGATGTATAGATTTTTTTATAATTCTAATTCACTATATTTTAAGTTAACATTTACTCTGTGAGGGGGATTCCACCCCCTCAAACCCCGTTTCTTTCTTTTAAATACATACAATTTCAGTTTACTAACAACCATAGTCAGATAAAAGAAAAAGCTATCTGCGCACATATTCCCAAAACTATCTGCAAACTCATATGACGTATTTAACGAGGAGAGGGGAAAGAGGGGGGGGGGGGTCCTGGGAGTTCAGACACTCCCCCCCCCTGCCTGAAATTTTGATTTTTGTCACTGTAATGATAGTCTTTTTGTGAAAAATTCTGCCTTTTTTACGGTTTGGACTCCCCCCCCCCTCTCTCCCAAAATGTTTCCTGAATACGTGCCTGCTCGTGATAACTGAATACATATTGCGTATATGAACTTGTGTATATGCATTCGAAGCACACATCTGTGCAACCCGCTTGCACTTTAGTGACTAGCTGCTGCTGTTGTGAACATGTATATCGGATTTGTGTGCTTGGCTCGAAGTCCACTTGTAAATCCTCGTCCGAATGACAAAACAAGGGAGTTACCCTCAGTGGGGGTCTTTGTAAGGGGTCCTAACCCGTATTTACCCTAAGTTTCGGAGAAACGACCGAACGGTTAGGTCGACGGATGTGCGATGGAACCCGAACCCGGGACCTTCACACTTCGGCCGTCTACCATTTTCAGTGATATAACCACTGTGCCATGGTGAGGCTTTGTGCAAGATAAATTGTTTATTTATTTTAATGCATAAATTTTAAAACCATTTCATATCAGTGCCTAGTTATAAAAGTATTTTTTTAATATTTTGCTTATTATACAGTCTGATCATCAACGTTTTAAATTTCAAAATCTCGAATCATAAGTGTAGTCAGTGGCCAATATCCTGAATCAGGAACACTAAACATAAATAGCAATTTTTTATTCAATACTTTTCGAAGTTGAAATATGTAAGAAAGTAATTAAAAATTAGCGCAGATCTGATCGCTCTGTAAGCAGTTCTTTATAAAAGTTTTGCATTTAAAAAGAGAGGAACGCTTAAAAATTTGAGCTTTCCGCTTTTAAAAAGTTGAAAATTTGATTCTTTTTTCTTATTCATTATTTTTTCAAAAAGATTTGACGAAAATTAAGCATATTGTTAAATGTAGTAAAAATATTTTATCATGTATTTTTATTTCGAATGTTCAATAGCAATGATGCATACAGTCTTCTATTTTAAAACAAGATGGTAATTTTGACATTTTAATTTGGAAGGGCAGGCCCATGGTCAGGATTTTTATTCGGGGAGGCTCAAATATTCAAATACCATAAGTTAAACATAGGTATCATGGGGTCCTACGAAAGTTGCAAGAAAGAGCCCCCCACCCTCCGACATAGGCGCGGCAAACTGATCCTTTTTAAAATACACTGGAACTTTTTGTATTTTAGTACTGAATTTCTGAAATACTGAAATAAGCCTTCTCTAGAATAAGGGTCTTCCCTAGAATATAAGCCTTCCCTAGAATACTGGGTGGATTGTGGTAATGGGGCCCCTTGGGTGCCCCTCTCTTGTAAAGGACGCGGGGCTGCAGAGCCTGTTTCCCTAAATCCGTCCCTGTATATAAACATACATATTTGAACTTTCGGGGGGGGGGGTGTAGCTCCTCTAGCCTCCCCTTCCCTGGCTACGTGCTTGTCGAGGGGGAATTACAATAAGTGCTGCTGAAAAGTAAAATTATTATGCTCCTAGCTTGTGCTAACAAATTTCAGTTTATAGATGCGTCAAAAGTAAAATGTGATTTTTTAAATGTGTTTAATTCACTGAAGTAAATTATTTTGTTTCTAGGTGTTTGCTTGGAATAAATCCTAACAGAGGATGCAAGAAGAATCCTGATGTGAAAAAACGTGAGGCCGTTAATATGAAAATTCTCAATTTACTTAAAAAAATGTCAGCATATGAGCTAATTGACCACTATTTATATAATAAGAAATACCCATGAATACTGGAGAGCAAATCTATAAAATTATAAACAATAAACTTTGTAAATATTCCTCTGTTTGTACTTTGTAAATACTTTATAAATACTGTATTTTTTTTCTTAAAATAAATCTAATTTTTCACAATTTTTCCTGACGTATTTCTTTGATTATTAATGGATATTACAAAAATCTAAGCATAGATATATCATGCAAGAGTAATTTTAAACTCCTAAAAACTATTTCTGAAAAATAAGATGCATATATGTATATACATTAAAACCTCTACTAACGGTCACCTCCGAAGACTGGTCATCTCTTAAAACAGACACTGTTAGAAGTTTACAGAATTGAATTGAGACTATTGAATTAACATTATTGTGAACCTCCAAAGAACGGTTGTCTCATAAAATGGTCATTATTTTATGGGACCAAACGTAGCTGTTTCTCAGAGGTTTCACTCTATATATGTAGTATTTACTTGAACGACGCCATAACTACATTAATAAATAGTTTAGAAGCAAACATATATATTATTTTAACTACAATGACGCGCTTCAATCACCTAAAAAAAAAACCTTACAGTAAATACTTCCACTAACTTCATTTACTACAAATACCCCAACCATTTATTTAGGGACAATTGAAATGACAAACTGATACGCTTCCATCCCCATGAACATAGAAATTGATGGATAATTGATGGATAATATCAAGAAATAATTTTGAAAGCATTCAAAAATAAACTTTAAATTTTATGCTTGGAACATCTACACTCCCACCCCTGATCCACTGATTTGTGTATAAATTTTTGTGCTTTGAAATGCATTGATTTATTTGAAATCAGCTTCTTTGATTACTGTTTTACTTGATTGATAGCAGTCGTTCTTATAAATATTTCTTTTTTCAACACTAATATTTTATTTTGTACAGTTACTTAATTTTAAAGTATGCCCTTGGATGGAATTGATTGAAATTAATTAATGTCACCTATGATTTCAAAACATACTCAAGTATTTATTTTCATTAACATTTCGTAGGAGAATTTTTTTACCACTTAACAAGGCCAAGGTCGTCGAAAGAAGCTAGTATATGATAAAATTACTGAATTTTTTAAGTAATTGTAAGTAAGTAAATTTTTAAGTAATCTTAAGTAAGGTATTGAATTATTAAAAACAAAAGAAAGTTGTTATAAATACAAAATATATTTCATAAATAAACTGGTTTTTTCTGTAAATTCTTTAAATCAAGCTGTAAAAAAATGGTTAAAGTCTGCTACATTGACAGAAATATACCGTCGACAAAACACGGGGAATCTGGAAAAATTACAGATTTCTGTAAATTAGATGCAGTATCTAAAAAAAAAAAAAATACAAAACATTGCTATAAAATAAACGGAGAATCTGTAAAAATTTTTAAAAATAAAGAATTCAGTAAAACGCATACAAGATTTCTGTAAAAGAAACAGAGAAGCTAGTAAGGGACCGTCTTGAAAATGGCCGAGAAAATGGATTAAATGAATGATTTTGAAAGTTCCATAACTCGGTCAGTTTTTATCGTAATAAAATAAAACTTTTTGGGTTTACTTTGTTTTTGTGCACTGCATCTTTTCCTAAATATAAGTGATAGGACCTGGGGACCGTATAAAAATTTAATTTTTTAAATTTTTTTCTAAATGGGTTTTTTGGTTGGAAAAGCACGTAAAAACATTCTTTACCTTTTTTAAAACATTTTTCAAATAGGAAGTGCATATCTAAACCGAACGGTTCGGGAATTAGCTATTGGGTCACATTAAGGCTGGACACCCTGTATATTTTTTCTTAAAATATTTTAACGCAATTTACGAAATACACATTTTATATAAACATTTACACTATAGGGTGTATTATATAGTGGACCGGAGTGTTTGCACTAGAGATGTACAGGACCGTTAAAAAGTTAGATCCGCCGATACGGATCTGAAAACGGATAACTTGCTTTTATATCCGCGGATACGGATATGAAAACGGATCATAGTTTCTTATATCCACGGATACGGATAAAAACCGCACTTTCCTTAAAATTAAGTAGCAAAAATGTTCTACTATTTTTTTTCTTTCCATTAATGATAATTTTAAATAGAATTAGAGAATCTATTTTTTGCGTTGTTGTTAATCATTATTTTAATATTTATTAAATTTAAATTTTAAAAACTTTTAATTTAAATTCGCAAATCAAAAAAGTATATTACTGAAAATATGTTTTCTTAAAAAGTTAAGATAGCAAACAATTTTCTTTAAAATATATAAAAAGTTTAAAATAATATAAAATCTATCAATTAACGAGATTTTCGTATATTTCGAATGATATACCACACAAAATTATCCGTCATCTTAAAGTTCACATAACATTATGCGCAAAATTAATATTTGTGGCTGTTTTGAACGCTGTTACACATATATATTTATATGTGTGGGTGGGTGTGCCCTGAGCTCAGCCTAGTCTCCTCAGTACTTGGGCCATGAGAAACAGGGATATTTCTGATTTTATCACTTTCAGTATTTAGTATTAAAATTTAACATGTAGCCTATATTTTAATTTGTCTTTGAAAAATTATTATAATGTATAAAGTTTACGAAAAAAATAATTAAATTACATAAAATATTAGCTTTAAGTGTTCTAAAATAAGAAGGGATATTAACGTTACCTTTTCGATTTTAATTAGAATGTATAAAAATTATGTAACAAATAATACAAGTTTTATCCACCTGTTTTTTTGGTAAAGCCAGTTGCAGCTCGTGAGTTATTTAAATGGAGGTTCACCAAATAAATTTCGAATATTAAATATTAGATAAGACGCAACTTACAAGTTAAAATATATTTGCGTTTCCGGCAGTTAAAGGAAAACAACGCAAGCAACTAAAAGAAAATAAGTAATCTTTGGTCTTACATTTCGTCGCCTAGAAGTTTTAGCAAAGGTGTTGAATGATATCGCAGCACCTTACCCTTCCTACGTATCCCCCAAATCTCCGCATCTGTTCGCAGAAAGCGGCTAAGAAAAATGGCTTTTCTTCTATCGTACGTGCGATCGAGGAAAGACTAGACATGTTTTTGACGTAAGTTATAATAAGAATATTTAATAATAATGCGGGGGGGGAGAAAAAATCATATTTTAAATTCACAAAAATTCACAAGTGTAGTTAATATTTTTTTAATTTGATTTGGAATTGTGTTTATTTTTTACCTTTCCTTTGGGGGTTCACGTGCTCATGTGCTCAACTGGAGGAGCCGCCACTGGGTAAAGCTTCAGATAAGCGGTCGCCAGATCACCCGTGAAGACTGTGGAGTTATTCCTGACAACTATAAAACGTTCTGTCTATAACCAAAATTGGCAATCTGCAAATTTGACCCTTTTATATTCTAGAGCGCAATACTAGGGATGAGTGACGAGCCTGAAGCTGAACATTCCTGCTGGCGTGCGTGAACCCCCATGATTTACAAATAAATGTAACTTAGTTCTGTTCAACAGTGTTGTAATTTAAAAGAAGGCCCTGTACACAGGGCAGTATGCAGGGTGTCCCAAAAAGGTGGTAACGGGCTTTAATTCTTTATATTTACAGATAAGTAGACAGTGTACATTGCAAAAAATGTCCAAAGTAAGGTCGGAAACAAGACTCCGTTAAGAAAAAATTCCTTCAAATCATTTTCAAAAGTTTCTTTTTTATTTGTATACGACCCCCCTACGAAAACATTCCCGTTAGTAAAATGCGCCCATAAACTCATGAGGTGACATACCAAATGTCAGCCTTTCATCATACAACGCCGCAGAGATATCTTTAAAGAAAGATGATCGGGGACTATACATGATTTTGAATGTAAACGTCTATTGCTAGAGTGGAAAAAAAGATTTTCTTTCGTAATTTCTGTACGACCCCTGAAATGCGATCATTCGACATGATTTTTTCCCTTGGAGAGACATGGAAAAGTGGATTAAGTCAGCATTATATTTATCTTCATATCTCTGGCATTTTTTAAGGAAATTCTCAAATTTGTATGTCACCTCATGAGTGTATGGGGCACATTTTATCAATTGTTGCGGTTTATTGTAATTTTGTATTCTAGAGAACAATACATACAGTCATGACTCCACGAAATGCGAAGTTTGTTCTGTAACCAATAATCATGATGGGGCGGAAATGTTGTAACATGCATTTATAAAGCAACTGATTAGGGCGCAATTTTTTTTTTTTTTTTTTTTTTTTTTTTGTAATTCATGCAGAACATTACTTTACCCGTTCACTATTCAACTATTGGTAAATTTCAGATTTCCATTTTAGGAAATGTATATTAAGTTTATTAAGTTTTAATTTATCTGCATGCATTTATTAATACTTGGTTCTTGTTAAAATAACTAATTCAGTTATTCATTCGATTCATTCGTTTTGTTTAAAATAAATATTATTTAAAAGATCCTATCGTGGCATTTATCATTTTATAGCCTACAGTTTACACAAATATGCAATTACTAAAACAAATATGCAATTATTTTTGCGCTTGATATATTTAAAAGCGTACTAATTCTGTCTCAACTCATTTGCATCATATGACGAGATGTAATCGCATTTGTTTCTTCCTAATATTAATCACATGGAAAATTCAACCCACATTGTTTTTGAAATTGGGTACCGCCTACAGTAGTGTACACACGATTCTTTTAAACAGGTAGTAGCGGTGGTTATAAGCGTAATCTTTATGATGAAAGACGTAATTATTGCGTTCGGGATTAAGAATTTATGCACGTATGTTTTGTATAAATGTGGTTTTAACCACCAGCCCCGCCTTATATACGTTACTGACCGCCTACGTAGAAGGTCGCTCAGCCTTTGCAATTAAAAACAAATGAAAGTAATTTTTTTTTTTTTTTTTTTTGAACAGTTTTACTATGAATTCTTTGTTTGGATATTTATTTTCTATTCTTCTATCTTTTCATACAATTAAATTGTCAATTACCGTAAAACAAATTTATAGCTACTTTAAACTGCAGCTTATGATCATGGCCTGGTTCTGCAATAGTGCGAAATTTGCGCCGTACACTGGTCTGCGGAATACGGGGCCTAGCAGAATGTATTATGAATTATATAATATTTTTCACTGCAAACCTTAATTATCCTTTGATTGAAATTACACTCAAAACATGACTTAAATTTTCAATGTTTTAATTTTATTACGCCATTTTTGTTTTTTAACGCGATTTAAGTATTTTTCCACAAATATGTTCATATTAATAATTAGAATTTATTTGGTTTTAACTAAACTTAACGGGTTTATCTTACTGTCTGCCTTCACAATTTAACTTTCCCAGACAGCACATAAACTTAAATGAAGCTTGACATTTCTTTGAATTTGACGTGTTAATACAAGCTTGACAGTTCAATTCATTTTAAGCTTGCAGCAAGCTTGGAGATTACAAACAAATGAGTCAAAATATTTTCCCGCCGAATTTAAGTCATTTGAACTGTCAAGCTTGAATACAACTTGATTTGGAAAGCCATATCCACATAACAAATACACTGCTCAAAACAATTAAAGGATATTGCGGTTTTAGGTGGATCTTGTGGCTGGGAAACTTTTTAGCTGATTGAAACATGGTCAACAGACGTAGTAGGTTATATGAGAATAAATTACACGTGTTTGGCAGAAAAAAATGCATTTTATTGCGCATTTGTGTAGAAAAGGAAAAAAACGCAATTTATGCATATGAGAAAAAAAGAATAAGAAAAGGTGTTTTCTTCAAAGGAAATCTTTTTCAGTAGGGGGTATGGTTTCCACGAACGGCCAGCAATGTTGAACACCTTTGAGGCATGGAGTCAATGAGGCTATTAATCATGAGTTGGGGTATTCTGTACCACTCTTCTAGAAGAGCTCTTTCCAGTTCTTGGAGAGTTTGTGGGGGTGGTTCGCGGCCAGCAACTCGTCTTCCTAGAGCGTCCCAAACATGCTCTATAGGATTCATGTCTGGAGAACACGCTGGCCATTCCTTCCTCGAAAAGAAAATCCTCCACCAGTTTAGCACGATGTGGCCTGCAGTTATCGTCCATTAAAATGAAGTCATCTCCGATTGCTGCAGCGTAAGGGACTACAATAGGTCTGAGGACCTCATCCCTATATCGGTGACCAGTCAGAGGTCCATCTCAAATGATGTGGAGGTCTGTGCGCACCTCAATGGAGATGCCACCATACACCAACACTCCTCCACCGCCAAAGCTGACACTTTCGTGCAGGAACGCAGGATTATTCCTGCTGCCACGGTCCCTCCAGATGAAAATATGCCTATTATCAGAATGAACTGAAAAACGGACTCGTCAGAAAAAAGAACATTGCTCCATTCATTTCTCCTCCAGTTCACATGCTCTGTTGCCCACTCCCTGCGGTCGCGACGATGCCTTGATGTTAGTCTAACACATACCATCGGTCGGCGAGCATACAGACCTACACCATGGAGCCGGTTTCGGACAGTCTGAGTTGAAACCGTGGTGCCAGTAGCCGAGCGAAGGTGTTGTTGGAGAAGAGTAGCGTTCATATTCCGGTGTCTCCGAGCCGTTAACACTAAATAACGATCTTCATTGGGCGTTGTTGCCCGTCTACGACCTTGCCCTGGTCTTCGGCCTGCACTTCCAGTCGCCAAAAACCGGTTCCAGATCCTGGAAATCACACTTTGGGACACTCCAATGGCTTGCGCTACTTCGGCTTGAGTTTGGCCCCCTTCTAACCTATCGACAACTCTCCAAGCTTCTGAATCGGTTAAATGACTTCGCTGAGACATCGTACTCATCGAAACAAAGCAGTCACTGAATGCCGATCATCCTTGTCTTCATTGTCTTTTATTCAGTTGAAAGTCCAATTTCATTCGCTGCCGCTGAAGCGACGTTTTTGACGTCGAACTCAAAATTAGCATACTCCACAGTTTGAAAATCAGAAAAATTTGCATTTGTAATTCTCTTCTTAGATTTTCGGCAAAAAAAAAAAAAAAAAATTCCCTTATATCTTTATTTTATATAAAACTTACAATATCCTTTAATTGTTTTGAGCAGTGTAATTTATCATCAGTCATAAATGTACTTGACTATAAAATTAAAAAAGAAAAAAAATTTTTCCAAATTTTGAAATTCTTCAAAATAAAATGCAAACATACCACAAAATTGATTTCAAAATCAGTCGTTTGTCTCGATTTTGGCCAATAGGGCCCAGCATGCGTGTTGCGATATTGAAAGTTTTAAAAAGTGTGCTGTTTTTAAGTTTATATTATGCTTATTTCCCTATTAGTAGAGTCTATAAATCACATATAACATTATTTTAATTTTGATTCATCCCATGGAAAAATAAAAGAAACAGGAGCTCTAGCACGATCTTATCGGAAAGCATCCGTCACGGATAGTTCTCACTCACGGATACTGAAAATCTTCGGATAAATATCCGATACCCTCATTTTGACTCTACCACCATGGTTTCGACTAATGGAAGTGAGAATCTTTATGCCTCTTCCGAGAGTATCGGAAGGGGACGCTATCAACCAATCAAAACAAGGCACTCTTTGCCGCATTCGAGCACGTAGTTTAAGTTTATGACATAGTACTTAAATAGGTACCGCGTCTTGTCTTATTTTGTTAGTCGATCTCTGGCTGTGTTATACCATGTGAATATACAACGTGTAAGATACTAATGCGCAGTACTCAAATACAGTAAAAAAAAAATTAATATCGATTTTCGAACCGCTTTACCAAAACTTTAATTGTAAGTTGCGTGCAAAGTTAGTTGCGCTTCGGTGGCTGAATCGGTAAGACGCGGGAGTATTACTAGGGCGTTGTGTGATCGAACCCCGTGCGGCGCAATATTTTCCTGCACATTTTTTTTTTTTTTTTAAATACGCGAATCTTGGTAATTAATTCATCAGAATTTTACACTTTCAAAATAAATCACTTTTAACACCCACAAAACTCAATATTTCTTTAAGGTACATTAATTTTTGTCAGACAGACTATTTTTTCCCTAATTGTCACCCGTTCGTGATGCAACAGCAAGAGTATTAATTTTTTAAGCATCATCAATTGTAAAAATATATTCTTTGAATAGCAGAAATAAAATTTTAAAAATATATAAATAAATATACAGTCAACTCACAATTTTACGACCCTTCCGATTTATCGACCCTCTGATGAAGTGCTGACAGTTTTTCAATACCTTTTATAAACTTTATTTTACACTCAGTATATTCAGTATACACTCAGTACTTCAGTATATATGACCCTACGTGGCCATTATGACCATTATGCAGAAGTTCATTGAAATCCGCATTTTCCTGAAGCCGTGCCTCCTCCTTATAAAATAAAAACGGTAATATTCGAGTAAAAACAAATCAGATTGAAATTATCGTCCAAGCAATGGAAGAAAATCATTACTTAAATGAAAACAACTTTTCCAGTTTTTATAGAGCGCAGCAAACGAAATGAGGATTTGAAATCTCTAGCACAAAAATTAAACAGCAGTGGAGGTTTTATTAAAAATGTGAAAGCTTGGCAAAAGGTAAGCAGACTGTTATTTTATAAATTTTAAATATCATTAAAAATTAGCATTATTATATTCTAATTGTTCTAGGCTCTAAATATTTTTTAAACTCTTGAATCAGTTGGAATGCTAATGATTTATTCAACCGAAAATTGTTGATAAATTCGTCGTCGCTTAGTTCAAAGGATTTACACCTAGGAATCGAATTTCGATTCCTATGAACCCTTCTAGCATCTTATTGTTGTGCAACAGTTGCTACAATTAAAACTGAGCCATTGTTTTGATGTAAACAACTACCATCAGAACAAATAACCACGCACGCTGACTTGTATCCGAAGCGGAAAGAGCTTCTCACTCGCGTTTACCGTGCCGGGGAAAAAAAGTGGAATTTCCGACAGGGTTTCCGATATCGGAACGTTCACGAGAGCATCGTGGCAGACCAAATTGACGCCCTTTCGGAATGTGACGTCATGAGTGAGAAAAGGGTTGTTTTTCCGCTTCGGAAAGGTTTCCGAGAAGATCGTGCTATGGCCCCAGATCGGCATCGGCCAATACTGATCAATCTCGCCAAAAACGGTGTGATAACCGTAACAGTCACTTCAAATTTTAGACATATCACCTCGAGGGAGAAATTCATGGTGGTTAGGACGCTGGTTTCCCGAGATCGATCCCAGTCGCGGACGCTTGACGGAAACAGATTAAAATAACTTGAGGTTTCAGCGTAGAGAGGGGAAATGCGTGGGAAAATAAAATATATGGGGTAAGTTCGCTGACCGGCGCCCCATGTGTATTTAGGAATTTTTTTTAAGTTTGAATAAACTGCTATGTCAAGCTTAATGCAAGTTGGGCAAGTGTAAACTTGATTACTTGATTCAAGCTTGCATTAAATTTACACGCTTGAAATTTTCAAGCTTAATTCAAGTTTATTGACCTGATAAATCAAGCTTGCTGCAAGTTTGATGCAAATTTGCTGTGCTGTCAGGGTTATACCGTCATTTCTGAGTGAAAATTTGAACAATTTAATAATGATTTTCTGTTTCTGCCATTTCATTTGTTTCACTTATATTTTACTCTACGAAATGCGAAGGTCTGTTCAGCAACTGATCTAAGTGCGTATTTTTTTTTACTCTAGCTGAATATTACTTTGCCCGTCCACTATCTTATCTATTGGTAAATTTCAGATTTTTATTTTAGATAATATGATAAATTTATTTAGATTTCATTCATCTGTTTATATTTATTAATACTTGGTTGTTATCAAAATAACTAATTTTATTATCGACCCGATTCATTTGTTTATTTTTATAAATAACATTTTAGAGATCGTATTGTGGCATTTATCATTTTATCGCCTAAACCATTACTTTCATTTATTAAAATTAATAATTCTAATATATAAAATATATAATTCAGGAAATTCATAAAGTTTAGGTGTAGGATTACTCATAAAATTATAATAGAATTTAATGCGAGAAGGCGTTGCTTCAGATATCGAACTCGGTTTCTTTAGATCCCTGTTCTTTAACATTCCATTAACACAAACATGCAGTTATTTTAACGCTAGATGTAATAAAAAGTGTACTTATTCTGTCTCACTTTGCATCATATTACGAAATGTAATTGCATTTGTTTCTTCCTAATATGAATCGTTTGGAAAATCCCTCTGACATTGCTTTTGAAATGGGGTACCGCCTAAAGTAATTTTGCACACGGTTCTTTTAAACGGGTAGTAGCGGTGGTTATAGACGTAATCTTTCTGATGAAAGACGTAATTATTAGATTCAGAGCTCAAAATTCATGGACTTTAAATTTGTACTTTTATATGAACTGTAATACTTTTGAATGAAGAAGGTATTAATCACCTCGTATCCGCCACTGGCCGCCTAAATAGAATGTAGCTCTGCCTTTGCAATGAAAAAGAAATTAAACTTTCTTTTAGCGTATTAAACGGTTTTCTTACTATATATAACTGTTGTGGTATGAATTTTTTATTTAAATATTTATTTCCTATTCTTCTGTAAGTTCATGCAAATAAATTTACTTTTTAAATACTTTCTTAAATAAAGCGATAAAAAAAATGCAGTGTTGCTTCCCAAGTTTTTAGACTAAGCAAACCAACAACACTAATTTCTGTCAAATTATACTTGCACCATGAAATTTACATTTCCGAAACGTTCCGTCGGAATATAAGAACATATAAGCATACTCTATTTATTTTAAACAAACCTTTAACCTGTTACGCAAAATAATGTTTCAGAGAGAGTAAAGAGGTGTGGCTTCCGTTGGAATATATTACACTAGCCGCCTCCGACGACCAATTGGTTCGCCATCTTAATAAATCTTGTTTGGAGAGAATCCTGTTTCTCACTGGCTTCCTTGGCACTGAAATCTCTTAGATTCTGAATGGAATTTAAAATTAAGATGGTTAGAAACAGGAGCGGCCCTAGGGTAAGTGTAGATACCCCTGCTAACATAAAAAAGGGCCTCCTTTTATGCTCTACTTAGTTTTTAAGTTCGAAATGACGCCCCTTCGAAGCCGGAGCCCCGATGCGATGCTTACCGTGTCGAGCTGCCCCTGGGGCTCTACCACCATGGTGTCGTAGAATATCAGTGACGGATATTTCTCGCTCTCGGATAGTCAGATACTTCGGATAAATAGCCGCGACTCTCCTTTTGGTGCTACCACGATGAGTGTCGAATAAAACAAGCGAGTATTTTTGTGCTTGCTAGAGGTCTGTCCGACACTCAGAGCGATCAACCAATCAAAACATTAGGCTTTCCTCCCTTTTTCTTAAACGAAGGCATTGTCTTCAGAATTTTCGAAGACTCCGGAGACATCCATCACGAGTGGAAGCCGTTTCTGACAGACCCACCTTGCTAGGAAGAGGGGTCCTTTTGTGGACGTGCTTGACACTCCACGATCCACACAATAAAAACCCATCCATCTCGTACTCCCCCACACCGGAATGTAAGTTTTCACCTTCATCCAACGTGTCGAGAAAAAACAGCATTATTTCCGATAGTCAATACGACAGTGAAACAATCACTAGGATCATGGTAGGGCATATTGGATATTTCTCGGGTGGTGACGTCATAAGAAGAGAAGGCTTGATCTATTCGCTAGCTAAAGCTTTCCGATACTATGGTGGTAGAGCCCCTGGTTACAAAAATAAGATGGGGTTTAATGATAAAAACCTACATAAAGGTATAAATTATTTTCGTCCTATATTAATTCTGAAGAGCTTCTGGATATATTGGCCTTTATCAAAAAACGGAAAGGAAGAAAAAAGTAAGAAAATCTGAAACACTTTCAGATTTTAAAAAAGCTCTAAAGCGCTATCTATTAAAAGCGTATTATAATCCATGGGTCTTCCTGTTTTCTTTCCTTATTCCATTAAGTTGGAAAGTATATCATTATTCATGAGTGTGATTAAACAAAATTAAAATTGATATTTCTAACATCCCTTTTCTGGATGTAATACATTAGAAATATATGGGAAAAAGCTGTGTAGAAAATGCACAATTTGAACTGAAATAAAGTTTAAAAACTCATTCAGGTGTATTCATAATTCAAGTAGCAAAAGCAGATGATAAATAGCGCTTGGCGCTAGAATCACATCTTCTCAAAATCGCATATCAACCCCCTTTTTTTTTCGCCAAATTAAAAAGTTGCACATTTATTTTCGGAAAATTTCCAAATTCTATTTTTCTTTTGAGTATAAAACATTTCATTCCTGCTCTGATTTCACTTGCACGCGGTAATTTAATTAAAAAAAAAATTACAAATAATCTAAACAAAAAAAATCGTTATTCTTTTATTTTTACTTCAAGAGTCTGAATCATTTAATAAACTTGCCAAATATGGCAACCTAGATACGCTTAGTCTTCACTCTTTCCACTGCGGGGTTACAATTGCGAAATGGCGAGAGCAAAAATTTGCCTTTTGCGACACGTTTTTTATCGATATCTCCTAAAATAATTCGAATTTCGAAAAAATCGCTTCGAGATATGTCGGGACCCGTCCTGGAGAATTTCCATACAAAATTTGGTAGGTTTACGATCACCCGTCTGCGAACTACGCGAGACACAGACATACTAACTAATTAACGGATAGTTTACACTCTGTTTTATTTATATAGATGTCTATGATCAATATTTAAAGAAGAAAAAACTAGGTCAGGGTTTTTAGGACACCCTCGATAGTAGGAATCGGAAGGGATTACAATTTTTATTTAGTATTAAAAATATTAAACTTTTTACTTTCACTGTACATTATCATGAAAATTATCTAGGTTTTATGGTTAAGGCAGATCTACACGAGGGTTGTCTGCTTAATTAAGGCATGCCTTGGGCAGAGGGCTTTTTAAGGTGTTTTAACCCGAATTCTCGTTACATTTGAAGAAAACGGCAGCGCGGTAGGCCAGAATCCTAGACCTATACACGTCAACCATTTGCCATATTTAGAGTCTTATCCATTCGGCCATATAGAATTTGATAAAGTGTACAGTGCCCGGGCAAATCGGGCTTTTGTCCAATGCTCCTAGTCCAAAAGAAGCCTCCAAATTCATACATTAAATTCTTAAATATTCTTTATTTACGTCCTCGCAGTTTTAAACTTAAAATTTTTAAGAAAGTGGAGGAGGAAGAGAAATTTTCTTTACCCCTTTTCTTCGAAAAATTAGTTTTTTACAGATACTGGTAAAAATTAAACATCCATTAATCGATTCAAGTGATTTGTTATTACCCAGTCATGTACGCCCAAAGGGGAGTGCAAGGTAGGTAACCCCCCCCCCTTAGCGTTTTAGCATATTGCCTTATGTTGTAAATAAAATTGCACCACAAGGCAAAATCGGAAGTAACATTGTTAACACATTTACAACGCATTGTTCTCAAAGACTCTCTTGTCTGTCCCCTGTGTTCTACTGGGGAGCAAATCTATATAAATAAAACAATCTGTAAACTGTCCGTTAGTTTGTCTGTCTGTGTCTCGCGTAGCTCCGAAACGGGTGATCGTAGACCTACCAAATTTTGTACGGTAATTCTCCAAGACGTGTCCCGACACACCTCGAAGCGATTTTTTCGAAATTCGAATTATTTTAGGAGATATCGATAGAAATCGTGTCGCAAAATGATCATTTTTGTTCTCGCCATTTCGCAATTGTAACCCCGCAGTGGAAAGAGCGAGGTTTCAGCATATCTAGGTTGCCATTTTTGGCAAATTTATTAAATTATTCAGACTCTTGAAGTAAAAATAAAAGAATAACGATTTTTTTTTTTTGGATTATTTGTAATTTTTTTTTTTTATTAAATTACCGCGTGCAAGTGAAATCAGAGCAGGAATGAAATGTTTTATACTCAAAAGAAAAATAGAATTTGGAAATTTTCCGAAAATAAATGTGCAACTTTTTAATTTGGCGAAAAAAAAAGGGGGTTGATATGCGATTTTGAGAAGATGTGATTCTAGCGCCAAGCGCTATTTATCATCTGCTTTTGCTACTTGAATTATGAATACACCTGAATGAGTTTTTAAACTTTATTTCAGTTCAAATTGTGCATTTTCTACACAGCTTTTTCCCATATATTTCTAATGTATTACATCCAGAAAAGGGATGTTAGAAATATCAATTTTAATTTTGTTTAATCACACTCATGAATAATGATATACTTTCCAACTTAATGGAATAAGGAAAGAAAACAGGAAGACCCATGGATTATAATACGCTTTTAATAGATAGCGCTTTAGAGCTTTTTTAAAATCTGAAAGTGTTTCAGATTTTCTTACTTTTTTCTTCCTTTCCGTTTTTTGATAAAGGCCAATATATCCAGAAGCTCTTCAGAATTAATATAGGACGAAAATAATTTATACCTTTATGTAGGTTTTTATCATTAAACCCCATCTTATTTTTGTAACCAGGGGCGCCCGACACGGTAAGCATTGCATCGGGGCGCCGGCTACGAAGGACCGTCATTCAAACTCAAAAACTAAGTAGAGCATAAAAGGGGTGTCTTTTTTGCATTAGCAAGGAGCGCCACTTAATCTGGGCCGCTCCTATTTGTAACCATCTTAATTTTAAATTCCATTCAGAATCTGAGAGATTTCAGTGCCAAGGAAGCTGGTGAGGAACAGGATTTTCTCCGAACAAGATTTATTTAAATGGCGAACCAACTGGTCGCCGGAGGCGGCTAGTTGATCATATTTCAATGTGCCTTTTTTTCATACATAATTTTCATGTTAAAATTGACAACTCGGTTGAGAGGGCCAATTTGTACTCTCGAAGGCCTATGGTCATTTGACTGTCCTTGACGATGAATAAAAAAAAAGGGGGAACTAAAATTGTTACAAAATCGAATTTTACACTTTGATGCTGCCTTCTAAAAATTTTTTGTTATCTAAGGGCGTCTATGTATAACGTAACCATTTATTTATTCCTTCAGAGAGGAACATCTACTAATTTTTTG
The DNA here is from genome assembly GCA_038373885.1 of Cheiracanthium punctorium. Classification (NCBI taxonomy): domain Eukaryota; kingdom Metazoa; phylum Arthropoda; class Arachnida; order Araneae; family Cheiracanthiidae; genus Cheiracanthium; species Cheiracanthium punctorium. Next base: position 352,408 of record JAWZYV010002842.1, read on the forward strand.
GCAATAGTATATTTATTTTCTTCCTCAAAACGGGACACTTACTAATACTGTAGGGAGACTGAATTTACAGGTCTGGGTATCCTTTAGCAGTTAAAAAAAAAGGCGCAAAAACTCTGGTGTTAATGTTTGATAAAAAAAAAATAATAACTTTGTTAAAACACACATATACTATAAAAAATAGTGCAAGACGTACGTTTCGGGTGGTACAAGGGATAGACCCTTCATCGACCTCAAAAACAACATCCTGCAGGAAGGTAGGAAAGTGAGAGATGTAAACAAAAAAAAAAAAAAAAAACCGCACAGAAAAAAGTAAGTTGCCATTAGGAAGGGAAAAAATTCTTAAAAAAACAGAGTGAAAGGTGGGATTAAAGTGCAGAACGGGGTGAAGGAATAAGCAAAAAAGGAACATAACTTAAAAAAAGGAATAAAATATTTTTAGTTAAATAAATTTAAATAGTTGACAAAAAAGAACTAACACAATATATGTCTCCCCCCCTCCATGGCATCATAAAGAGGTAAAGAAATAGAAAAGGGTTTACGAAAAACAGAAGTACCCTAATAGCACAGATTCGCTATGACGTCACAGAGGGTCACAATTGTCACAGGACTCTCACATACTAGTCACATTGTGACTTGTGAGTGATGTTACTCCATTGTGCGGTCACTGTGAAGTTTATTTGTGATCAGTCACCAGGTGACATCGCTGTGAAGTCCTTGTGTGACTTGTGTATGTGATCGGTCGCTTGGTGACTCTACTGTGAAGTCACTGTGTGACTTTTTTGGAGCTACTGATTTTTAGGCCTTCGAAATGACGCCACACCGGTTGTTTGATCCGAATTTGGAAACAAACTTACTTTTACTAACATTTTATAGTAATTTCTTTCGTCAAACATTTAATGAATAAATCTAAAAATGATAGCGAGTAATAGAGTAAAATCTCGCAGTTATGAAATAATGGAATTTAATTGAATTTGTTAATTTTAAAAAGAAATTATTTCGTCTGTACAAAACAATATTATTTATAAAAACTAGCTGTTATTAAACTAGCTGTTTTTTAATAATTGCTTTAAATTTTTGGAGGGGGCTCAGGCTCCCTCGAAACCCTCCCCTTCAAATACGCCCCTGTTAAGTTTGAAAGTTTCCCTGGGGAAAAATTGAGGTTAAGCTACGGGTCTAAGGCAAAAATATTTTATTTATTTTATCTAATGCATGTTTTTCCAAATAATTTTATTCATTTTTATAAGCGAACACTTTTCGGTAAAGTATCCAAAAAAAACCTTACCCTCATACCTTTATATTGACTACGCAACTGTTGATTCTAACTTTAGTTGAAAACAAAATAATATGTATGTAATCTATCAAACCCCGTAAATATGTAGCACTTTATAAGTTTATTTTACAACAGAAGAAAAAATGTTAACCTTTCCAAATGAAAAATTAAATAAAACAGCACCTTATCTCCTAAAAATAATTTATGAAAAAAAAAGAAAAAATTCCAAGATTTTTAATTTATATTTATTAATCATAGTATCTTCCCTGCATTTAAAAATTCTCCAGAAATATTTTAGTTTTCAAAACTAACTGTTGTAGTCAGTTTACTTTTTAAAGCAATCGGAGCGAGATGATCACGGCCCATACGATAACGTGTTGGGGTAGTAACCAGTTATTCGAGGGTTCGTTACCGGGACGTTTCCTTCAGTAGGAGGTTTGGTGCTGCCATCTGGTGCGTGTTTTAGGAAATTCTTTTTCCCGAATTTTTCCGTTGTTGCACTATGGTTGCATTGTGACTACACTGAAGGGTCACATAATGTAGTCACCGCGAGCGGACATAGGGACTCTATGGTGACCCTGCAGCGGAGTTGCTGCCACTGTTTGTAACTATATTGTGACTGCATTGAGTGGTGGCATTTCAGTCACAGGGGACGGTCGTGTTATTAGTGTAGAGAAAGTGCAAGGATTTTTTGAAATATGGACACCAAGAAAAGGTAAAGAATTGTTGCACTGTTCTTCAAAAGTAAACTGCATGAATCAATAGAATTAACAATACAAAGTAAATTAGAAACATAACCATCAGGGTACGGGACATTGCAGGAGATTCTTCACCTACGCTGTCAGTCCTTTCCCTCAACCCCCCTGCTGTATTTATCTACAAATGAGGAAGTGAAAATTACTTGTCTGAATAGGGAAAGTTTCTTTGATTTTTGAGGAAAATACCGCCAAGGCACGGAGCCAGCCTCGCACCTCCAGCGAGCACACATCCGTTCTCCCTGCAACAGCCCACCCACAGGTGCCAATAGATTTGCTTCAGGCAACTGGGGAAATTATTTATTTTCTCCAACCATTTTGCTCAAATACAGATAATCTGCTCATTCTGCTCCGAATGGCTGTCAAATATACGTATACACGGAGCACATAAATGTCTTTGATCTCGATGAAGAAGCCAACGCTCGCGACAAACGTAGCCCCTTGTGCCCGAAGTGATTGTAGGGAAACTGGACAATAGAGCCGGGCTATTTTAGTAGGGTAATTAGGAGACTCACCCATGGTCTCACTCACTAGTGTATCCATACCCTCAGACTTGTAGAGCAGCTAAGCTGTGTTACGTAACAGGAAATAATAATAGTATACAAAAACAAAAACTATAATAAGAACATTTTAAAGTCTTAAACTACTATTAAACAAACGTTTAAGAAGTTGAACTATTTTGTGTATAATTTCATACCTTTGTATTTGGTATTATTCATCTGTATTTTTATTTTATGATTTTGATTGTAATATAAATAATATGATTTCCATCTCTTGTTTTTTACTGTATTTATTATTATTATCATCTGGGTGGGGGTGGATGGAAATAGAATTGTTTTCCTACAATGACCCAAAATCTCAAAATTCTAAAATCTGCACAAGGTCTGGAACCAAGCCGTGCGGATTTCGGGTACTCTACTGTATTTATACAGAGTGTCCCAAAATTTTAGTAACACACTTTAGAGTGAGATTCAAACAAAACAGAATTCGAATGTTTTCCCTTGCGAGCATGGGAAAACTTCAAATGAAAACAGAGTTTCTTACTCGGATGAAAGAAGCCGAACGCTTTTTGATCATGTGACACCACAAACACTCTGGTGTGATCGTTTTGTCTAATTCGAACATTTTTCCGCCATCTTTTGGCTGTAGGTCGAGAAAGGCTTAGCAGCTGAATTCCTCATCATCTTAAATACGAGGAAATAAAATGGATCATTTTTTTTAATCATTTTTTTAAGCACATCATTTTTTTTTTAAGATTCAAAGTAGTTCACGAAACTTCTTATTATTTTAGATTGTTTTACAAGAAAAAGATTCAGCTGAAATGATTTCGGGTTAGCCTAAGCAAAAGTGAAGTAAAGCTGGTTCAGGTGCCATCTTCTAATAACAATGTGAAAATTTGTTTTCTTATAAGTAGGATTTACAAATTGAAGTTGTACTTGCTTAATTGTTAATGCTAATTATTAAAAATGTATGCTTGTCTAAACTGGTTAAAACTGCTCTTTTAATTTGCTATTTGATAACGTATAAAATATAAGTTTTAATCACATGAACAAATACTTATAATCTAGTGAAAAAAAGAATCACATTAAAAAAAAATTAAAAAATGACAATAAAATTTTTATAACTTTGGAATATTAATATAACATGTATATACCACACTTTGAATTTTTGTAATCAAAATTACATGCATTGAATGGTAGTATTATTCAACACTACTAGGAAAATTAAAGAAACATTTTGTTTTTAATTACTCTTTTGGAAGAAAAAGAAACACTTCCTTTTTTGTGTACAATTTTAATTAAAAATCATTTAATGTGTTAATGAATTGTATAAATATATTGTAGATATTTATTTATATTAATTTTCCAATGTTATACTAATTTTTTTTTCTTTTGCTATTTTTGTTTTCACAAAATTGAGTATTTTCCTCATGAGATAAAACACATATTTTAACATAGAATATACCAGGTGATTCAAAATAGATGTTAAGGCGGTTATTTTTTAAACCGTAAGTGATCGAAACATACTTCCAATTAGAAAAGTTCATCAAATTAAGAGTAGCTTTCAGATATAGCAATTTTTTACTGGGGGTTGTATACATATTAAAATACGAAATTTAATTTTATACGGTCCCTCCTTTCCTACCTTTAATATTTAGAAGAATGTTGCTCTTTGCCTAAGTAAATTAATAAAACAAATACCAACTCTCTATGTGGAATAGTTTCCGAGATATATCAATTTTAAAATTTTGGCATTTGTCGCCAAGCACTAAGGGGATATCTTAAAAGTGAGAAAAATATTATTACTTTTCAACTGCCGTTAATTAATGTTAATAGTCACTCGATAGACACAGTTGACTCCTCAAATCCTAAATTAGCTAGAATTTTCCTGTAAAACATGTTTGACAGTTTTAAGTGAAAGTTACCACACCATAGTAACCTATACCATTATAATTTTGTCATTCTCTTTTACACTTTAAAATTCCTTCTCTGAAAGTGTGATGTAATTAGTGGATGACCCCTTAAAAGACTAAATTATCTCCAATTTCATAAATTAGTACCAATCACTTTAGGTAAAATTGCACCTATTAATTTCACACATTTGAACGCATTTAATTACTTTTCCCAACAATGGGATCTTTATTTATTTTTTATCAACTCATCGTTGATACCCGACCCCAACACAGCAGGTCCAGTGGCGTAAATCATTTTCAAAATTAATTTTCTCGCAAACTATTTCACTTAGAGATACGGGATTTGTTTTATTAATTTTCTTAGGCAAAGAGAAACATTCTTCTAAATATAAAGAGTAGGAAAGGAGGGACCGTATAAAAATTAAATTTTGCATTTTAATATGTATACTGCCCCCCAGTAAAAAAATGCCACATCTGAAAGCTACTCTTAATTTGACGAACTTTTCTAATTGGAAGTGTGTTTCGATTACTTACAGTTTAAAAAAATAATCGCCTTAACATCTATTTTGAATCACCCGCCGTATGTTAAAAAGCAATTTTATATAGTTAAGACAAGCATATATTTTTAATAATTAAAAAAAAATATCTAAGCAAGTGTCACTACAATCTTTATATTTATGATAAAAACTGACGCCACCTGGTTGACATCTGACGTCTTCGTACATTGGAGATAAATTTTGATTTTTGCAGTCCTTGAAATATGAATGTGATCTTCCATTTCATTAGAATATGTCTTTGCGGTCGTCTGACAAAGTATTCAAACTGTGGGGGGGGGGGGGGGAAATTTGCGTTTCTGAGAGGACTGTTCGCATTTCTATGAATTAGGCCTTTAATTCTTTATCTGTGAGAGATAAGCGGGCAAAGAAAATTGAAAAGAGGTAGATAAAAGGATTATGCTACAAAAAAAAAAAAAAAAAAACTCCTCTCCTCCTTAATTTTCAAGAAGTTACACTTTTTAAATTTGTATACGACTCCCTCCCCCCCCCCTGTACAAAAAAAACCACCAATTAGTAAAATGTCCCCAATTCACTAATGAAGTGGTGTACAGCTGCAGAAAAAAAAAAAGGCCCACTTGTACTTTTTTCGGCCGTTGTTCGTCGTACAGCAAAGTTACAGATACCAATCGTTTATAATTGACATACACTTTAATTTGCTATACATAAAAATTGCACAAGGGGCCATCTACATATTAGAATTCACATCAACTTTTTTTTTTTTTTTTTCAAATAGCAACCCCTAGATTTCACTTCATATTTCAAAAATTAAGCTCATTTTCACCCCAGATACCAATTTTCAATAAATTTGAACTGAAAACGGGTGAGTTAGGAGCTTCCAAAATCCCCCTCCCCATATGTTAAATTATTTTTTCATACTTTAATTCATATCTCATATAATATTGATAGTAAGAAGCTGATTTTTATTCATACTATTAGAACTAAACGACCCAAACATAATATACTATTATAATTTTTTGTAAAATATTAATGAATTATGAATTATTAAATTAATATTCAAAAAATTATGAATTGCGACCTAGTCAAATTTTGATGGAAATAAGATGTAGAAAGTAATAATTACATGGCTGTGCGAAATTTCAAATTTTCATGTTCAGTAGTTTAATTTATATTAAATGAATTTTTTTTATTTTCATGAGTTAAGGGACCATATATAAATTTATTAAATGACAATTTTTTGAAAATTTTGTAAAATAAATGTAAATTAGATTTCTTTTGTCCAAAAACAGTAAAAGATAGCAGTATTAAAAAATATCAAATTTTGAAGCAAATAAATTAAGAGGTTTTTACAGTTTGATGGTGATTCTATAGCGTCTATTGTTGCGGCCGCTACCATATCCCCCCAAATAAAATATTTTCCAAGGATAGAATTAGATGCAGTAGATGTATGTCTTCCAATACAACGTCCCATTTCTAAAAAACTAACATCCTCAACATTCCAGTCATGAATTTGACCTTTTTTAATATCTAAAACATCAGGTCTTCCCTATATTTATCAAACATTCAAAATCACGTTTTTCTGTCTAAATTTTCATCTGACTATAAATTAATTAAAATAGTGCCAAAAGTCTTATAAGACTATTACACATTGCAGATGATAATATTAAATGAAGAAAGTGAAATAACAAACACAGTGATAATAGTGGGTCGGCAAAAAAGTAATTGCATTTTTTACATGAAATTCAAACAAATGAATTTTCAATCATGAAACCATTCTTCAAGTTCGACTGTACGTAGATGAGTAACATTCATGCTGGTAGTCAGAAGAGCAGAGAGCAGCCTCTCATTCCTGGCAACATTTCCCCTGTGTAACAGAACCTTCAAAAAAAATCCTCAATAACAATTTCAAAAGTAGAAAGATTTCCAAAATAGTGAGCAGTCGTTTTGCATTTTTCCTGTAAATCATGTGTTTGAACCAAGGAAGTAATGGAATCACACGTCATTTGGATCACTGACTAAATATTCTAATTTCTACCCCTCATATTCTCAGTACAAATAACTTTAATTGAAACAGTATTTTCCTTGAAAATAATATTTATTTCATTTAACTCTCGCAAGCGAAATGAATGAAATGCGAAAAGTTCGGAACCTACAAATAGCATTTTTCATTTTGCAGAAAGTCCCTTAAAATCACAAAAAAGAATTCGCAATATCTCTGGAAATTATCGAAGAAAATTGGTGAAAATTTATATTTAGGATAATTAGAAGGTTTTCTTTTGATTAATAAAGTCAAAATACAGTGTTGCCATTGAGAAAAACGAAGTTGATGCAGAATTAAATATGAGGATGGCCCCTTGTGAAAATAAAATTAATAGTAAATTAAAGTATATGTTATTTGCAAACGAATGGTATATAAAACTTGGTTGTACAATAAACAACGGCAAAATGAAGAGCAAGTGGGTGTTTTTTTTTTTTGTTTGTTTGTTTTTTCCCACAGCTGTACAAAATTTGAGAATTCTAAAAATGTGTCATAGATATGAAGATAAATACATGTTGACTTAAACCCCTTTTCAATGACTCTCGAAGGGAAAAAATAACGGCGCACCTTCAATATACTCCCACCGCGATTTTTTTTTTTTTTTTTTTTTTTCTTTTTGTGCCAAAGGCCATTTTCGATGGTGCGAAAAATAAGAAAATGGCTGTGAAATCACGTTTCCGAAACCGGAAAAAATATAAGAATTAGAAGAATTCTACAAAAAATTTAGGGTTAAGAACGTAAACAATAAAATCAAGAAAATTTAAGATTTGATGAACATAGAATTCACGTTTTCGAACAAGAATTTAGGTCCATAAAAATGCATTTCCGAAAGCACAAAAACTATTAGAAATAGAAAAATTCTAGAAATAATTTAGAGTTATCAATCTAAACATTAATAAATTCAAGGAAATTTAAGAATTGGTGGACACAGAAATAGAATTTTCTAACAAGAATTTAGGGTTAAAAATTTGAAAAATGTAAATTTCACAAATAATTTGACTTTTATGTGAGCGGGGGCTCTGCCCCCCTCAACCCCCCCCCCCCCCCGTTCATTCTTGACGAAAAAAGTAGTCGAAAAACTGAAAAAATAAGAAAACGAGTCGAGCATTTTAACGAAAGAGCCAAAAATTGTGAAGCCATTCGCCTGTACAAAAAACGCACAGTTACCGGAGTGAGGCACGAGGAGCCTGCTTCACGTGTCACTCCACAAAATGCATTAAAAATGTTTGCATAGAAATTGATGATCATTGTTTATAGGTATCCATGAGACATTTACGATGAAAGGCTGAAATCTTGTACATCAACTCATTAGTGTATGGGTACATTTTACTAATTGGGATTTTTTTTGTATGGGGGTCGTATACAAATTAAAAAAGTGTAATTTTTTGAAAATTAATGCAAGGAATTTTTTCTTAATGTAATCTTTTTTCCAGGGTTGGCATGGTTTAAACCAAATGGTTTTTTTCTCAAAAAAACCAATTGGTTTTTTTAAAAGAATAATTTAAAATTACGAATACTACAGATAGAATATTTTCTGATGTATTTTTAAATTATCCTCATAAGTATCAACAATGAGTTTTTATATCACTCTAGATACCTTATTGTTTTATAATTATTAAAAATTATTAATTAAACATAAATTATTGGCTGCATTTTTAACTTGTTTGTAAAATAGAGGTTTTGTGTTTTAACAACTTATTTCTAAACCTTAAAAATATTATTTTGAACAACTTATCAACCTTATTGCTGATGAGTCTAAGAGCAATATTCCATGTAAAATGTAGTAAACAATTACTATTGTATTATATTATACTAGCTGCTAAGGTGGTCAGCTTCGCTACCCCACACCTTACCATATATACTCAGTCAGTTTTGTCCAATTTATCGGAGTCCTTTCAACAAAAATCCTATTTCATGCTTTAAACAGTATTTGTCATGAAATTTATTTAGGTTATGGTTGTTACAAATTTTGGGGGTATCATGACAAAAGCTGATAGTGGCCATGGCAGGATTTAAGCTGAGCTCAAAAATTTTTTAGCAGAAAAGCTAAAATAAGAAAAAAAGCTTTAGCAAAATGCTAAAAGGATTATTCGATGTCTGATCTCCTTTTCCTCTCATTGTTTTTGCAGTGGTCTTGAAAATTATAGACGTACAGGCTTTATATTTCAATTCAATATGGTAATCAAAGATTGTCCCCACAACCGTTCTATAACCATTCTATACAGGAAGTTTTTACTTTTATCCCTGTTTCTCTTTTATATTTCAGTTCCAAATTTTTTCAGAGAACTTTCACAATAAATCAAAAGCCCATTAGTTTCATTTTAGCATTTTGACAAGTTTTTTCGCATTATGCAAAAAATGCGACCGTATCTTAAACCTTGGGCCATGGGACATGTGAATAGATCCAAAAGATTTTGGGGTCCTCATCATGGCACAGTGGTAATATCACTGAAAATGGTATATGGCCAAAGTGTGAAGGTCCCGGATTCAGGTCCCATCATGCGGCTGTCGATCTAACAGTCTAGAGTTTTGGTAGGTTTTCTCCAGATGTAACGTGGATACGCATGAAAACCCCTTAGAAAGTCCTCTGCCAAAGCACCCCCTATCCTTGGCAGATCACTCAGAGTACCGTTGCCATTAATCAAACCAAAAAGAAACATTTCGCTTTTTCGTGTATGGAAACGGGAAACGGCTAAATATGCTTCAACCCATTGCAAAGTGGTTTTTTTTTATATGTGCAATAAACACGAAGTAAAAAAATCCGAAAGATTTTACTTTTATGCATATACATTGTTATTTTGCAATCTATCTACTGCCTGACACACGTAACCAGTAACGAATATGCTTGCTTCACTTGACGTCATTGAACTGTTAATCTGGATTTTTGCATGTGTGTTATTGTTATTACGCTAATGTTTACATCTAGTTCTTGCCGCTCCCGGCATAAAAATATCATCAAATTTGATACCGCATACATTAGCGTATTATATAAGTAGATACTAAGTATGAAAAAATAGTATTTCTAAATAAAATATTAGAATTGAATGATTTCAATGGCTACATAAGTATAGCAACTATTGTTTATTTACTTTGTTTTAATCATTTTCAAAAGAAATATTGATTTTTATTTGAACATTTTACAAATAATTTTATTTATTAATATTTAACATGTAATTATAAAAGGGTTTTTTTAAAAACCTGGTTTAAACCAAATAAACCTGGTTTTTTGGTATTTTAAAAAAAAAAAACGGGTTTATTTCCAACCCTGCTTTTTTCCTACCTTATTTTGAACATTTTTTTTCAATTTTCATTGCCCACATCTCTATTAGATAATGAATTAACGCATATTACAATCTGTTTCGGACACCCAGTATACACTTTCTATATGTCAGACAGCAAAAGCTTGATCCTCAACCTCGCTGAATAATTTTATAAATTTTGCAGAAAGAAAAAGTTTAAAAATAGCTTCTAAACATTTCTTGGGAATAATACTGTAAGCAAGGGCAAGTCGCCAAACCAGATACGTCACCAAAGCTTATGATAAGTAAACAGGCCTGTCAGCGTTGCTACTTGAGAAGAGGTGTTTAGCAACCCGTGTGCAGAGTTGTGTTGTTGTTTCATGATGTCATGAGAAATTATGTGATTGGTCTCAGAAATTAACTGGAAACCGGTTGATTTCGAAGGAATTATGTGATTGGTTGAAAGAATTTAACTGTAACCGATCTGTTTAAACATGGCAGGCGTACGACTAGTGATTAAACATTACTTGTTTGTTGTCAAATGCTGTTTGCAATTTATGAAAGTTTTTTTTTAGGAAATAAAATTTATGGTTATTTTTATATTAAATGTAGAAAAGTTGTGTAGAGCTCAAGTGAATTCATTTATTTTAAGATGTTTATCCTCGAAGGAATGAATATTGGTATAAAGATGAAAATTCTTGTGATGAAGAAATCGTGGCATGCTAGGATGAAATTTTGCTTATGCTTTGAATGGTATTTAATGGATTTATTTCTAAATAAAGGTTTGTTAACAAAAAATAATGTGTCTGTACCATTAAACAAGGAATTTAGTGAAAAATTTGAGGTATGTGCTTTTGTTTATTTAATGCTTATTTCTTGCTGTAGTATACAGGGTGTCCAGTGCTAACGCTGTCCAATGGCTATTTCCTAATCCGTTAGTCAGAGACAAATAGTTCCAATTGCAAAAATGCTTTAAATTGTATAATCTATTGTGTGAGAAACAATCAAAGTCAATAAATCAATTTCTATAAAAATTAAGAAATTTAAATTTTTATATGGTCCCCCGGTCCTATCGGTTATATTTAGAAAGATTTTTTTTATGCAATTTCATGCAGGCGCGTAGCCAGGAAAATTTTTCGGGGGGGGGGAGGGATATGCGCCTGGAAAATGTTTCGGGGGGGATATGAACTTATATGTGTATGAATAGACGGAAATTCACCACTAATCCAAAAATTTCGGGGGGGGGGGGGGGGATATATCCCGATATCCTCCCCCCTGGCTACGCCCCTGATTTCATGCACAATAAAAAAAAAATTCGTCCTTCTACGACCAAAATTCATCGATTTACGAAGCAGCAAACATTGCGACTTAAGTCACTTTTCCACGTTTAAAAATGTCCCATTATGGTAAACCGTTAAGGGACCATATAAATACTGAAATTTTAAATTATAGGTTTTAATTTTATTTCCTGGCGTAATGCGGAAAAAGAAGCAAAACTAATTTTAGAGTACTGATCTTCAAGCAGACACGGCCTTATTATCGCATGGGCAAATCGGGACTTTGCCCAGGGCCCCCCAATTTCCAATGTTGTTCTGAAATATTCCTTTTTACATCAAAATTTTATAAAAAATGAAACAAATTTCATAGATCAGGGGCCCCCAAATCTATCAATGCCCCAGGGCCCCTGTTGGTCATAATCGGGCCCTGCAAGCAGAGGATTATAGTCAAGCTCTATTAAAATCTATCTGAGGTCAGACTTACTAAATCGTATATAGTGTTTCGAATTTTCGGGGCAACCCGCTGTTCTGGGCTTAAAATAGTTCAAAATTCGTATTCTACGCTTCAAATAGATAAATTTTGCTTTTTGTTGAATCAAAATCCGTCAAGTAGAACCGGAGATACGAAGGTTTCGGTTTCCCATTCAAATATATGGGGTTTCTAGAAATCTCGAGAAATATTGGTCCTAGGGCTTCGATCTCTTCACTTTTAGGGACTTATTTTTGGTGCCAAATTTGGCTATATTTCACCAAAAGTCGCCAAGCTTGGAGACATTTTGGTCATTTGGCGCGATTTTCCCTATGGGGCCTGTAAAGTTGCTTTTGCTGAATTAAAAACGCATAATAACCTATCATTTCTCTTCTACGACATAATCAAAATTACCGCTTTAAGTGGAATCCTCGAGAAATAGACTTTTCTGGAAGCTTCTTGTACCTTCTGCATCGGCTATAAATTGAAGCACTTCAGAAGCCCCAGTTCAGTGCGAGTTGAACGCCCAGTGTGTGAAGAGCTCAGTGTGAGTGCGCTTGATAGAAGCGGTGTTTCGCGCTTCTTTTCGAAGCTGTTTTTAAAGTCCTGTGTGTAAATTCTTCACTGTTGAGTCTTGAGGGATTGTTAGTGTTATCCCTCGTATATTTCCACTGAATTTTACCTGTGGAAGTGTTTTATTTTGTGTGAGAATTACAGATTTTGTGAGAGCTTCTGATCTAATCGGACTGTTGTTGTGTGTGTGTGATTAAGGCAAACCTGCGCGAGGGGTATCTGCCTAAGATGAGGGATGCCTTGGTAGGAGGACTTTCTAAGGGGTTCTAACGCATATTCACGTTACGTCTGGAAAAAACCTACCAAAACTCTAGACCGTTAGATTGACGACCGCACGATGGGACCCGAACTTGGGACCTTCACACTTCGGCCGTCTACCATTTTCAGTGACATAACCACTGTGCCATGGTGAGGCCTAAGAGGACTGTTAATAGCACATTACTGATTAAGAATGTGCTGCTTGTGAATTTTGTACAGCTGATTGTTCAACTAAGTTCTAGAAGCAATAAAGTTTGTGTTCCATCCTGACAAGTGACTTTTTACTAGAACTTTCTACACGAACTGGACTTTAGAATGACGAACCCAGGAAACAAGCAGAAGATAGGTAGCATGGGCCAAAGCTAGCATGAAGATGTGTAACATAAGAATGTGCTACGAAAAGTACAGGAAGAGTTTTCTGTACGAGTGCATATTCAGATAGCAGTCAAAGGAAGTTATTTAATGCCAGTTCATTTAAAAAAACCTGTTTAAAAAATTCTACTTTCAGCATAAGCTATATTTTTATGTTACTTTATTGGATACACATTGTTAAACGTTAATCTTTATTGCAATCTATATTCATAAAATAGTTAATGAAATTGCTAATAAATATTACAAAGCTCAAACCATGTACATTAATTTTTCTCAAATTCATTTTGTATACAACCCCTATTGCACAGCTCGAAAAGTGCTCTAACTTTAAGCAGCTGTAATTCGGTAAATTTTGGTCATAGAAGGACGAATTTTTTTTTATTGTGCATGAAATTGCATAAAGAAAAATTTTCTAAATATAACCGATAGGACCGGGGAACCGTATAAAAATTTAAATTTCTTAATTTTTATAGAAATTGATTTATTAACTTTGATTGTTTCTGATATAATAGATTATACAATTTAAAGCATTTTTGCAATTGGAACTATGTGTCTCTGACTAACAGTTTAGGAAATAGCCATTGGACAGCGTTAGCACTGGACACCCAGTATATTGGTTTGACGTTGAAAATTTCTGTTTTACGGTTGCGTATTTATATAAAGGTTTTAGTATTTTGTGCTGCTTTTTGTGAATTGGGAAGGATAGATGGAAATTTTTAGGCCTATAAGAAACATGAAAGATTTTATTTGATACATGGGATTGCTATCGTAAATTTTTGTATGCAGAATTAACGTACATTTTTTAATTTGATGTGAATCAATAGACGAGGATTTTTGAGTTATTTGTAATGAGTTTTGATTTTATCCTGATTTTAGTCGTGTAAGTTTTGTGTGTTTAATGTGGATGGATGGGTGTAGTGTTTAGTTAATGTTTATTTTATTTTTTATTGCATTTGAAATATGTACATGTTTTAATAAGGTGTTTAGATAAGTGTTTTGCAGTTCTGGGTATTTTGTTCCCTATGTATCTATGTATGATTATGTTTTGTTTGGCGAGAAAACAAAGTCACCAAGGTTAGACGTTGGCCACAAAAAACAGTTGCCAACTCAACCTGACCTCGGTTATGGTATTATTCCCAATTTCTTCATAACAGTATTAATTTCAGAATAGATTTCCTTACACTTTCTCGTATTTCACATTTACTTTTCATAATTGCAAGAGTTTAATTAATATTTACAACAAATTAACCTAGCCATATAATAATACAACAATTTCATTAAAATAAAATAACACCATTTTAGGTAAAAATATGTAAGCATGTAATACATCTGTACAAAGTACTTCAATAGCTAACATAAGCATCAGTTCACAAAAATTTTCAACAGTTCATACCAGCAGGAACAAAACTAATTTTGCTTTTTAAAATTGTTGCAACTTTTTCATTGTTAGAGTTTTGGGCATTATGCTTGTCATTAGGCTGATTTTTCAAGGACATCTCTTTGATGTCTGAATATGATTTTGCATCGCTTGAATTCAAAATTGAAGTTTCGGATAACTTCACGTTAAATTCCTTCTTACAAAATATAACAGCGTTAGATGAGCTGTTGAATGCTGTTCTCGGTTGTATTTTATGGTTTTTGTTGCCTGAACAATTTATATCGCAGAAATTATTTAACAAGTTTGTGTTATCATGAGCAGAAGTTGGTTTTGGTTTATTTAACCTTTTAATTTCTTCATTGAGATAATTTGTGTCACTTAAATCCTTTACACTGAAATGTTTCAATGAAGAATCATTGGAAAACTTTTCTCTTATTTTGTCATGCATACCATGTTCTTGTTCATCACCTGAAACAGACGATGTTTTCTGATCACAGGGAAAGTTCATTGTTTGTAAATCTTCATCAGAAAGTGCAGAAGACATTCGGTCACGAACTGATAAATCTGATTCAAAACTGCTTGTAGATGCTGTTAAACACACATTTGATGCTTCACAAACAGAAGGTTTTGATAAAAGTTCCATCAACTTTTCTTGCAACAATAGGAGGTATATAGCATTTTTTACAAAAATGTTTAAACGTCCATTATCTAGAGGACGTTCACTATAAAATCTTTCGTTGACATGACATTCTTTCATTACATGCTCATATAAAAATTCCTTGGGCACTGCTAAGTAAGTTTCTACACAATTCTCCAAACTACGCAGTTGTTTACAATTAAAATTCTTATTGCGCATTTGCTTTTGAACAACTAAATCTGTTTCCTGGGTATCAAATACATTTTTTAATGTTGTTGAAAAATTCTGAGAAAAGCAAGATGAAGCAAGTCGATAACTGTGAATCACTTTAACTATGTTTTCGTTTTTAAAAATAGCACTTAATCTCCTATCAAGTGTACTTTTTTCAAGCCTCTCAAGATCAAAAAGAAAAATACATACTGTTGTAGAAATACATATCAAGGAAAGTTTACCATGACGAAATACTTTAGGGCCCTCAAATGACACTCCTATAGATCTTTGCTGAGAAATGAAATTAATAGATTGTTGATATTCTAAATTAAAATTTTCTAAAATAACAAAATTATTCGGTAATACATGACGCAAATTCGGAGGTAGATTTAGTACAATTTCCTTCCTGAAAGAATCCTCATTACGTGAAAAATCAACCGATTTTAATTCCTTGGCATGATCATCGAGCGATATATCTTTGTATCTGTTAATTGTACAATCCAACATTGCACAGTTTTTTTTATTTTGTTCTTCTTGTTCATTTTTTGATTGAACTTTCACATATGACAAAAATTCATTCAAGAAAAAACTCAAGTTACCCAAATATTTATGAGTTGGAAGTAAATGCACATTTTCGACGTATACTCGTTTCATAGCAATACAAATACTTTTAATAACACCTTCATATTCCCCATCTTGTGTTCGAAATCGAATTTTAGCACCTATGAATTCATATAACGTTTTAGACATACTTGCAAGGATTTTATATGGAATCTTCTTTTTGATGGAAAAGTCAAATATGATTCTGTTTATTTGAATGCCTGCCCAGCATCGGACCACCTAGGATATGACAATTTCACGTACGGATAGGGGCAGATGGAATCCTAACAGAAAAACTTAGACTTTTCTACCCACAAGTGTGATAGGGGAAAACACGCGCGCGCACAGGGAGAAATGCATTAGAAGATGGATTCGTGGGGAAAAGTACTTCGACGTTTTTAAGCAAGGATCGCGCTAATTTATTAATCGTGCGGTCTGCTCTCTTTCTTTTTTTCCCCGTTTTTTTTCTTTTGGTAGTTGAAATAAAAAATTGCCACAAATGTATTTATTATATATTATGTATGTACACTTGGAAGTTTTTAAGCATCGGTTACATGGCCAATTAATTGTGCACTTTGTTCTCTCTTTTTTTTCGTGTCTTTTGGTAATTAAAATTAATAATTTTATTTGATTTGAGATTTTTGTTAATTGAGACCCTTAACCAGGAGGCTGTCGTCTCGATTGCTCCGAAGAGAAATTAATAATAGTTACATATGGATTTATTATATATTTATAAATACATATATATGTGTCTGAACGATTGTTACTATAAAGTAATGCATTTATTACTTATATATAGGAAAATATCAGTGGCATGGCTACTGGGTAGAGGGGTTATAACCCCCCATGACGAATTTTTTGTCATACAAAATGCATTTTCTTCACGTATACACAACATATGTATACAGCTCATTACGATACACGAATTGCAGTAGTCGTAACCACCCCCCCCCCCAGAAAAATTTCTGTCTACGCCACTGGAATATATAAATAATTTGTTACTTACTTAATAATAAGTACAATACTTAATAATGACTTGAGGTCACAATTATTTTAACTAATATTGCAATGGCCACTATCTTTATTAAAAAGGATGTCAATAAATAAAAGAAATAAATCGGATTACAAAACACTTCCTAAAAAAGTTCATACATTTTTTTTTTTTCATTTTTAAAATAATGGTTACGCTTTTCGACATACGTCTCTAACGAGTCTGTTAAAGTTAGTGTACCCTTCTCCTCCTGTGTCAATCGTTGCATTTGGGCAATCGGGAAGCAACGACTATCAGGGTTGAGGAATTCAGAATATTACCATAATCTTAGAGAACTTGACGCCAGAATTATTTAAACTACTGTTGTAATTGCATATATTAAGTCTTTCATGCAGCATCAACATAATTAACATAATTAGGTCTTTGGTACAGCTGAGACCCAACGTGTGCGTTTGGGTGTCGGGGAGCAACGACGATCAGGGAAGGGAAATCGTAACCACTGACGTTTTAGTTCGATAAGAAGAACATATACGATAATAATAAGATACAATAGGATAGGTAAATAAGATAAGATAGTTCCAACATCTGAGATGAAGGCATGGGCGCCGGAAGCATAGGGCAAGGGGGGCAATGCCCCCCTGGATTTTTGTATGCAGTGTTTTCCCTTGCTTTTTTGCTCTTTCCAACAAGGTAACCATGCGTTGAAGTAGTCTTCGCCCCCCCTGGGAAATATTCTGCCGGCGCCCATGGATGAAGGTATAATTCGCTCAGTACTTCGGTGTGATTTTACTTTTATTTGGAAGACTATAAGACTTATTTTGAGGTAGAAGGAAATTTACTTTTTACTAGAATTAAAGTTGGTTTATTTTTATTTATTTATTTTTCGTTTTATAAAACTCGAAATTATTCAATTTACTAAGCACAGACTTTCGATGTCCACGGGATCATGTGCAACAGTCCCTCTCATTCACCTGTCTCCAGCACCCGCTTCATTATAAATAAATTGTTTAATGCAACTAGTCATAAGACAGAAAATATTTGGGCGTATCCTAGCAAGGACGTGTTTAGGGGGGAGATTAAGGGGGTCAAGACCCCCTCGAAAATTGGAATTTTGTTACTAAAATGGTAATGATATAGTATTTTTGTGTGAAATTCTGCCGTTTATACTGTTTGGACCCCCCCCCCCGAAATTTTCGGATCCCCCCTCTCCCGAAGTGTTTTTTTTTTTTTTTTTGGATACGTGCCTGTATCCTAGGACCAGTATTTTTTATAGGGTGCCTATACTGCTGAATCTTGTTAACGCAAGCAAGGTTAGGCAACCATCTTGTTTACGAAAAAATTCACGAGCAATAACTAGTTTTTGGAGTTTGTGCAGTAAATGGCGTTCGTAAAAATATAGTCTGCCAGGAATGTAGCGAGTGTAGTATTTAAAGCACTTTAACAGGAGCAAACAAAATAGCTCTCGTAGATTACACTCCAATGGCAGAATGAAAATATAATTTATTGCCTTTGTTTCTACTGCTACCTCTTATCGAATAGAAATGGTGACTGCGATTCTCCATCCCTGATCGTCGTTGCTCCCCGATGGCCCAAACGCACACGTTGCGTCTCAGCAGTACCAAAAACTCAATATCTTGATGCTGTGTGAAAGACTCAATATATGAAATTACAACGGTAGTTTAAATAATTCTGGCGTCAAGTTTTCTAAGATTATGGTAATAGTATTTTGAATTTCTCAACCCTGATCGTCGTTGTTTCCCGATTGCCCAAATGCAATGCAACGATTGACACAGAAGGGGAAGGATACACTAACTTCTTTTAAGAGACTGGTTAGAGACGTATGTTGAAAAGCGTAACCCTTATTTTAAAAATGAAAAAAATGTATGAACTTTTTTTAGGAAGTCGTTTGTAATCTCATTCATTTCTTTTTATTTATTGACATCCTTTTTAATATAGTGGCCATTGCAATATTAGTTAAAATTATTCTGACCTCTAATCATTATTAAGTCTAAGTTATTGTATATAGTAAATTAAAAAGAATTCATTCCAGTGGCGTAGGGAGAAATTTTTCATAGAGGGGGGGGGGGTTACGACTACAACGATTCATGTATATGTGTATATATGTGTGTGTGTGTGTGTGTGTGTGTGTGTGTTGTGCGAGTGTGAAGAAAATATGTTTTGTATGACAAAAAAATTCCTTATCGGGGGGGGGGGTTTAACCCCCCTGTAGCTACGCCACTGATATATTCATATATATATAAATAATAAATACATTACTTTATATGTGAGTAAATACATATATGCACACATATATATGTATTTATTATAAATATATAATAAATATATTTGTAACAATTATTAATTTCAATTACCCTTCCCCCCTTCAAAAAAAAAAGAAAAAGAAAAAAAACGAGAACAGACTGCACAATTAATTGCCCATGCTTAAAAAGGTCTAAGTATACACACATAATATATAATAAATACATTTGTAATAGCAATTGTTCATTTCAATTACAAAAAGAAAAAAAAAAAAACGAGAATAGATCGCAGGATTAATAAATAGCCATGTAACGCGCTTGCTTAAAAACCTGGAAGTCCTTTTCCCCACGAACCCACCTTGTAATACATTTCTCCCTGAACGCGCTCGTATTTTTCCCTGTCAAACTGGAAGGTAGAAAAGTCTAAGTTCTTGTATTGGGATTCCATCTACCCCTCAAAACAATGTTTGAGATTTGAGAGGTTGGTTGATTGAGACCCGTGTTGTTGGCCGCATTCGTAAACGCCAAACGAGTTGCACTCGTGCAACGAGTTTCCTGTGCGTGGTTCGGTGTTCGTACAGGAAACTGAGTGCATTCAGTTTAAAAATTGGAACGTTCGTATACAGAACTGAGTGCAATTGGTTTCAAACGAGGTAAATCGAGAGCGATTTAGGTTGATTGAGTTTGTTGAGAAGATTAGTTGCTGCACGTAGTTGCTGTTTACAAATGGCGTCTGTTGTTATGGAAAAGTATGTTGTTATGAAAAGTATTTTACATTTGCTGAAGCTGCAAATAGTATTACTTTTTCGAGAAGGAAATTCATGCATGCGCTAGAAACTGCTACGAAGGTACATAATTTTTTAAAGGTAATCATTTACTTGTATTTTTAATTTTAGTAAATTCAAAAATGCATGTTTTAGTGTTGAAATTGAAGTTGATTCAAACCGTTATTAGCGAAATTTGAACTTCTCTTGCTAAATACTTTTGAAAAAATGAAGTTTAAGTTGAAATTTCTAAATTTTGATCTGTGCACTTCAATTATGGCCAATCTTACTTTTAAAAATCCTGTTGATTTTATATTGAGTATGTACTAAAATGTCTCCTCAGCAAACTTAACGCATTCGCGAATTGTAAACAAACACGTCTCCTAGGCGACGAAACTAAATAAACTGAAGGTGTTCGTAAAGTCCAAAGACGCGGATAACCACTGACAGCACTAAACACACGTATTCCAGTTTTCTTACGAAAACTCGTGCAACGAGTTTATCGTATACGAATGCACCAGTTGCGTTGGAACAAGTATTCCGATTTGTGTGCTTGTCGTCCATCCTGGCGTAAGTGCGTCAGGCTGTGAACATCGTGTTTGCAGGTTCGAATCCAGCTACCGCAGGCGTGATTTTTATCTCTACCACTCACCAGCTCCTCAGAATAGTGGAATTTCTTTCTGAGGGCTTTAACCTCAAGGAATCCACCGGAGCAGTAATGCTGGACATTAGCAAAGCTTTTGACCGCGTCTGCCATAACTCACTTATTTACAAACTAATCACTATAAGCACGCCGGACGCGTTGATTCATTTGATAAACTCTTACCTGAGAAATCGAAAGTTCTCCGCCTGCATCAACAACACTTACTCCACTCACACGCCTTTTGAGGCTGGTGTACAACAAGGATCACTCCTTGGTCCTACACTGTTCAACATTTACATAAATGATATTCCAAGAGATTCTCACACATCTTTAGCAGTATATGCAGACGATACTGCTATAATGTCCAGATCCACACACCCTGACACTATGGTCAACAAAATTCAGCACCACGTTGACACACTTGAAGATTGGTTCGCCACTTGGAAATTAAAAGTAAATCCCTCTAAGTGTCATTCCATTCACTTCACTAGATCCCGCAAGATTGCGAAACCAATATATATTAATGACGAAAGAGTTGAATGGGGCAGGACCTGTAAGTATTTGGGACTCATGCTGGATTCCAGACTGACTTGGAAGGCACAGGCCACCTATGCCCGTAACAAAATGATTGCGGCCGAAAAATCTATATCAAAGTGACTATACCAAAGCAAACTTAGCATTCGCAACAAACGAAAACTGTACAACATGATTGTCCTACCTGCAGGTACATGCGCTAGCCCCATTTGGGGTTATACTGCGAAAACAAATTTAAACTTAATCACAACAAAATACTACGAAAAATTAGACATGCTCACAGATACATAAGACTCGCGGTTATGAGATGAGACGGGCTCAGCCCGACCCGGGCTTGGGCCCTGTAATTCACGATTGCGTTCGGGCTCGGGTTCGTGAAAAATGTCTCCTTTATTGAGCACACTCTTTGAAATGGGTTTTAAAAAGCGATTCATCGGAAAAACAAACGTACTGATTGATGCTAAGACTTGCAACAAAATAATTGGTGGGTAAAAAGAGCTAGCTTTTTCACATAATTTACTGAATGCTGTGTTGTGCTATTTCATTTGTGTATGTGTGTTAAAATGCTGTTAATTCAAATTTTTGGCCTCATTATTTACTGGTCTATCTTAGTTAAATGTATATATTCACATCGTATCATAAAATATTTTTTAACCCTCCGTTAGGCGCGTGGACTGCGATCGTAGCGTAAGTCGAATTTCCTATGTTGATATTCGTGCATAAGTCAATATTCCTATGTCAATTTCATATTTAAAATTTAATTCCGTAAAAATGCATGATGTCTTATACAATGATAGCTTTCTCATATTTCTTTCTAATTTTGAGTTTTTTTCAAAAACTATTCAGTTGTTGACAAAACTAAAATAGGAAATTTAGCCATTACTCGAATACTTTTACCTGGTGTGTGTACCTGGTCTACGCTCGTAGTCCACGCGCCTAACGAAGGGTTAAAAGTAATTTTGTTCCTATCAACTAAATTCTTATGCAATAATATATTCTTATGCAATTCTATGCAAATTTCTTAAATTTATTATGCAAAATGTCTTTTCTGGACGTGTTTTAAATATAACATTTTTTAATGTCACTATACGAGATTTATAACTTGTATTTTCCTGTATCTAATATATCTAAGTACATACGAATGTTTAACACTGATGTGAGTACTCAACGGAATTTTTAATAAAAATTGAAGTATTATTGTTATTATTTGATAAACATGGATATAAAGAATTAGAAAGTGCATTAAGAGTTTGCAACTATATTTGTCTTTAATTTGCACAAACGGCAAAATTTATCGTATTGTATCAATGAAGTAACTGAATTTTATTTATCTTCAGCTGAAATTTCGGGGTCGGGCTCCGACTTAAATAATATTGCTCGGGCTCGGATTAAAAGTCCTCGGGCTCGGGCTTCAAAAAATGAGCCCGAACTCATCTCTAGTAGAGATCTCATGATTCCCTCCATGTACGAAATTATTAAAAAACAAGCCCAACACTTTTATGACAAATTCTATAACTTACCAAGTGAACTAACTTCAGAAATCCCTGATTATGACTTCCGTGATCCAAACAATCGGCCACGGCCTAAAGCTGTCCTCCTGCTTAATGAGTAGGATTATTAGCACCAATTCTCACTACCTGTTCTTCCAAACTACGACTTCCCTATTTGTGTCTCCTGATATTGTCCCGTCCCTTGACATTGTCTTCTAGAGTCCCTTGTATATATAGTATATAATTTATTTTCATTTTGCATTGTTCTCATACTTTTGCTCTAATAAATATTACTATTTACCTTACTATTATGTATGTTCTGATACTGCATTCATTTTCTCTTACATGACCCATCGATGTATAACTACTCTTCAAACAACTGGAGTTAAACCGTCATGGAATAGACACTCTTTTCAAGAACAATTCGATGATGATGATGATGTGCTTGTACACAGGGAACCACTTATAAATCCACGTCAGAGAAAGGACAAACTCAAGGGGGCGCGAATGCCTTGGGGGAGGACTTTTCTGGGTATCTAGCGCGTATTCACGTTACATCTCGAGAAAACCGCCCAAAACTCCAGACCGCTAGACCGACGGCTCCGCGAGAGAACAGAGCCCTGTTCCTCCACTTAGCCATCTCCCAATGTCAGTGGCTTTTACCACTGTGCTACACATTGGTGATAGAGACCCTTAGCCAGGAGGCTGTCTTTGTTTGTTTGTGTAATATGTATTTCGGACACGGAGATATATTCTGTGGAGAGGAAGTTTCCGTGGCCACGTGCGGATGGGGGCAGATGAAATCCTACTGACTGACTGACTGATGATAGGTTCTTGTAGGAGTGCCCTGGGCACTAGGCCTTTAACTCCAGTATGTATGATCTTTTCAGTCGGGTATTTTCAGTCTTGTAATGAGTCCCCAAACAGGACGGGTTGAGATGAATATCAGTCAAGTACAGTAAGAAGTGATCTGCATGAACAGCCCGGCCAGAAGGATGTTAGTAGGGAAAGGGTTTTTTTATTTAATAATTTTTTTTTTTTTTTTTTTTTTTTTTTTTTTTTTTAAAGCCGCAGTGTGAAGTACGTTATTGTGGAGGATCAAATATGTCAAGATATGGAGAGCATTTGGCGAGGACCGCCTTCGGTCTTTTGCTATTAGATGGATCACGAAAGTCGTAATCCGGAAATTCGGCAAGAATGTCGTTATTGATACTGGATATATTATCGTAAAAGTTTACGGCAAGTCTGTGGATTGTGTGCTTAATCGGCTCAACGGCCAGGTCATTTTGAATCGTAGTGTTTCTTAGGAAGTGGTTTCCTTTACGGATTTTTCTAAGTATTGCACTTTGTTTAGCTTGCAGGGATTTCATGTGCGATTTAGCTGCAAAAGCCCATACGGGGGCTGCGTAAGTAGCGATAGGCCTGATCATTGTTTTGTAAATTAGCGTTTTGTTTTGCTTGCTGAGTTTTTTAGAATAAAGTATAGGAGCAATCTTTTTGGCGGCAGCCGCCATGCGGTTTCTAATTTTAGTAATGTGTGGTTTCCATGTGAGTGACCTGTCCAATGTAATTCCCAGATAAGTGGCAGTGTTACTCCATGGGACGACATTGTTGTTTACGTATATGCGGGGAGGGTTATGTTTTCTTGAGAAGTGTATTGCTTGGCATTTGTCGGAGTTTAGTTTAATTTTCCAGGTATCGAGCCAGGTTTCGAGAGCGTCAATATGTGCTTGAATGCATCTTGAGAGTACTGTGGGGTGGTGAGCTCTGCAAATAATCGCCGTATCGTCGGCGAACAGAGCAAGTGTGGTGTACGGATTTCTAGGGATATCGTTGACGTACAAGTTAAACAGTGTAGGTCCCAGGATTGAACCTTGGGGAACACCACTATTTATAGGAGTGCGGTTAGAATGAGTATTGTTTACTCGAACCATAAATGTACGGTCAGAAAGGTAATTATGAATTAAATGAATTAGAGAGTCTGGCATGCCGATTTGTATGAGCTTGTACATGAGGCCTGTATGATATACTTTGTCAAACGCTTTTGATATGTCTAGGAGGAGAATACCGACTTCCTTTTTTTCTTTCATTGCTTCAGCGATATGTTCTGTGACTCTAAGGAGTTGATGAGTCGTACTGTGTTGTTCTCTAAATCCAAATTGTTCGGGAATAATAATGTTGTTTCGAGTGAGGTGTTCTTGAATGCGGTGGAGTATGACTCTCTCCGCTAATTTACTTAAGGCGCTTAATAAACTAATCGGTCTGTACGAGCTAGGTGAGGTGCTGCTTTGATTTGGCTTGGGTATAGGACAGACGATTGATGTTTTCCAGGCTTTTGGGAAGTATTTTAATTTGAGTATGTGGTTAATCAACGAGGTCAGGAAAATGAGGGTACGTGCAGGCATATTTCTTAGCATGACGTTACTAATTTTGTCGCTTCCAGGACATTTTTTAATTAACAGTTTTTTAATTATCATAACCAGCTCCGTCGGTTTTGTGGGGGAGATTTCAGTTGTACAAGGAGTGCGAAGGAAATTATCGACAGTCTCCTTTATATGGTAATCCGTAGTTGGGTCCACTGCAATGTTTTCGTGGAGGCTAAATTGCTTTTCATATGTTCTAGCCAGTGTATTTGCTTTATCGTAGTCGGTTAAGGCGTAACTGCTGCCTTCTTTGAGGGGAGGGATATGCGATTTTTGGTTTTTTATTTTTTTCAGTGCCTTCCACACTGAACTGTCTTCGGGGTTAAGGCTAGTGATAAAATTTTCCCAGTTTTCATTTGAATGGGCTCGTAGTAGTACTCTAGTTTCAGCTCTTATTTTGTGATAGTTTTGCCTGTCTATGGGACTACGAGTGCGTTGGTATAATTTCCTGCCAGTATTACGCTGCCTAATTTTTTCTTTAACCCATTTATGCCTAGTGTCCCTTTTTTGGGACGGCATTTTCGCTATTAGTCGAAAGCGTTATTTATTTTTCCTAGCCTTTGTTCATGAGTATTGAGCCTCAACTCTACAAAATATTTTAACATGACCAAGTAGGATGTTGATATTTCGATTTTTATGCATAATGATTTTAAAAGAAATCATCCCTTGTTCAAGAAGTTGGCATCAGAAATTTATCTATTATTTCTGTTATCAGTAAAAATCGAAGAAAGTCGCAAAAATATCCAGGCACAAATGGGTTAATGTGAGAAGGGAGTTTGATAGCTCCGTTGTTTTTGACCGGTTCAGATGAGTTGTAGTAAGCGGACGTTATTATGTCCGTGATGCGAGTAGTCTCGCGTTCAATGTCTTCAGTATTGTGGATATCAGGAAGGCAAATAGGTGCGCTTAGCAGTCGGTTCGTGTAGTCTATCAGTTTGTTTTTAAGTGAACATTCTGAGGATGCCGTGCAATGTTTAAGTTAATGTCAAATTGCACTGGGAGATGATCGGAGTCAAACCGCTGTAGCACAGAGCTTTGGATTGTTTGATTCATGTTTTTGTAAATAGCAAGGTCTATTATGGACGATGATCCGTTAGTGGCGTAATGAGTAGGAAGGGGTGGAACAGCCATACGTATGTTGTTATTGATCATAAATTTTAGTAGGGATGTGCCGAAGGGGCAGTTGTATTTGGAGTCCCATGCGAAATGGTGAGCGTTAAAGTCACCAGCAATAACATTTGCTTCGCAGTAATTGAATATGTTGTGAATGTCTTTAGTCGGGAAAGGATGTCCGTGCCTGACGTATGCAGATGTCAGCATTATATGTTTTTGAGGGTCACCAGTAATAATAATGGAGTTTGCTTCCAGTATTTCGTGAGTTAAGTCCGTTACTGGATAGTGTGGTATGTCATTTTTTACGTAGATGGCAGTGCCACCATTTGTACGACTACATTGGCGGTCGTTTCTGTACAGTATGTAATTAGGGATGTTATACCTTATGTGTTTTTTTAGTTTGGTTTCTTGCAATAAAATAACATCGTACTCCCCGTACGATAAGAAGTTTCTTAACTCACTAATTTTTTGGTGAAGACTATTTGCGTTCCAGTATAGAACGCGCAAGAAGTTTTTGGTTGTGCTAGCCATTGATAGATTGGATAAAGTACTTTTGAGTGAGCTCCATAATAATACAAAGTTGTTCAATGGGCTCAGTATGTTTGGTAATTTTAGAAGAAAGCTCTTTAAAGTAGTTAATGATTTTAGTTATGTCTATGATCTTAGATATCTCTTTGATAGATTTCGTGATATCCATAAAGTTTGTAAAGTATGTGTGCGTTTCAGGAGCTTTCGTTGTGTTCGCTTGCGGTTTTTCTGGAAGCTGTTTTTTAGCTTCTCTTTGGTGTTTCCAAGGTCGCTTTTTAGGTTTGTTAGGTTTGTGTACGGGTTTTGTAGAAGGTTCTTCGTCCTCCGACAACTCGCTGAATTCATCGGCGGATATGATTTGAGTAGTAGGTGGAGGTTCTACGTTATTATTGCTGGATGTACTTGCCAGGTGTTGTAGAGCGCAGCAGTGATCTTCTTCCTGGGGTTTGGTTAATGGTGGTTTCTCCCATGCTGACACTTTAGGGGTGGGGGCAGGCATAAATGTTTGTAGGTTATTTAGTATGTTTGTTTGGACGTTTTGTTTGGTTTTGATTTCGCTAACAGCGCCTGGGTGTTTATTTCTGTTTGCAGGATTTTTTGGACATCCCGATAATTTGCAGGGTGGGTGCCAGTACAGTTAGCACATTTAAAGTACTCCTGCCCTCGGGTAGGACAGCTACGGACCAAATGGGGCTCCCCACATTTTAGACACTTGGGGGTTAGGGAGCATGTCATGGACGAGTGTCCATAGGCTTGGCAGTTATAACACTGACGTATTTTTGGCTTTCGGTAGTCTTCAACAGTAATATCAAGCCAGTAGTATTTTCTAAGATTATAGATATCCGCGTGGTTTGGCGTGGGTTTAAGTGAGATGAGAAATATGTCAAGGGGTTTTTTGGTTTTCCTGTTTGTTAAGTATGTTATACTTAAGGGTTCAAATTTGTGTTCCCGCAGATAGTCGTCGATATCCTGGCAAGGTGTATTTGATTTGATGCCTTTTATGATGATTTTGCGTGGTCTAAGCTCTCTAGGATCCATTGACTGGAATCCGATATTATTTTCACTGAGGTATGTTTGGAGAGAGCGAAATTTGTTAGGGTCCTTAAGGGTTATTTTAACGTACTCTCCGGCTATTTTAGCGTCAAAGTCGGTTTTTAGAAGATCGTTTATTTTACCCAATTGTTCGATAATGTTTGTTTTAATTTCACAATAGACTACGATGTTCACATTCTTTTTAGTGAGACTGTTCTGAGTTACGCTACTTTCTTGAGCATGACTCTCGACTTCGATGTTAGATTGGACGTCGTCCATATCACTGGTGTGTAAGTTTTCAGATAAATCATGATTGTCATGAGTTTCAGCTGTGTGACTAATTTCTATTATGGCGCATTTAGCAGACGGGAGATCATTGTTGTTAGTAGTTTTACGCTTGCTACCGGTACGAAAACTTTTAATGTTTAAGCTAATTCCAGTCTTGCTCAAGATTTTGTCGACTGTTTTCTTACAAGTACTATAATAATATCGGAAACCTTGCGTTTCTGTTATGTTTTCAAGTAAAGGGGATTGAATGAGGCTGGTAACTGAATCATGCAGATCACTTACCTCCGCAAGTATGGGGTCTTGTGCTTTCCTCTTCTCGTCCAAGAAGTTCAGATAGCCCATAAGTAATTGGTAGTTGTCACAGTTTGTAGCATTGTATCTCTGGTTGAAGGTGCTTGCATACAGCATCAATGGACCGAGGTCCACTGTAGAGGTGTTATTGGTCGGTGTTGGCTGTGCCATATACCTGGTGGGTTTACACACCAGCACAGCTAAGATGAAATCCTAATAGAAAAGCTTAGACTTTTCTACCCACCAGTTTGATAGAGGAAAACACGCGCCTGCGCAGGGAGAAATGCATTAGAAGATGGGTCCGTGGGGAAAGTACTTCGACGTTTTTAAGCAAGGGTCGCACTGCCTATTTATTAATCATGCGGACTGTTCTCGTTTTTTTTTCTTTTTTTTTTTTTGGTAATTGAAATGAAATCAAAACTATATACAAAATACAGCCCTTGTTACAAATGTATTTATTATATATTATGTATGTGCACTTAGAAGTTTTTACGCATCGGTTACATTTCCAATTAATTGTGCAGTTTGTTATCTCTTTTTTTTTTTGTTTTGGTAATTAAAATTAATAATTTGATTTGATTTCAGATTTTTCTTGAGACCCTTAACTAGGAGGCTGTCGTCGCGATTGTCCCGAAGAGAAATTAATAATAGTTAGATGCATTTATTATATATTTATAAATAGTACATATATACGTGTGTATATATGTACACTGAAACTGAACGAGTGTTACTTTAAAGTAATGTATTTATTATTTATGTATATGAATACATCAGTGGCGTGGCTACTGAGGGGGGAGGTTATAACCCTCCATTGAGGAATTTTTTTGCCATACAAAATGCATTTTCTTCACGCACACACAAAATTGGCATGGTTTAAACCAAATGGTTTTTTTTTCTCAAAAAAAACCCAACCAATTGGTTTTTTTAAAAGAATAATTTAAAATTCCGAATACTAGAGATAGAATACATTCTGATATCTTTTAAAATTATCCTTATAAGTATCAACAATAAGTTTTTATATTAATCTACTAGATATCTTATTGTTTTATCATTATTAAAAATTATTAATTAAACTTAAATTACCCCTCAGGGGGAAGACCTTCTACAGGTTTTCACGGGTGTCGCATCCCCGGGGCCCCAGAGATCTTTCGCTTCTCTTTTATTTACCCTCTTCTCTACTTTTCTTTTACCTTCCCTTTCTCCCTCAGAGTAGTTTCCTCCTAGGAGGTGAGGGGGCCCCCTTTAGAAGCTGCGGTCGCTCTGTGCCGTCAGCTTCTATAGGGCAGTTTCAGATTACGTCACTATTCTATCCTGGTGGAATAATATGAGGTTCCTATTGGTTCATTCAAAATCCTGGTGGACAGACGTCACTTCAAAGACGAGCTTTTATTGGTTGAGTCCAGTGCCGGTCACGTGGTTGAAACTGCTCTATTGGCGGTTAAACTGCCCAAGTGTTTGCCGTGCGTGGAGACCCGTGTTCCCGGAAATGGGTATCCTGGTAATTGGGCCCGTTTACATGTGCAAAAATGCGGAGTAAATCCCTGGACTTACACTGCTTTCTACCCCGCTTCCCCTTCTTAGGGGAAAAAATGCGGGGTAGAAAGATTCCTCGTCGACCCCGCTTTCCCATGATGCAGTGCGAGTTTTTCCCTGTACTCCGCTTTAACCGGGATTTTCCATTTTCACATGTAAACGGGCCTATTGAGGGGTGTTCCCGTAAGGGAAATCATCTGAACGGAATTTCCATAGGGACGGGATACACTTCAACACATTACTTTGGCCTCAGCTTCGGGTAAACGGGTGGTACACAGCGTTCCCCTGTGTATCAATCGGCTGGTGGTACTGACTCGCTCAACTGCTAGGGATCAAGCAATCGGTCTTCTGCTGGGCACGTCGTTAAGGGTGGACACTGCTTACAGGGATGTACTGTGCGCGTATAGACCCGACTAGCACTGGTGCAAGTATAAACATCCCTTTGTTGGGCTCCGTGGTGGGTGGTGGAACAAAAATTGCTCCCTCGCCAAAAAGCAGCAAAAGAAGGCATGGAACCTTTTTCGGCGGTATCCTACCACCGAAAACCTTATCAGCTATAAAAAAGCAAAAGCCTATGCTCGCAAAATCAGGCGTCTATCTCAAAAAGAATCTTGGGTCAAGTACGTCTCCAGCATTTCAACCTCCACAACTAGTAAGGAGCTATGGACAAAAACAAAAAGATCCTTGGGAATCTACAATAACCACGCTGTATCCTGCCTCTCCATGAATAACCGAACTATTTCAGATACAAAAGAAATAGACAATACCATTGGACAAACCCTCGCTCTTACATCATGCAGTACTTCTTACTCAAATAGTTTTCTTCCCTATAAACAACAATCCAAAAGACATACTTTAAATTTTAAAACCTCAACCTACTTCTCATACAACAATTCACTTACCATCAATGAACTTACCCACTGCTTAAGACAAACCTCAAATACATCTCCTTGCCCTGATGGCATCACCTATGTGATGCTCAAACATCTATCCCATGACTCTTTACTAACACTTTTACCGTTATATAATAGAATCTGGCATAGGCCGCATTCGTAAACGCCAAACGAGTTGCACTCGTGTAACGAGTTTCTATCTAAGTTATTCTTAAAGGAAACTGAGTGCTTTCAGTTTAAAAACTAGAGCGTTCGTATACAAAACTGAGTGCAATTAGTTTCAAACGAAGTAAACTGAGAACGAATTAGGTTCGTTGAGTTTTACTTTCTGCGCGTTGTTTTTGTTTAGAAATGGCGTCCGTTGTTATGGAATAGTAATGTTATGAAAAGTATTTTACGTTCGCTGAAGCTGCAAATATTAGTTTTTCGAGGAGGAAATTGAGGCATACGTTAGAAACTGCTACGAAGGTACATACTTTTTCAAAGGTAATCATTTTCTTGTATTTTTCATTTTAGTAAATTCAAAAATGCATGTTTTAGTGTCGAGATTGAAGTTGATTTAAACCGTTATTTGCGAAATTTGAATTTCTCTTGCTAAATACTTTTGAAAGAATGAAGTTTAAGTTGAAATTTCTAAATTTTGATCTGTGCACTTCAATTATGGCCACTCTTTCTTTTAAAAATCCTGTTGATTTTATATTGAGCGTGTACTAAAAACTCTCCTCAGCAAAGTTAACGTATTCGTGAATTGTAAACAAACACGTCTCCTAGGCAACGAAACTAAATAAACTGAAGTTGTTCGTAAAGGCAAAAGAAACTGATAACCACTGACAGCACTAAACACACGCATTCCAGTTTTCTTACGAAAACTCGTGCAACGAGTTTGTCGTTTACGAATGCAGCCATAAACACACTTTTCCTTCCTCTTGGAGAAATGCAATAGCTATTCACTTTCTTAAACCTGGTAAAGATACAACGAATCCCAAAAACTATCGTCCCATAGCCAACTATCGTCCCATAGCTGCTTAAGCAAGCTCATAGAGAAAATAGTTAATGCTCGCCTGGTTTATATTTTAGAAACTGAGGGCCATATACACCCTTTTCAGAGTGGTTTCCGAAGAAGCAGATCTACAATTGATAATGTTTTATACTTGGAGACCCAGATTCGCAATGCTTTCTTAAGGAAAAACTACCTAGTCTCAATATCTTTTGGCATAGAGAAAGCTTATGACCGGACGTGGAGGTACGGTATCCTCCGAGACCTTCATAATTTAGGATTCCGTGGTAACCTACCATCTTTCATTAAGAACTTCCTCTCGCTTCGAAATTTTAAGGTACGGATAAATGATACCTTGTCAAATAACTTCATTCAAGAAGAAGGAGTACCCCAAGGGTCTGTCCTTAGCGTTACCCTATTAAAATTAATGAAATCCTATCCCTCCATCCGTTCATGGCAGTTTATATGTGGACGACCTACAGATCTCTTGTCAAGGCAAAGACATGCGATTCATAGAGTGGCAACTGCAAAATACTATCAACCGTCTATTAAAGTGGTTTAACATAAACGGCTTTAATACATCTACCGAAAAGACTGATTCTATTCACATTTGCAGGAGACGTGGGATCCACCCAGATCCTGAACTTTATCTGGGTCATTCCAAAATAAATGTCACAGACTGTACAAAATTTTTAGGAGTCAATTTTGACAAAAAACTAACGTTTGCAAAACATGTTGCTCACATCCGCAGCAAATGCGAGAATAATCTAAATAATTTAAAAGTATTATCCAACACTTTTGGGGGAGCAGACCGGGCCTCCCTTTTACGCATCTACAGAGCTGTCATTCGCTCAAAAATGGACTGCGCCTGTTGTGTCTATGGGTCAGCTTGCAAGTCCATTATAAAAAACTTGACACCGTGCATCACATTGCACTGCGTATTTGTTCTGGTGCGTTTAGAACATATCCTATACAGAGTTTGTACATAACCTGTCATGAGCCATCGCTCACTCATACCCGTCACAGGCTCTCGATCAATACTTATTATCGCATTCTTTCTAATGCCTCACACCCTGTGCTGGATTCATTTATAGATTATCATCTGGATCATTTTTATCAGAACCGACCCTCATGAACACCTCCTTTTGGACTGAGGGTCCGCAGGAGCATCACTGGCACTCAGCTAAGTGAGGTTGACGTCTTTTCTTGTTCTCCTAGTGAGATACCCCCTTGGACCGCCTCACATATATCTTATTTGAATCCCTTTAAAGACTTTAGAAAAGACAACACTGACACTCTCATTTATCAACGGCTGTTCCACCATCACAAGAACACTTACCCAAATTACGAAGAAATATACACTGATGGCTCCAAATCTGCAACTCATGTCGGCTTTGCGTATACTGATAGAACGAAAACTTTCAATTACACTCTTCCCCAATTTTGCTCTGTTTTCACTGCTGAACTGCTCGCCATTTATAAGAGCCTATTATATATCTCTGGGAAGAACAAGATTCATTTCATTATATATTCGGACTCATTAAGCGTACTAGAAAACCTTAAATCTGGTCGTGCCACCCACAGCTATGTTGCCAAGGCTCTACAGCTGCATACACACCTCACCAATCATGGATTTAAAATACTCTTCTGCTGGATCGAGCCATGTAGGGATACCGGGGAATGAGGAGGCAGACTCTTTGGCTAAAGATGCCACCCTCCCTTAATCAGTCCAACTTCCTTATAATGACATAAAATCTGGTGTCACTCATCTAATAAACAATAGCTGGATGAACGACTGGAACAGCCAAACTGAAAACAAACTTCATAGTTATACATCTTTCTATCATCCACTGGTCGACTTTTTCCTATCGCAAATATGATGTTATTTTGACACGCCTCCGGATTGGTCGCACCAGACTAACTCATAAACACCTATTGTTAGGTGAACCTTCTCCTGAGTGACCTCATTGTCATACCCAACTGACCATTCGTCATGTTTTGACTTCATGCACTGCTTTTACTAATTTTTACCAAATACTTTTTAACAGTTCTCATCCCAAACCGGGGCCATCGCTAAGCAACGGGCCTGCTTATGCGTTGCCCTCGCTAAAAATGAGTTTATCATTGAGGCCTGTTTTCCGGAGTCACAGTATTCTATTTTATTATTCTAAGTATTATAAATGTTATATTATTTTATTATTTTAAAACAATTTTTTTATACTTTTGTCGTACTAAAGAACTTTAGATGTAGGTAATCGTTTTGTGAATCTTGCGCCATGTTCTTTCATGAAAATTTATCCTAAAATTCGAACATTTTGCTCTGAATGTAAGGTAAGTGAACGCTTATAATGTATTTAGAAATTCTAAAAATATGTATGTAAATCATGTTTAGAGAATAATTACTCATATGTTATTTATAAATAAATTATTTTAATCAGAAATCGTATTACTTGAGTAGTTTTTATTCTTGTAAATAAGCATGACGTTGTGATACTATTTAGACAATTTAATTTTGCCAGTTGTAAATATTTATTTATCAGTTATATACGCCTTGATTATGTGATTAAGACTTACATCTGGTACAGTGCAGAAATACAGTAAATTATAAATTATTGATTTTTTGCCTGTTTATACAGAAACTTCAAATGTAGTTAATATTTTGTACAAGCGTTCATTATGCTTGCTCAATTCCTAAGTTCGATTGAGAAAGCGACAAAAGAATAATATATGCTACATGAAATGTCTTTATTAAAGAATAATTAATTTAGGGATCACGCTATAGAGCGTATTTTATCAATTTTCTCCAATATACAGGATATCCCGAAAACACTGAAATGCGCTTTAATACATCATTTGTTAAAGATTGATCTTGAATTGTTTAAAATAACGTAGGAAATACGACTACGTTCATGAAATATTCATTATAAAAATGTCTTTCTCATTTGTGTATTTAGTTATTTTAAAGTATATTAAATATCCACTTGTGAAACTAAAATAAGCAATCGTGAATCATGAGAGTAAGCGATACTTTGTTTAGCCTTCAAATTATATGCATCTATTTTCTTTATGTCAATATGTATCATAGCAAACAAATTAATCATGAGTTCGTACTTGAATTAGTAACACAATTACTACTTAAAACTACATTAAATATCGTTTGAAAGCACTGGGAAGCTTAAGAAATGCCTGGTGTATACGTGAAGACTCGAACATCCGTAGGCCTCTTTGGATGGCTCATCAAAATACACGCGCAGGCCCGTTACTAATTGCGAAGGCCCCGCCCAAACTTGACGATATAGTGGCTGCATTCGTAAACGCCGAACGAGTTACACTGGTGCAATGAGTTTCCATCTAAGGCGTTCGTAAAGGAAACTGAGTGCATAAAGTTTTTTAACTAGAACGTTCGTATACAAAACTCAGTGCGATTAGTTTCAAACGAAATAAACCGATCTTTGCTAAGTTTTCGTCAGTTGTTTAGAAGATACACTTGCTGCACGTTGTTGTTGTTTTCAAATGGCGTCCGTTGTTATGGAAAAGTATGTTATTGTGAAAAGTATTTTACGTTTTCTAAAGCTGCAAATATTATTTTTTCGAGGAGGAAATTCATGCGTACGTTAGAAAATGCTACGAAGGTACATAATTTTTCAAAGGTAATCATTTTCTTGTATTTTTCATTTTAGTAAATTCAAAAATGCATGTTTTAGTGTTGAGATTGAAATTGATTTAATCCGTTATTAGCGAAATTTGAACTTCTCTTGCTAAATACTTTTGAAAGAATGAAGTTTAAGTTGAATTGTTGTTGGAACATGTATTCGGATTTGTGTGCTTGTTCACGAGGAACCGCTTATAAATCCACGTCAAAGAAAGGACAAACACAAGGGGGGGTCAAATGCCTTGGGGGAGGACTTTTCTGGGTATCTAGCGCGTATTCACGTTACATCTGGAGAAAACCGCCCAAAACTCCAGACCGCTAGACCGACGGCCCCGCGAGAGGACAGAACCCTGTTCCTCCACTTGAGCCATCTCCCAATGTCAGTGGCTTTAACCACTGTGCTACACATTGGTTTTAAGTTGAAATTTCTAAATTTTGATTTGTGCACTTCAATTATGGCCACTCTTTCTTTTAAAAAATCCTGTTGATTTTATTTTGAGCGTGTACTAAACACTCTCCTCAGCAAAATTAACGCATTCGGGAATTGTAAACAAACACATCTCCTAGGCGACGAAACTAAATAAACTGAAGTTGTTCGTATTATAAACTGAAGTTGTTCGTAAGTCAAAGGAAACTGATAACTACTGACAGCACTAAAAACACGCATTCCACTTTTCTTACGAAAACTCGTGCAACGAGTTTGTCTTTTACGAATGCAGCCATTGTATTCCAAATTTATGAGGAAGAAAACATTAAGTTAAATAAAAAGAAATGCGATTTTGCTAAAATAAAAATTAATTTCCTCGGTTACGAAATCCAACATAATTTGGTTTTCGTTAACCCATTTGTGCCTGGATATTTTTGCGACTTTCTTCGATTTTTACTGATAACAGAAATAATAGATAAATTTCTGATGTCAACTTCTTGAACAAGGGATGATTTCTTTTAAAATCATTATGTATAAAAATCGAAATATCAACATCCTACTGGGTCATGTTAAAATATTTTGTAGAGTTGAGGCTCAATACTCATGAACAAAGGCTAGGAAAAATAAATAACGTGAAGTGGCAGATGATAACTTTTTGCCCTTCTCATTGTACATGTGTGTATTCACGATTGAACACAACTTTTCCCAACATAACACTTTATTAAAACGAAAACATAAAACAGATAAAACACAATCTGGCACCTTGTGCCGAATACAAAAAGGGGACTATACCCCAGGCGTAGTAACTCGCTACATACGTTAGTAACTAGCTACAGACCTTATATAGTGTCGCTGTTCACATAGCAACACGGTTCACATTAGCATATCTCTGCTTTAGCATAAATCTGCTTTTGTGGAAAAAACTAGCCTGGTTGTGGAAAAAACTAGCCTGGTTGCGAAAACCCTCTCGTGCATTCAAGTCGATTCTCTTGGAGACTCGTGTCCTGGAGGTGGAGAGGGACATAACGCAAAGTGCTGCCGCCGCAGTACCCCCCTCCTAGTGGAAACGAACTTGCAGACGTTCCGGGGGTTTGCTGGTACGTCCTGCGCGTGTGACCGTAGTGTTTCCGGTCAGATCAGCAATTTTTACCTGTTGCTCGTTCAAAGTGAAAGCAGGCTTCAATCGATCAACGGTGACTATATTTTCCTGGCCTTTGATTAAAACTTTATAAAATTTATTGGTTCTCATTAGCACAGGAAATGGTCCGTCGTACGGTGGACACAGCGGTGGTTTCACAGAGTCCTTACGGACATATGCATCTTTGGAAGTAGCTAGTGATTTGGGAATGAATATTTGTTCACGGCCGTGAGAAGACGTTGGTCGAGGTACTAGGTGCTCCATCTGCTGCTTTAGTTGTCGAATGAAGTCTGGAACATTAATATCTGTTGCAGAGGGCTGGAAAAATTCTCCAGGGAGTCGAAGCAAAATGCCGTATACCAGCTCAGTCGTGGTTGCTCTCAACTCTTCTTTATAGACGGAACGAAGTCCTAATAGAACAGTAGGCAATTTTTCCAACCATTGGTCGGTCAGACAGGCTTTCAACGCAGTTTTCAACCCTCTATGCCAGTTCTCTATAAGGCCATTGGCCTGTGGATGATAAGCTGCACTACGATTTCTTTTTATTCCAAATAGATGTAAAAGAGAATTAAACAAGCAAGATTCAAATTGCCGACCCTGGTCGGTTGTAATAGTTGTGGGCACGCCAAACCTTGCTACCCAGTTTTCGTAAAACGCTCTAGCAACAGTGTCGCTGGCTATGTTAGTGACGGGTGCTGCTTCAACCCAACGTGTAAATCTGTCGATCATTCTAACTAAATATTTAAAATTTTTGTTTACGGGTAAAGGACCGACTAGATCTATGTGTACGTGGTCAAATCTATCTCTTGGAACAGTATAATTCTGTATTGGGGTTTTTGTATGTCTTTGCGTCTTAGTCAACTGACAAGAAATGCAACATTTCGTCCAAGTCCGCGAATCCTTTTGAATGCCAGGCCAAATAAAACGAGAACTTAGCAACTTAGCTGTAGCCTTCATACCTGGGTGAGACAAGTTATGTAAATTGTCAAATACTTTCTTTCGAAAGGATTCTGGAATATACGGACGAATTTTGTCTGTAGATACCTCACAATACAAGGGAGTTTGAGTTTCTGGAATTGTCATTCGTTTAAATGCTAATTTAGTGTGTGTACTGATTAGTTTTTCAAGTTCTTTGTCACCCTCTTGTGCCTTTGCGATTGCTGAGTAATCTAATGTACTCGGGAAGGTAATGGATTCGACTCTAGAAAAGAAATCGGCAGGGATATTGTCGCGTCCCGGGTTGTAGCGAATATCCGTACTAAACTGACCGATGTAGTCTAGGTGTCTCAGTTGCCTAGGAGACCATTTATCTCCCTTCTGATTAAAGGCGAAGGTGATGGGTTTATGATCCGTGAAAACCGTAAAAACACGGCCCTCGAGAAAGTGCTTAAAATACTTGATAGATGCGTAGATAGCGTACAATTCTCTGTCATAAGTACACCATTTCTGCTGTGCAAGTGTGAGCTTAGCAGAATAAAATGCTAAGGGCTCGATTACTTGTGTATCCTGCTTTAAGCTGATCTGGTGGAGAGAACTGCCTATAGATGTACTACTTGCATCGGTGCATAAGCAAAGCTGTGCGTCTGGGTTGGGATGTACCAATAATGCCGCGTTAGCTAGCGATTCCTTACACTTTGTGAAGGCTTCTAATGTTTCGGTTGTCCACGAAATAACCTTTTTGCTATTATTTTTATAGCCTTTTAAAAGCTCATTTAGAGGCGCTTGTAATTTAGCAGCCTGCGGGACATTCCGTCTGTAAAAGTTCAAGAGTCCTAAGAAGCGTTTTAAACCTTTACATGTTTGGGGTTGTTCGAAGTCTAAAATTGGTTTAACTTTGCTAGGCAGCGGTTTTATGCCGTGTTCGTTAACCAAGTAACCTAAGAATGGTAGTTCAGTGACCCCAAAAATGCTTTTAGACAAATTGATTCTAATGCCGTATTTGTTTAGTCTTTTAAACAGAGTTTCAAGATGAGTCATGTGCTCTTTCTCATTTGAACTGGCTATTACCGTAATTTCCGGCTTATAATCCGCAGCAACTGATAATCCGCAGGTGCTTTTTTTCAAGTAGAAGAAAATTATTTCTTTAGATAATCCGCAGCGGTAGATTATCCGCGGATAATATGGTGATGCTTTGCCGAAATTGGTGATTATTATCTATGTATAGTAAAACCACAGTATTAATATTAGAATTGGCTTACTGTAAAACATTTCCTACTAAAAATCTATTGTTATGAATGAGAATTATCAAACATACTTGGACGGTATTTTGTCAATTTAAATCACAATTGATACACAATGTTTAAGATAGGCATTCTACCTTTAAGCAATAAGAACTGTATTATGAAATTTATAAAAAATAAAAAAGCGAACTTTTCTTTCAGAACAAACAAAACAAAATGTATGGTAGCATGCAGAATACTTATCGAACATTTTGTAACATCGTAATTATTTAGTCAAGTGACATTATTATAAGAAAAACAAAACTAAAATGAGACCTACATTTTTACTGGAATAATATATATCCATATATTGACAGCAAATATTGAATAAGTAATCAA
Source organism: Cheiracanthium punctorium (assembly GCA_038373885.1). Taxonomy (NCBI): domain Eukaryota; kingdom Metazoa; phylum Arthropoda; class Arachnida; order Araneae; family Cheiracanthiidae; genus Cheiracanthium; species Cheiracanthium punctorium. Next base: position 391,965 of record JAWZYV010002842.1, read on the forward strand.
TACAGCCAATACTCAGCAAAATTTACGTTTAATATTTTGATTAACAGACTTAAATCTTTTTCAGGATCTAAATCTACTGGAAAAGAAATGAACTTTTGTTTTGATAAATAAAGTTTTTTACTGTAAAATCTGAAGGTTTCAGGAAAAAATTCAGTAGACAGTACGCAGCGATGCATAATACGCACTGGATAAATTTTCATCTTTTTTACTGGATAATCCGCGGATTATAAGCCGGAAATTACGGTAAAATGTCGTCTAAGTAAGCAAATGTAAAGTTTAAGTCTTGTAGGACTTCAGATATGAACCTTTGGAAAGTTTGAGCTGCATTACACAACCCAAAGGGAAGGAATTCGAATTCCCATAAGCCGAAAGGTGTGGTAATAGCGGTTTTTTGAATGTCGTCTTTGTGCACTGGGATTTGATGGTATACACGGATGAGGTCGATTTTGGAAAATATTTTTTTTCCGTAAAGTTCATTAGCAAAATCATGTATATGGGGAAGGGGATATCTGTCAGGAATAGTAATTTTATTTAAAGCTCTGTAATCGCCAGTCGGACGAAAATCAGTACTATTGGGTTTTGGGACCATGTGTAAAGGGCTGGCCCAACACGAGTTACTAGGTCTACAGATTCCCTTTTCTTGCATGTATTGAAATTCCTGTTTAGCTATTTTTAATTTCAATGGATTTAAACGCCGTGGCCGTGCGAATACAGGTTGTCCTGTTGTTTCAATTTTATGCACTGTATTGTGCTTTACTTTCATATTAGAAGGATACGGTTTAAGTATGTCGGGAAATTTTCGTAAAATATTTTTAATTTTTAAATCTTTAGCAAGTAGACTAACGTTAGACGAACTCTCGTTGCAAGCGGAACCTAGAGCTGCCTTGGACGAACTTGGATCGCGTAAACAAAGTCTTTTCAGATCAATTAATAAGCCAAAGTGTTTTATAAAATCAGCACCAATTATTGGTCTGCTAACGTCTGCGACCACAAACGGCCACTGAAAAGACCGGTTTAACGCAAGATCGAGTTTTACTAATTTAGTTCCGTAGACTTTGATACGAGATCCATCAGCAGAATACAATATAATATTTTTAGGTCCAGTATACTGAGTATTTTTGGCTCTGGGTAAAACGCAGATATCACTGCCACTATCAATTAGATATTCAACCCCAGATATTTTATCTCTAATAAAAAGACGGCGACTTATAACGTCTTTGTACGTATAGTCACATTGCGCCGTATAATGGACCGGCCCTCTAGTTTTTTTAAAGAGTTATAATTGCACGGCTCTAGGCATTTGCGAGCACAATCTTTAAATTTTTTATAGTACCAGCACACCGTTTCAGAGGAGTGGGAGGGTGTTGACCGAGTAGAGGGTGTCACACGGTGTGGGGGATTACGCTGAAATTTATTATTAATGAGTCTCGTACGACTAAGAGTGCGTGGTCTAAATTTATCTTTATCTTGCAAGACCTTGTCAATTTTTAGGGTTAGTTCTGTCAATTGTTTTTTTAATTCCTGCACCTCATTTTCCGAGTTAATAGTACGAGTGTCTAGACTTTGTATTTCTGAACTAGAATTACCCGTGACTTCTACGATTTTATCTGCCATGAGAGCTAATGTATCTAAAGTACCCTCATATATAGACAAGATAGCTTGAGTGTCCTTAGGCAATCTTTGTAGAAATAGAGTTTTTAAAAACTCGGTGTCTGTTTTATCGGGTGCTAAGTGCTTCATTTTCCTTAGTAAATGGGAAGGTTTTTCATCTCCTAACACTAATTCCGAAAGTAATTGCTTTATCTTTGTTTCTTCGGAATCCGTGAATTCGGCTAAAAGCCGTTTTTTCAAGGTATCATACTTTAGAGTGGGGGAAGGTGTTAAAACTACATCACTTACATAACTTAAGATATCAGCATTTAAACTAGACACTATGTAATAAAATTTTGTAGAATCTTCACTAATGTTCGCGATGTGAAATTGTGATTCTATATTAGCGAACCATAAATCTAGAAAATTTTTCCAAAAGGGTGGTAACTTGAGAGCTACGCGACTAATGTCGCCGGTTTTCACCGCCTCTACAGACGTTTCACCATTCATTTTTAGAAAGCCTGACCGAGCAACCAATTAAATGGGGATGAAGAAAGATGTATAAATGTTTGTTTAAAACTTGCCACCTGTCTGGTCCGTTGTCTTCAAATACTTGATGACGGTGCACGCAGGAAAGTCGAAGCAGCAGACCAGAGGAAATCTTTACCCGTAGAACACCGTTCTTTGCAATAGGGCGGCTCCAACAAACTCACCGAGGGCCAGCTTGACTGTAGATCTTGCCAAAGCTGCTGAAGAGGCTGGACTTTGAACATCGATCGAACTTCCAGATTAGCACACTTTGTTTCTTACAGAAGATGGGTTTGTCCCTTTCCGGGTCACCAGATGACGTGGCAGATGATAACTTCTTGCCCTTCTCATTGTACATGTGTGTATTCACGATTGAACACAACTTTTTCCAACATAACACTTTATTAAAACGAAAACATAAAACAGATAAAACACAAACTGGCACCTTGTGCCGAATACAAAAAGGGGACTATACCCCAGGCGTAGTAACTCGCTACATACGTTAGTAACTAGCTACAGACCTTATATAGTGTCGCTGTTCACATAGCAACACGGTTCACATTAGCATATATCTGCTTTAGCATAAATCTGCTTTTGTGGAAAAAATTAGCCTGGTTGCGAAAACCCTCTCGTGCATTCAAATCGATTCTCTTGGAGACTCGTGTCCTGGAGGTGGAGAGGGACATAACGCAAAGTGCTGCCGCCGCAAACGTTTTCGACTAATAGCGAAAATGCCGTCCCAAAAAAGGGACGCTAGGCATAAATGGGTTAAAAGGAAGCTACGGGTTGTTGTGCACCAAGATACGTCACAGATAGATCGGCTTCTGCTAAGCTGACAGAAATCGGTTTCATTATTGCATTGTTTTTTAATTAAATTACTGTTAATTATTTCATTAATTAAAAATGCCTCCAGTTTTGTTTCAAAATCGGGGACATGTCCCCGATTCTATGTTCAAAAATCTATTCACCTTACCCTTGTCGCACAAACGATTTGGCGTTGTGTGTATTTTCTATTTGTTTTGCCGGTACAATTCAGTCTAATTTACGTATTGCTAAAGTTAGAGATGAAAAATCGGCTATGGTTTGTATACGCTTTATTTTTACATCTTTTATGTGCTTATTACCTTACCCAATTTGTAAGCCGATTGTACCCAATTTGTTTTGTTTTGGTTGCTAACGTGGTTGCCAAGCAACCAGACTGTGGAGTAACCACCTTGGAGTTGGAATATTCCTGTATTTAACGTCAGTGGTTTTCATGTGATCTGACTTATTTGTTGACTGTTTATGTTTCTGTTTAAAAATGAAATGCCATTGAAGAGGTGTTTGGCCGTGATTCACTCTTGTATTGTTTAGTAATTTTAGTAGAATATTAGAAAGTAGACAGAAACTAGTTTCACTTTGGAGAACTCATGAATTAAAATCTAAAGGTTGGTTTAATTCATTTAATTGAAGATTCACATTGCTAGGAAAATATTGATAGTACACGAAATTAAAAGAAGTAAAACAGTGTATCTAGTACTGTTTGTGTTAGTTGGTGTTTGGTATTACGTAAATATAATTTTGTTTTTGGTTACATGGTGACTATTTGCCTAAGGAGAAACCCCTTGGGCGGTGCACTTTTTAAGGGGTTCTAAAGCGTACTCGCATTACATCTCTGGAGAAAGCACTCCGAAAGTTCCATAATCTGTATTCTTACTTATACAATACGAGTGGTATTGAAAGAACTTTTGGTTGATTCCTACTTTAACCCCTCCACTCTCGTCAAGGTGGCGGTTATCATGACGATTGTTTTGCATGGGCTTCCATAGGGGGCAAGGTAGGGCGCTTGCCCCCCCCCCCTGTTGGGGAGTTTTAGTATATTGTCTTATGATCTAAATCTAGCTGCATCTCAAAGCAAAATCGGAACTGATATTGTTACAAGTGTGAAATTTGCCCCCCCCCCCAAGAATTTTTTTTTTTTTTTAAGTTTGCCGCCCCCCCCCCCCCCGCCTTAAAAAAATTATGCCATGATTTTTTTGTATTTTTGTGGCAACGTAATTCAGATTTAAAATGGCTGTTTGGAACAAAATGTTAGTAACAGAATTGCTTATTTATGTATTCAGTTGTCAATTAATGTAGTTTTAATTATTAATTGTCTTCAAATTCCTTGACTGGTGCATTTATCGCTAATTTGTTCACTTTCGTTTTTATCTAGTTCTTTTGGAAGCATTGAAACTTGTGCATAACTCCTAGATCCATGACTGCAAAGCTCACCAAAGTGCAATGATTTTTTAGGTTAGCAAGAGTAGGGGATGGGGGGGGGGTTTAAAGTAGGAATCAACTGAACTTTTATGCAATGAGTAATAATTACCCTAACAAAAACATTCTGTAAGTGTATAGAGCAATGGGTGATAGTTCCATTGGTTTCAGTAGAATTCCATGAGAGATTTTCGTATAGGTATGTTGTATAATTTGTGTTACCATCCATGGTGCCTCAGAAATATAATGAGTAAGTAAGTGCTGATTTAAACTGTTGCATTAAAATTGTTCTCACTTAAAAGGCTGAAATATAAAAATACTTAAAGCTGTAAGTGAATGCAATTTTTAATATTTTCTTTTCCGACAGTCCAACAAACAGCAATAATTTAATGAAACTAAAGCATTTGTATGTATATTAAACCAATTCAAGTACATGTTAAAACATCATGTTATTGTTACATTATCTCTATGTGTACATAACTTTATTGTACTGAAGTGCATTGAAGAAGAGTGAGGTTTTCTAATCCAGCTGCCACCTTGAATTTTTTCCCTCCTGGCGCATAGTGCTTCATCAACACAATCTCCTGTATAAGTTGTGAATAATTTTGTCTAATCTGTGTGTCAAATTTTTAATAGATTAGCTCAGGAATAAGTGCAATTTGTGTAAGTCGTTTAGAGAATTCTGGTGAGTATCACTAAAGAAAAAGTGTATTATTATAGATTGTTTGAATTCAGTATATACAGTTGAACGCCAGAAATCCGCTGACCTTAAATCCGCAAACGTCCGAAATCCGCACACCTTCTCTGATATAAATAATGAAATTTGCAGTATTCCGCCAATGATGAAATTGTTGAAAAGTTTCTTGAATCCAGATAAATATGATTCTGATGATGATGATAAAAACTTAGGTAATGTTAATAATAAAATCCATTTGATAAAAGTTTAAAGTTAAGAGAAGAAACCTTAAATTTTTACAACAGCTAAGTTCTGTAACAAAACAAGAATTAATGATAATTCTGTTTAAATATTCTGATGAAAATATGCAGTTTAAAGTTATCTTTTAAACTGCATATTTAAAAAGTTATTGTTATACAGTTATACAATTTGCAAAATTAAATAAATAAAAGAAAGAAACTGAAAGTAGAAAAAAATATTTTAAAACAAATCACCATAGAACATGTTTTCAAAATTAGAGAAAGGAAGTTTTGAATCCATTTGCTTTGCTAGTCTTCGTGTAATTTCTTTTTTCTCCTATGCTTTTGTATTTAAAGTGAAAATGTAAGCGAAATACTTTTGACTGTGTTTTTATTTCATTGTAATTGTATTCTTCTTTTCTTAAATAGAAATGTAAATGTAATATGATTTATAATTAATGGCCTGAAATCCGCAAATTCCTAAAATCCGCACAAGCCTTGGTCCCAAGCTGTGCGGATTTCTGGCTCTCTACTGTATTTGTTTATGATTGGATTTTTTGTTAAAAGTAAGTGATTATATGAAAAAATCTCCTGCGAGTCTAGACAGCTTAATTTTAAAGAAAAGCAGTGTTTTATTATTATCCCATTTATTTAAAGCTTGCATTTGTTCAATCTGCTTAAAGAAAAACACTAGTGTGGATGGTTCTCTGGTATGTGGTAAAATTTGCTCAGTCGCATTAATTGTCCTGCCAAAAGAAAGTTGCCAAGTGGGCTAAAGCACGTTTTAGCAAAAAAAAAGGTGAAGTCGACCAAGACGATGCATGCCCCATGTAAACACGGTGACAGTCGCTGGAGCTTGGTGGTTGCCAAGCCCCAGCGACTGTCGCTAACCTTTTTGTACAATCAGTAAAGTCAAAGTATTTTAACACATTAAAATTGCACATATATTCCACTAATAAAATTATTAAAACAAAATACACCTATATTTAACCTAAAAAAATCTGCAAACTCAGTAACAAGTAAAGCTTGAGATTAAAAAAATTCGCCAGTGGCCAGTGACCCTACAAAGTTCAGTGGCCACTTTGATATAGTTAGTTGCCAAAATTTTCCGTACTTACGTAATTTTTGTTTTCGACACCCTTGCTCCCCCCCTTTCAGATATATGAAAATAATGAGATTTTTTATTTTGTACATTTAATGATTCAATGCTTTTTTAGTAATAATGCATGGCATGTTCCATATATTACATTCAGAAATAACTAGCTTTATTTAAAGAAATCTAAGTACTATGAATTTAAAATTTATTAATTCCTCCTGATTGGCTGCAGCTCCTTGTTAGAATCATCACATCACTATCTGTGTCTATACTATATATAGGTACACACATGGAGGAGGCTATAGGAGCTTAACCCCCCCCCTCCCCCAAACCCAAATTAAAAGTTAAAATCTCTTAAAAATAGAGAATTGTAATAAAATTAATGATTTAAAATATTTTACTTTAAAATTTCTCTTCAGATTAATTCAAACGTATCTTTTACGAAAAATAGTTGGTTATTAAATAAATACAGTGGACTCCCAAAAATCTGCCAACCTGAAATCTGTATGGCTAAGTGATATAGAATATTTTGACATTAGAAAGTTGTCACTATTACCAAGTACTTGTGAAACATGAAGCCTAAGTAAAAAAGAAACTGGAGGTAAGATAATATATATAGTATTGCAGACCATTTTCTCAACTTATGGTGTACACATAATAAAGTACTATTTATTTAATTTATCTCTCCTTTCATTCATGGAATTTATGGGGGGGGGAAGGAATTGGGACTTAATAAAAGAAAGAGGATCAAGGGCCCCAATTTTCTATTAATTTCGACAGGCTTCCTCCTAATTTACTAATTTTGGACTTGCAAGAAGCTAACAAACGGTTATTTTACTTAAGGTAGTAGCTCCAAAACCTCCTATTTAAAAAAAAAAAAAACCACTAAGCATCTTATCAAATTTTAAGGAAAATCAGATGCATTTTAAGATGGGGAAATCGTAAGCATGTGCTACTCAAACAGCCCATTTTCAAGGTTTCCACTTTCAAATAATCAAGTGTCTGATTATGTAAAACATTTTTTAACGAACGTTACACATACTAAGGGTTCAATTTACAAAGGTGAATCATATAAAAGAAATAACTTAAAACAGGGAGAAATTTTTGCAGGGGGGGGGGGGGCGGGGGCGCCGGCAGAGTATTTCCAAGGGGGAGGGGAAGACTACTTCAGCGTATGGTTACCATGTTGGAAAGAGCAAAAAAGCAACTAAAAACACTGCATACAAAAATCCAGGAGGGAGCCTGCTGCCGGCGCCCATGGGGGGGGGGGATACGTTTTCGCTTCGGCCGACCAAAAATGCCTTCTATTCGTATAATCTACAGAGAAACTCCCTGTCATTAAAACGGAACTAGAAAAAAAAAAAAAAAAAAGCTTGAAGTGTGAACAGGAGGGGGGGGGGGGGAGAAACACTTCTCTCTTCTTGGACAGCTGTAACGCTGATTAATGGAATTCTAAAGGCATGGAGATCTGTTTATTTAAGCTTTGAAGAGCGAGCGCTTTTACCAGTGATTACAAAATAAAACAAAATCAAGTGTTTTGTCTGTTTCTCTTCCCCCTCCCTCGTTCCTTCAGTACAATGTCTTATTAATGAGATACTTAATGCATCTTTCACATACAGTCATATATTGTATCAGTAGGCAAATATCAAATTTAGTTTTAAATAAAAGT